>OZ023262.1:261622378-262007378 GCA_964006375.1 Tillus elongatus
ATTAAAAATTTGTTCTAGTGATTATCTATATATTATATTTCTTTCTGTGGTAATAGTAGTAACATATTACGTGTATTAGCGAATTTTTCGTAGAACGCAAAATTGACTAATGGGGAGATCTGTGTTTAATCGTACCGATAACTCAAAAAATAATGGACCGATTTTAATAATATTTGGTAGGTACCTTCCTCTTGTAAATGGCTTGGACCAGTTTATTAGCCAGGAAAATCAAACCAGTTTTTCCCGGAAAATTTTGGGTTTTCTTTCGGAAAATTTTTGTATGTTCGAAAATAACAAAGCTACGGAAACCAAATCTGGTATTCAAGTTAGCACTATCAAACTTACCCTACCTGCCGAAATTCAGCTCTCTAAGTTAGGAGGAAAAAAAAATATAAGCATTTAAAGAAAACAATTTTGGGTGCCACTGATCACCAGAGAAAGGCGCAAAACCAAAATATTTTGCATGGATAACAAAATCTATTGTATATTACAAACAAAGATCAAGTTTTCTTGGCCTAAAAAGGTCAGGAAATAGCAGATTACTTCGAACATTTTATGGTTTTTCTTAAAACGACAAAGTGGGATTTGTAACGTCAAAATTTGCTATTTTTAGACGAAGAACCTGGAACTAATACGGGTTATGTAGAAGAAACGTCATCATAAAAGTTTTTTAAAACGCCTTAAGTTACAGCTTCAACTGCCATGTCCTTCATTTTAGTAAAATATTAGCAGAAAGTTGATTTGAAATAGACCCTTTCTTTGATGCTTTGGCAGTCTATCATTTTTGGCGAATTTTCGTAGAAAAAATTCGTCTTTGAGAAGACCGAGACTTCTGAATTTTGAAAATACTTGTTCAAATAGGGCGAACTAGGCCCCTGGGATTGAATTAAGTTTTTACATGTTAACATATATACAGGGTGACGCATCTCTACGGTAAAGCTCAATATATCCGTTATTATTTAAGATATGGCAAAATATTATAAAAGTTAATTACAGGGTGTTTTGAGCTGTATTTTATAAAATATTGTTGACAATCACAGGATGGCCCATAAGTCGTTGGTGATACAATTTTCAATTTTAATTAGAGATTAGATGAATAGTTTCAATTTTATGTATTTTTCAGAAAGTTTTCGTATAAAAAGTTATTGTAAACAAATCTTTTATCGCTATATTTATGTCAGAAAGCTTTCTGTAAATAATTATATCTAGGCTGGAGTAGTTTTTGGATAGGTTCGTCGGCCAGCTGTCAGACCAGTTATTTTGTGCAAATCTAAAATTTATGTTCGGAAAATATTTGTACTTTTTTCCACAAAAAGTTAAGTTTGATGAAATACGGCACATTGTTTCTACAATAAAGGTCTTTGTCTTTCTTAAAAACGCACACTTAACATTAAGAACAGTTCTATGAAAATTCGCTATAATAACGCACTTGCTGCGTCCAGACTTTTTTAATGTTTAATTAATAATTAATAATATTTAATAATGTTTAATTATTGACAGATGCGACAATGTTGCTTATAACTTTTTAACTGAAAAAGATATAAAAATTACCTCCTCCTTAAATAAGCAAAAATATAAGTATCTTTTCGGAAAAAAAACCGAAGATGTCGTAACTTCAGTTTCCAAATTTGGAAAACTATGCAAATTAGGCTTAAAATGAACCTCACACAATCCCATTTAATAAACTCTTTTTAGATTTTTTCCATTGCTTTTCCTTTTCTAATAACAAAGCTGAAACATCGAGTATCGCTCATCCTGTACCTTTGTTGTAACCGGAAATCTAATCAAAAATTCGCTAACAAGTTTTTTGGAAAATTCGACTTTTTGAAGCCCCCTGAAAATGTACGCTACTGAGATATTTCAAATGTTAATACAAGTAAATAGGTGGTAACTTTTTATACCACTAAAATTTAATTTTTTTGAAAAGTCAATTAAAGGTGGAAGAGAGTGTTGTCACACTGTATAAACATATAAAATTTGAAACTGACCCGTGATATGGGTTCTAGAGGCTCTGGTCCAAACATATAAAATTTGACACTGACCCGGACTATGGGTTCTAGAGGCCGGGTCCGCGCTCCTTTAAAGAATTCTTGGTGAATTTGCAGATGACCTCCCGAAGAGTTTTAGATAAAACGACTGCCGATAGATAAAGTTTCGTGTCTTACATGCACGCTGACACTATTCTTACCACTCGTTCTCTTGTATTTGCCGAGTTATTGACATTTAATTTTTTTACACATTACACACTTTTTAAACAATTTCCCAGTACGGTTCGGTTCCGTGACACCCCTTGCCTCCTAAACCTTACATTTGACAGAGAGTTCACATCGACTTTGGGAAACCCTGGAATATTCTAGACACTTGTACTATTGGCTTCTACTGCCAATTTATCAGTTCGCTTTCGGTATGCCGCTAGTACGCGTACCCGTTTAGACGGTTTCTTATATGTTCATGCGTTCACGCACGTTATTTCTGAAATTGTGCGTTGTTTACCTTGTTCTTTTGATGACCATTAGTGTTGTAGTGGAATGAAAGTGCATGTGTCGCTAGTTCCTGGTCTGTGACATCTTATTTGTTTTCTACATTGTTTTTGCAATGAGGAAAATGCGAGGTTATTTCCATCCACAGCCGGAACTACCTAATTTGCTTGAGATGAAAAAGGTAAGTGAAGAAGAGAAGAAGAAAATTTACCGTCTTTTTTAAATTTCGATCGTTTGATAGTATTTGCTACGATTGCCGCTTTTAGTACTTACATTGTAACAGCCCCCCCCCCATGTTCTGCTTCGTCGTGGCGACTTCCCCTCCCCTCGCGCATGTACACAACCACCATTGTTGCATAAACCACAAGGAAAAATTCCTGAGAGCAACCCTCAAGAAATTTACGGGACCTGGGGCGAATAGGGGTGCTGTGCGGGGTAGGCAGGGTTTAAGGAAGTTATGGCTTCGAAATGTGAAAAGGGCAGCTTTTGAGCCGTTCTCTTCGCATTTTCCTTTTTACTACCTACCCGCCCAGCACCCCCCATTCACGCCTAGTCCAGTAACTGGTGTGAACAAGAAATTGTTCTTGTGGTTTGTGCATCCAGGGGGTTCTAAGATTGTTTCTGAAAAGATTTTTCAAAAAAGCGTTCGGGGGATTGTCTGCAAACTTACCGATTTTTTTTAAATTCAAAAGTCGCGATTTTTCGAACGAATATTCACAAAAAAAGTGGAGTTTATCATTTAAGCAAATGGTAATGAGCTGATTGCGTAAAAACTGATGACGCGACAAATAAAATTAGCGTCTCCAATTTTCATAGAAACTTTATATAAGCGAATCATGAATGTTGTTTTGAACCTTTTTCACAAAGCCACTGTGATTATGGTAGAACAAGAAGCCAATTAAAATAATTAATTGAATTGAGGTTATCCATTTCTACATTTCATTTATCACAAGTTGCGGTAACACGCCTACGTTTTATAAAAAAATCCCGCATTACGTAGAAATTTACATAACTTCCTAACTGACTGCAACATTATCAAACGCATATATAAAATTACCATTGACACAGTTACATTATTAGTGATATAAATTCAATAACCTGTCGCTCGTTTCAGGGAGAAATTTCTATATTTCCATATTTTATTATAAGCCTGAATAACTTCTAGCAGTTACGTTAATAATCTCCCAGTTACGTTAATATTATATCTTGAATGTTGTTAAATTTATATTAGGAAACCTGTTCTGAACTGTTAATAGGTGGCTTTGTTAAAATATTCTACATTCTAGACAACTGCATGATTATGTCTTGTAAACGAGTTTGGCGTATTTTTTGCTCGTTGCCCTGCGGTCAGTCTGATCATTTGTCATCGACGTAACACTTTCAAAATCGGGGATACACGTTTATAATTTAACCTTCAGGTCACGGTCTGTTATCTTAATTTCTATTATTTGCATCAATTTAACATTTTAATTATCACAAAGACATGACATATTGAAATGATTAAACATTTCACAATTTTACCATACATTGTCTTAATCATATTCTTTTTTCATGATAGTTTAATACGGAGTCAAATTGAAATAAAAATGAAAAAATCATGAACTTACCAAATTTGAATAAATTTGGCCACCTTAATTACCTCATGTTTTTAGATTTTGTTATTAAATACAAAAGTATTTGTTGATAGAACCTGAGGTTGGCAAAGGTATTTTCTAATGTTACTTTATGACATTTCTCCACTGAAATGCCTTTTGATACTGTGATGAACTGAAACTAACCCCGGAGTTTTTTTGCAAATATTTTAGTAAAAAGGACAATTATGGTTGGAGCTGAAACTTAAGGGTTTGCAAAACACTCTTCTTGCAACATTTTCTCTACATAACCCGTATTCGTTTCACGTTCTTTGCCTAAATGTTGCAAATTTTGACGTTTCAAATCGATCGACGTTTTAAGAGGAAAATCCCAATTTTAGTTAAATGCCAAATGCCTTTAACTTTTTTACGTAATTCATCCATTATATATATATATATATATATATATATATATATATATATATATATATATATATATATATATACATAGACGTATACAAATGGAAACTGGCCCCGGATATGTGTTCTATGGGGCCTATACGCGCTTATTTGAAGAGATTTTTAAAATTCAAAAGTCGCGTCGCGATCTCCTCATTAGTGAATTTTTGAAAGAAAATTAACTGAAAATTAAAATCGGCTGCAGAAAAAAAAAACAGTACTTTTGAACCCACTGGAAAATTCTACGACTGTATTAAATATGGAACGATTTTACTAAGTTAGGGCAAGAACAAACAACCAGATATGCTATTCAAATTGAATTAAGTCTAAAAAGTTTTCATCTCCTCTTATTTTTTATACAAAAACTCGCTAAAAAGTCATCGCAATAACAACAATCTTATCAGATAACGGTAAAATGGAATGAGAGACTAAAAAAATTATAAAAAGTGAAGTCACTAACTAGTATTAGAACTCGTCTTATTATATGACTCGATTATCTGATGCACACCGCTTAGACCACTCAACCACTGACATCATGAGAGATGTATGTACTAGCATTTATATACGCTAGTATGTTAATTTTCTAACGTCTTTATTATTTATACCAAACAATTTTTATTTACAATAGATTTTTTGCTCATATTTTAACAAAATGGATGAAAATAACTATACTTAGACACAGATCTAGAGCTAGTATCTAATTATCAATTTTGACGTTTAACTTTCTTAATCAGAGGCAACTATGACTTTTCTGTCTTTTAACTTAAAGATGTGAGTTTTTGTACATATGGTACTCTTTATGACAGAAATCAGTGTAACAAATTTTGTTTTGCTATAGCTTTATTATTTCCGGATATAAACATTTTCCGAAAGAAAACGCAAAATTTTCTGCGAAAACCTCGGCCGCTTTTCCTGGCTCACAAACTTATCTAAGCAACTTGCGAAAGGAACGTACTTACCAAATTTGATCAAAATCGGCCGTTTATTTTTTGAGTTATCGGTGTGATACACACACGCACACATACACACACTCAAATATATATATATATATATATATATATATATATATATATATATATATATATATATATATATATATATATATATATATATATATCGTGCTAATTTGAAGACATTTTTTCAAAATTCAAAAGTCGCGAATTCCTCGTTAGTGAATTTTTTTTAAGAACATTCACTAAAAGGCATATTTGGCATTAAAAACATTTTCCTGAAAATTTGCTTTCATAACGCACTTGCTGCGTTCAGATTTTAATTATCATGGAAACATGAATAACATATTTTATTAAACATTCAATATTAACATAACTAATAACGTAATGTTGTTAACTGCACATTGTTTTTGTTTTATCTTTTCAAGTGGCAATAAATGGGTGTTTTATCTCTATTAATTATATTTCAAAATGTTGCATTTCGAGTGTTAGTTTTATTACTCATGTGACATAAATGTTTCCCAACACGTACTTAACTAAATCTATATTTTAATATAACATAAGAAATTGTTTATACAGTAGGGTATAATCAAGATAAAATAAATCCCTTAATTTTAAAAATATGATAACCAATAATGAAATGGCCCCAAGCTGGAGTTTTGATAAGCGAAATAACTATAGTAGATATACAGACATGGAGACTACTTCTCTGGCTTCACTATTTGGTTTCGTTTCTGTAAATGAAGGACCTAGCCAGCGCGTAAGCTAACTGGAGCAAGTGGCCCATCTGAATTCTCCATGTTTTAGGATGTTCTTCAACGTTTCTGTAACCGGTTTCGCTGCTTGACAGCAGCCGCAGACAGATAAAAATTAAATCAACACGAAATCATGACAACTACAAATAAAAATCTGTTGCTATGTTATGATGTTTTGATCAAAAAATTATTTAAAAAGGAAAATAAAATGAAACAAAAATGACGGATGGCACCTTTAAAATGTCTACGTGATGTATGTCAATATTTAACATAAAGATAGAACAAACCTATGACAGTAATAACTATAATAACATCTACAACAATAAAATAAGTAAACAATAACAGTAATAAAGCAGACTCTATACGAAAATATCGACATACATCAATTCATTATCTTATTACAACTTTTTGGACAAAGAGTTAGATTTATTTTGGTTCATTTATTTAATTGGGAAGATGAATATACAAGAAAGCGGAGTGCATTAAATCAGTTTGATCATTTAAAACAAGGTAACTATTGTCGTGTATTGGCAGCCATAAATGATTATTATTTTATTTTTTCAATCCTGAAAGAATGTCTTGCCATAAAATTTGTAACATGTCTGACTAAAACTTTAGTAATTATTGAGAAAAAACCATGTTTATTTGTCACTTTAAAACACTGTCTCTCTTTTATTATTCGACTTGGGATATAGATATAATAGGTTAAATCAACTTATTTTTACCAAAGGAATCCCTGGTATCATTTGTGACCCTTCATTTAAATACACCCTGTATAAAAGCAGTCAACACAAACAGGAACACTTAGTTAGTTTCTTACTTACACTGACCCACTGACCTGACCTAACAATATCGCAAGGTGAAACTATTTGCGCAGAAGAGCAAACACAGGAACAATAATTAAATGTGAATGACATTCAACCGAATTTAAAGAGCGGAATTTTAAAACAAAAACATGTAGGTGTCCACCCACTCAAAAGACAGGCGATATAGTTAGTGGTAGCATTAAGCAAGGTCTAGAGCTGGTCAGCACTTTAATAGTTGGCTGGTGTGGTATACTTGCAATATGGTAGGTGGTAGTGGAATTTTCCTTTACGTGATAGTAAAGGATTTTTTTCACGCCCGAGGAGGTACCACCCCTTACATCAAGGGGACCGGTGAAGTCCCAACGGACGTTTCCGGTTCTGGTGCATGAGTCGGTTTCCCTTATAAGCAAAAATGATGATGGCTCCTCCTTGTACAAAATATTCCGGAGGCAAAATACCCCTCCATTCGGATCTCCGGGAGAGGGGTGTACAGGGGGTGCCAGCATCAGCTATAAGATATCAGTTACCGCCCCCCTTGGTCGCTCAGACCACGGCATGGTCACTGCTTCCTGCTCAATTCAACCCGAGGTCACACAGTCATCACACCCACGTATTGTTCGGCACTACAACTCCGCGAACTGGGACGAAATGCGAGATTACTTTTCCTCATTTCCATGGGCGTCTGTCTGCTTCTCTCATCCTGACCCCTCTGATATCTCACAAAACGTCACCGAAATTATCCAAGCTGGTATGGAATTGTTTATTCCACGTACACAGAAAACCTCTTCAGTCACTCAAAAGCCCTGGTTCTCTAAATCCTGTGACAAGGCCAGACTTGAAAAGGTCAAAGCTCACAAAACGCTTCTACACAATCCCAGTCAAGAAAATCGTCAACCATTTAAAGACGCAAGAAACCGCTATGTCGGCATTCTTTCTGAGGCAAAAAACTCGTTTAATAACCACATCAAAAACAAAGTCCTCTTAAGCTCCAACGGCGGCAAACCCTTCTGGACTCTTGCTAAATCTGTTGGGAATAATTTCTGCAAAAGCACCTTCCCACCTCTTGTCTCAGGGGATGAAATTGTTTCTACCGCCCTGGGCAAAGCTGAACTTTTTGCTTCGTTGTTCGCCGGCAATTCTACTCTCAACCCACCTCCCAATGTTCAACCACCAACAGTCCCCAATGTCGCGTATAAAATGACGGATATCATTTCCAAAACTAAAAAGGTACGAAAGATGCTCTCTTCTCTTAATACCAGGAAAGCTTCTGGCCTTGACGAGATCCCAGCAATTGTTCTCAAAAAATGCTCCTGTCCTGACTCGTCTGTTTTAGATATCTTACAATAAAGGCATATTCCCTAGTAACTGGAAAACTGCTCGAGTACAACCAATCCCCAAGAAAGGATCCAAAGCGCTTCCTAGCAACTACATGCCCATTTCTCTCCTTTCAGTCATCTCTAAAGTGATGGAAAAGTATGTAAACAACGAATTACTAAAATTTCTTAAAAAACACAGTCTAATCCTCCTTTCCTTTGTCACCAATTCTTGGAACAAGTCTATGGAACTACACGGTGAATCCCAGATTGTTGCTCTAGACATATCCAAAGCATTCGACCAGGTGTGGCACGCAGCGCTGCTTAATAAACTCCGGCCTATGGCCTACCACCAAAACTTTGTACCTGTACAGCAAATTTCCTCTCCAACAGGAGCATTTCTATTGTTGTGGATGGTCATTCCTCTAAACTGTATCCAATTAATGCAGGAGTTCCTCGAGGTTCAGCTTCAGCCCCTACTTTGTTTCTTCTCCACATCAATGACCTCCTCTCTAGCACATCCAACCCAGTTCACAGTTACGCGAACGACAGCACCCTCCACTCAAATATACAATATTCTAAGCCTGTCTCTTTAGCCCAATTAGATGAGGATCGCAGACTTATTGGAGGGTTCTGACTCCGTGGCTCTCCAAAAAATATTAGACTGAGGAAGTAGAAAACTGGTACAATTTAACCCCACCAAATCTCAGTCTTGCTTTCTTTCTCATAAGAGATACACCAGCCCTAGACCCTCACAATGAACAACCAAGTTATTTAAAATAATGAGTCCTTTTCTCTTGTTGGCATTTCTGTGGATCGAAATCTTAATTGGCACCAACATGTCACATCAATTGCAGAAGCGGCTGCTAAGAAATTAGGTTTCCTCCTCCGGGCTCGCAAATACTTTTCACCAGCTAATCTCTATACCTTATATACTTCACAAATAAGGCCAAACCTCGAATACTGCCCTGGACTCCATTCAAAAGAGAGCTATACGTCTCATCGGTGAGCCTACCCGTACTCAAAGGCTGCCATCCCTTGCCCACCGACATGCCGTTGGTGAACTCTCTCTCTTTTATAGATATCTGCACGAGCACTGCTCAGAGGAGCTTTCCTCCATAGTTCCCCCACCTGCTGCCTCCAACAGATCTACCAGGGGAACAGAGCGAATGCACCCTTTTACTGTCCAGATCACCAGACATAGAACTTCTTGTTATGCCCGCTCTTTTGTCCCGAGCACTTCCAAGTTGTGGAATTCCTTGCTGGCACATGTTTTTCCTTTTCCCCCGAACCTCCAAACCTTCAAGTCCAGAATTAACAAGTTGCCTCTTTCCTCCTTGTCGACACCCACGGTACGATAGTATTTAGGCTATAAGCCCTCGTGGTGTGTTGTTGAAATTATAAAAAAAAGTGTTGGTATCCATGCCACAAATAAATATATATTTTTGAGTGAGAATCGCTTGTTATAACAATGTATAAATAATTATTTAAAAAAAAAGGCAAATTCACTGCAGATTTTTGTGTCCAATTAATGACATGTTTGAAGCTAATTATTTCTACACACACACACACACATATACATAGTGATATTATATGCCCTGCAACTACATCAACTGACAAAGAAAACTCAATAACAAGTAGTTAATAATTTCGAAGTTATGGAAGGCATCCAAAATAAATTCCTGTGGTATTTTATATCTCTTGAAGCGTAAACCTCTTCACAGGAATGTTTTATATGGGATAACGTTAGCAATGAATGTCGCAAACGAGCCTCTGATATGGAAGTCTATTCACGATAGCGGTGGTCTCTTACATTGGGAGATTATATGAAAGCAATTTTTTATCACCGTTTAGAATTTCCTGCACGCACAAGCATTCCGTTCACCACAGCTTCCTCATGAAATAAATAAATGTTGCCGATAAAACTACCCACGGTCTTTTCCTTTTCCTTTCCTTTTTCAAGCCTTGTCTTAGCCGCTAGAAGCATATTTATAATCGTTAGGAGTACTCAGTCACAAATTTTCAGCCGCGACCTCAATTGATCATAACCGTATTTTTAGGAGGGTCCAGCCATATTTATGGTTCGGAAATAGCTCTCAGATACTGGTTGTATTCGATTTATATTCAGGTTGTAATAATAGCAATAAATTCCCCTTTATGGAAGGCGTGAGTAATAAAAATTGTATGTGCCGAATGTATTTTACTCCCTTTATTTACAAAACTAATAATTTCAGACCGAGGGCTACAGTCTGTTAAATTTATTTGAAAAATGCAATTTACCTTCTACTGCAATCTGCGAATAAGATTATTTGGTTCAAAATGACATTTAATTGGAATTCAAACAGCAAAAAAGTCCTGACGCTGTAATTGAACAAGAGCATACACATAAATTGTGTCTATCATTTGAAAACCTTTAGTTTTGTACTCTCCTTTGGCCTCCAAACGCACTATTTTTTCTCTTTAAATGGCTATAACTCATTTTTTCATAAAGTTAGAATTTTGAAATTTGGTACAGTCCCTAAAAGGCCAACTTGTATACCTACCAAATATCATCAAAATATTTTTGTAGATAAAGAAACCACACACTAAAAAACATTAGGCTCGTCCAAAAACCAATCACTCACTATACCCAAAAACTTTGGACGCAGCAAGTGCGTTATAGAAGTGAATTTTCATAAAAATGTTTTTGATAGCAAATATGTATTTTTTTACTGAAAGCAGGCGTCACATTTGTTACCAGTATAACCTATACAGCAGAAACAATAATGTAACATATTTTATCAAAATAACTTTATTGCTTGAAAATGTACAAAAATTTTCCAAAAATAAACTTAAAACCTTCCCTAGCCAATGAACCTTAGGTTAATAACAAATTGAGTTATTGAAATTTGAAGAATTTAATAAAAATACGCTACCAAAAACGCACTTGAAGCATCACGAACTTTTTTTCTTACTAACACACAATTTCGATGCATTTCGATGAAAAATGCAATGATATAGGATGTGTTTGATTAAAAAAATTGATCATCAACGACTTATGGAAAATGCTGTGATTGTAAAAATAATTTTATACGATGGATCAAGACACACTATAATTAACATATACAATTTTTTGTCGTATCTTGTATAATAACTGATATATTAAGCTTTACCGTAGAAATGCGTCACCATATATATATATATATATATATATATATATATATATATATATATATATATATATATATATATATATATATATATATATATATATATATATATATATATATAACAGATAAAAACTGAACCTAACTCCGGATATGGGTTCTAGAGGGCCTAGTTCACGCTTATTTAAAAAAATCTTTTTAAAATTCAAACCATTATACCATAAACTCTAACTAAAACTCTCGCCAAAGCATCAGAGAAAGGGTTTATTTGAAATGATTTTTCTGTAACTTTTTGTATAATAAAGGACAGTGACCGTTGAAGCTGAAACTTACGGGTTTTCTTGCCACATTTTCTCTACATAAGCCGTATTCGTTTCAAGTTTCTTGCTTAAACGTTTTCAAATTTAACTTCTCAAATTGCGACTCTTTTGGTAAGTAGTATACTTTTCATTACACAAACCTGAGTACCAAATTTCATATAGCTTTGTTATTTCTGGAGATCAAACATGTTCCGAAAGGAAACTCGAAATTTTCCCGGAAAAACTAGTCCGATTTTCCTGCCTAAGGAACTCATCCAAGCCACTTGCAAAAGGAACGCACTCACCAAATTTGATCGAAATCGGGCATTTATTTTTTGACTTAGCTGTGTGATATATATATATATATATATATATATATATATATATATATATATATATATATATATATATATATATATATATATATATATATATATATATATATATATATATATATATATATATATATATATATATATATATATATATATATATAATCATATAAAAAAAATGAAATTAACCCCGGACATGTGTTTTAGGGGGCCTAGTTCGCGCACGTTTGAAGAAAGTTTGCAAAATTCCAAAGTCGCGATCTCCTCATTAGTGAATATTTTCTACGAAAATTCACTAAAAAGAAGACTCCAAGCTGAATCTCGCATTGCTGTGGAAGGGTATGGGGTGCGATAACCTACGGTAGCAGGTCACCTCTAGTTTTTATGGACAGAAATTTAAATGCAAATGATCCATACAGAACGTACTGCAGCTTCTTGGACTGTCATTCCTAAGAGGGTTGATTCAACACTTTTTCAAAAAGACAACGCACGTCCTCATACAGCAAGGGCCACTAAAAGGTTCTTAAAAAATGTGACCCTGCATCCATGGCCATCTTGCTCCCCTGAGTGGCCCGCAATCAAACATGTGTGAGATGACTTGCAACCGACTGTGCAATTTATCCCAACCACCCAATAACCTTGTTGACCTTCGTCACAGAATTCAAGAAGCTTGGGACGACATTCTCCAGCATACCATAAATCTTTTAATTTTCAGTATGCCTCCAAGAGTTTTCGAATGCATAAAAACCGCATCGCACCCAGTCGAAATTAAATAACTTCTTATTTTTAAATATGTTAGTGTGAAAATGTAATCATTTTTTAAGTTTAGTTACCTTTTTTATTTAATTTCTATAACACACCACGAGGGCTTACAGCCCAAATACTATCGTACGATAAGGAGGAAAGAGGCACCTTGATAATTCTGGACTCATTACTTTGAATAACTTGGTGTAATTTCATTAAAATCGGCCCATTATTTTTTGAGTTATCGGTATATATATATATATATATATATATATATATATATATATATATATATATATATATATATATATATATATATATATATATATATATATATATATATATATAAACACAGATCTTCTCATTTTGTTTTACGAAAAATTCGCTAGAAAGTCCAATAACTTCTTTCACCGCGACATATTTTGAGTAATAGCCGAAATATTTAAACAGTGCCTTTAGTATACATTTTTGTCATCTCCCAAGAGTTAAACAATAAACCAGGTTCTTTAAATCGCTGATTTTAAACTTATTAACTATAAATTCACCACCTGTCTCTTTACGTATTAAAAAACGGTGAAAGTAAGCCTCGCAACAATGTAACAATAAAAGCGCCTCCTCACTGTATCGTTTTGTTATTCTTTTGTTACCCAGACCAGTGCTCTTAGTAATATCTCCCCAAATAAAAGGATTCCCCACAAAGAAAGAGGTCTACATACACAACCATATCAGATCCATTTATAATAGAAGTGATATATCGTTTACGGTTTTATGAGGGGGCAGTTATTTCTGGAAACAATGAAAATCGTACTGGAGGAATGTGTCCCACATGGCCTATACATTTTGTTGTCTATACGTATATGTGTTTGTGCCTGCATGTGGATGGGTCGGTTCAGTGATCTTTCTCTATCCCTTCCTTTCTGCACCATTGTATTTATGTTCAATTAATTTGGGTTTGGAAATTTGTTTTGTTTCAAACGTAGTAAACGTTGTCCTTTGACATTGAAAAGTGTAATGCGGACTAACGTAGACTCCTTTGTTACAATAAAACTGTTATAAGTGTTTTTGTAGGTACATTTAATTGACCTCTGTTAAATACGTATGTTATATAACAGGGATAAAGAAATAGAGGAGAAATAGAGATCACCAGCCAATAGGTTTAGATATCCTTTGTTTCTAAGCTTGTAAACCCATCCACTTACCATTGCTCACTCTGTGTGTCTTAAGTCTTAAGTGTCCTGGCGTGCCCCTGGACGCATAATGTATCCTGGCTTAATATGTATGGATAAAAAAATTATGTAAACTGTATATATGTACTTAAAAAAAACACGGTGTTATATCAATGGTTTTTAAGCTTAAGTGGATGCTGGAGGATTTAATTAAGTTTCCAATTTATAGGCGCGTTTGCAAATGTCCTGTACGTTTAGTAGAATATTTAAAGTAAATAAAAGTTCGGGACGCCGCAAGTGCAGAATTTTCATAAGGATTGTACACTATTAGTAAGGTATATTATTAAAACTAATCCTTTAAATTTAAATGTGTGTGTTTTGTTTCTTTAACTATGGCCAATCACCGACGCCAAGGAGCAGTTTCAACTCACTATCCTGGAAATTTTGCCGAACCCCTACGTTTCTGTAAGGAGGGTAGGGATATTTAGCGTGCCCAACATCGCAAGGACACGGGACCGACGGCTTTACGCCCCCTCCGAAGGGCGGAACGTGCAGACATTCAACTTGTTCAAATACAATGCCAGAACCTCGGTTGATGTTAATTTTACAGTTTGTACTGAAAAAGTGAAAGGAGTACCCTGGGATCGAACCCAGTACCCTTCGGTTCAGAGGCACACGTTCTTACCCCTGAACCACCGAGGTTCTATAAATTTAAATTGATCTTGGAGATTTGTTTTAGAGGTCCCAGTAAGCGATTACTTGATGAAATTTCTATTTTCTATGGAGCTAGAAAATTAAAATTTGGTACATATATGTAAATTCTGCAAGTCGCTTTAAAAAAATTGTGTTACAAATTTCGTTACAGTTACAAAACTCTTCCAGAAAAAAATTAATTGTTTACAAGGGGAATGTTTCTGCCAAATTATCAATATGGCAGGCATTTTTCCTTATTAATTGCTTGGATGGTTTTGTTTTAGTCAACCGAATCCAACTAGTTTCTGCAAACAAAACAACAAAAAAGGTTTATTTCATAGGTTTTACTATGGCTCAAGATTGAAGATTATAGCTTAATGAGAAATTGAGTTATCGGATTTGAAATCTTTTTATGAAAATTCTCTACCACAACGTACTTGCTGCACCCAGACCATTTCCATCACTTATTTACTGTTGCTGTATCCCCACTTTCCTTGCATGATAAAATATTGTAGCTCTCTATGTGAGACTGACAAACAAGGCAACCTCAAATTCATTTTTGGAAAAATGTTTTAAACAAATGAAATGAGGTTACAATTTAAACATAAATTTAAAATCTTGGTCCGCGGCTGTGTCACCACCCTCGGTGCAAAAACAAGAACAATATATCTAAGCAAGAAAAATTTCTTCGGAACAACCCCCAGGGAAGTTGTGAGACCTGCGGTGAATAAGGGTTCTGGGCGAAGTAAACAGGATTTTAAGGAAGTATAATTGCAAAATGGGTAAAAGGTAGCTTATAGAGGCCCAACTAAGCTGTTTTTTCGAACATTCCGCTTTCTTTTTATCTTCTTCCCCGCCCAGCACCCCTATTCATTCCTGGTCCCGTAACTTTCTTAGGGGCCGTTTTCAAGAAATTTTTCTTGTGGTATGTGCATTCAGAAAGGGTTCTAAGCTTGTTTCTGATTTTTTTCTAAAAGTCTTCCGTGTGCCAAACTGCAAATTTACCGAAAATTTAATTTTTATTTACAAAAAGAATGTACTTGTCAAATTATAAACGTGGCAGGTATTTTTCCTTATTAATCGCTTGGATGATGCGTTTTAGTCAACTCGATCGAACGAGTTTCTGGAAACCATATAAAAAACAGCTTTTTTTTAAAGAAATTTTTAGTTATTTTTCAAATCTAGTACCCACGCTGCCTTTATATGCATTTTACTATGTATTAAAACTGAATATTCTAGTTTAATGGGAAATTGAGATATCACTATTTAAAATATTTTCACAAAAATTCGCTACCATAACACACTTGCTGCACCTAAACTCTTTTCAACACTTATTTACTATTACTTTATCCATACTTTTTGAGAATGACATAAATATAAACAACACAAAATTTTGAAATTAAAATTTTACTAATTTACACTGAACATCTGATTATATATGTAATTTAAACTGCTTTATGATATCATGTAGTTTTACTTACTTCACATGTTCCTTAAAGAGTATAAGCTTAGAGTAAAGGAAACCCTAACTACCTACTTAGGTAATAAAATAATTTTGTTTCACTTTGGTAATACAGTACCTACATGCATTGATTAAGAACCGGAATCTTAATGCAGACAACCATTTTCTTATTTGTTTGATTGTATGTTAGAATCATAATATACTAGTCACAGTCGACGGCCGAAGGCATTTGTTAAAGTTATGTTAAAATTAAAAGTTGTCTGCTAAGGGGGAACCCAACTAGAAACATTACACCAAAAATTCTGAAAAATGTAAAAAAAATCTTTTGAAGATAAAATTTGTACAGAGCAAGATGGCAATCATATAGAGCATCTTTTATAGTTATTATCTTTTGATCTTTTGGTAGTTTTTAATTTGTTTTTTTATTGTTTATCACCTTTGTAATTTCGTTAAAGTGCTGTTCAGTTCACTTGGCTGAGTTTGGACATAAAATTTGTTAATTACGTTGGAAGATTTTCGTTTTAATGTGAAAATGGCATTTACAATCATAGAAGTATGAAAACCATTGTACTTGGGTATAGGGAACACTGTTCTCATACGGAAGGGACTTACTTTTTCTATAAGATGATCAACAAAATACAGGGTGTTCCATTTAAGATAAACAAGATAATCTACTTTGAATGTGTCGTCAATAATTGAACTTGAATTTTTTAACACCATGTAGATTATTGCGAAGTATTGACTATAGTGGTTGATGGAGTAACAAGTCCGTCGTCGCATGCCAGTGAGTTTTCCTTTCGATATTATCTTACATGGAAGATGAGATTCTTTTGAAAACTTCATAATCATCGAAAAATCAAGATATCTGACAAACGGTAATAGATAGGTATGGGGATCTTCCATCAAAGTGGGCCTTATTTTTTCCGTAGAGTTCAAAACCGTTATCAAATACATGGTGCTCCATAAGAAAAAGAACTAACTTTGAGGTGTCACACCTTATTGGACCACACTATATATTTGAAAATAATTTTAAGTTGTAACCCTTGTTTGACCTACATAATCCTGCATAATTTAAAATTTGATATAAGGAAATATATAGACGCGAGACTTCGTGCAGTTACTCGCGGGACCTGTATATCTGTGTGAAACATAATAAAGCAGACCTCTTGATTTAAACTTTGTAGACCCGTGAATGAATTGGTATTGATAATAATTGTTTATAATGGAATTTGGCAACAATGTTCTTCACGTTGTCGGTGGATTTATGTTTTCTTGTATATTGCCCTGATGTCGAGATTATATCCTGATGTCGACCCACACGTTGCACATACACAAGGGCATCCCGCAGTGTGGGACGTACAGCCGCTGTCTCTTGCTTTAGACCTGGAGACCTGCCATCACCGTGAATGATTAAGTGTTCTGTTTTCTATAGAGCTTCACGTCACTCAACTACACTCACCTATCATAATATGCTCACATAACACTAAGATTTCTAATAACATGGCTTGAAAAGAGCGGACTACGACCTTATTTTTACTAGTATCGGACTAAAAAACCATTGCATGTTTTCAGTTATTGCATCTCATTTTTATGTTTCACAGGCCACTTTAAGTGCCATCTTTCAACTCACCAAAGAGTTATGTTACCAGTAATACACACAATAATAAGAATAATAAATCAATGATTACTGAACCGGCTTAAAATTGATAAGAACTTACTTGAAATGTTTGTTTTTCAAATAACAAATAAGTAAAAACAGTTATATCTTGTTGAAGTAGATTTTGTTGCCTACAGAAATCATTAAGCCATTATGTCTGGGCGCCGTTTACGCAACATCACGATCATTTAAGTGCATTCGAACGGGTGCGCATTGTTGGTATGCGGTAGGCCTGTTTTTCAATAAAAAAATATCTGATCGCATAGGACACAGTGTGTCAACAGTCTTGGTTCAAGTGGTCTGAAGAACCAATCCATAACCAAGGGGGTCCCGACGAACTCGCGCAACTTCAGCATGATTGCCATTCGAGGATGCGGCTTTACAAGACAGAGTTTTCACCACATGGTTGATTGGAAATGCATTTGGGTGTTTTACAACAAAGATATATCGCAGAATACCCGCTTTTGGGATTCGCTCGTATAGAATCCACCATTTTTATGTCGTCCACTGATACCTCGACATCGTGCTGCTCGGTTTGAGTGGTGTAACGGCAGGTCAAATTGGGATGGCGAATGGAATCGTGTTGTGTTCTCTGACGAGTGACGATCTGTCTTTTGATCCACGATGGTCGCAGGAAAGGAAGACGATTACGTGGCGAAGAGAGCAGAAATTTCCAAATTTTCTGTGGAAAGGCATACGGCCCCCACACGGGGGGTGATGGTATGGGGTGCGACAACATACGATAGCAGATCACCTTATTGACAGAAATTTGAATGCAAATGATGGCCCCCTCGCTCCCCAGACTAGTCACCAATCTAACATGGGTGGGATATGATTGGCAATCGACTGGGTAATTTACCCCAACCAAATAACCTAGGTGACCTTAATCACCGAGTTCAAGAAGCCCAGGATGACATTTCTCAGCATACCATAAATCTTTTAATTTCAAGCATACCTCGAAGAGTTATCGAATGCATAAGAAACGGCGGCAGACCCAGTCTTTATTAATTAACTGTATTTTTTTAATTTTTAATTTCAAAATGTGATCGTCTTTTAAGTGTGATTAAACACACATTATGTACTTCTTATTTCTCATTCTATTACTCATTTCTTCTAGAATTTTCAAGGTTATAATAATAATTTATTGGGCCCTGGGATACAAAAAATGTACATTTTTTCTATGGAATAATATATGAAAGACAAAGCCTATGTGTCTCTAAAACATCATGAACTCAATTGCTGTACCACAAGATGGATGTTTTTTTTTTTTTTTTGTTCCCTCAGGGCTCGTCCGCGGCCTTGCCGCCCCGATAGCACCGCAACCCTTGGTTGATTGTGCATACCCCTAGTCTTACTCCACCCATTCCAAAATCACTGTGCCTTGAACTAGTCTGCACAGCGATTGGTAGGGTGAAGTTTTATATTGCTCTGTCTCCGGTCTAGAGTGACCGTAGATCAGTTGTCTTTTCCGGTCCAGAGCTATACACTCGCACAAGATGTGCTGGGCTGATTCCTCCCCCTCGCCGCAGAGTCTGCATGCGAGGTCCCCTTCGAACCGCCCCATTTTATGTAGGTGTTTCTTGACGGCCATGTGTCCCGTCAAGAGACCTGTTGTGTTTCTGAGCTGTCCTCTGCTAAGGTTTAGCAGCTCCACAGCTCTCTTTGAACTGGGTCCGTCAATTATTGACTTCCCATGTCTGAGCCCTGGACAGTCCGCCCAGTACACCTTGTGTTGGTTTCTGACCCAGGACTTAATGGCTCCCCTGGCAGTGCTCTTTGACACGCCCAGAGCCGGTTCTGGTCCCATAAATGGTTCTGCTGACCCCCTCTTTGCGAGACTGTCAGCTTCTTCATTGCCTTTGACCCCCGAGTGACCCGGCACCCAGATGAGGGTCACCTCATTCTGCCCAGCCAGGTCGCTCGTCTCGTCTCGGCACTCACTCACCAGCCAGGAATTTACCCGTGGGCTACTTAGTGCCTTAAGGGCTGCCTGGCTGTCTGTGGCTATGAGGATCCGCTTGTTGGTGTAGCCCCTCCTCTTGTTCTCCCGCACACAGTGCAGGATGGCGTACATCTCGGCCTGAAACACCGTTGCATGGGCTCCGAGGGAAATACTGTGACTTACCCTCGGTCCTTCCGAGTAAACACCTGCCCCCGTCCCACGCTCCCCGCCAGATCCGTCCGTGAACCAGACGAGCGCGTCCCGTGGTATGCCCGGTGTCTCCTCCCGCCATGCCCCGCGATCAGGGATTTCCACTGTGAAGTTGTTTTCCCTGCACATTCGCGGGCTCGCGAAGTCTGACCTCATTTCAAGCATGGGTTCCTTCACGATCTCCTGAATTTTGCAGTGGCCCCTGAAGCCTGGGTTGATCTTCAGTCTACCATTGCAGGCTAGTCTGTATAGTCCTAGCCTGGCCTCTCCCATAATAACGAAGTGTAGGGGGGGTAGATCCAGCAACACCTCCATGGCGGCTGTTGGGGTTGAAGACATGGCCCCTGTGATGCCTAGGCAAGCCATCCTTTGGATCTTGCCTAGTTTTTGTTTGGCACTGGATTGTGTCACCTTAGGCCACCAGACCAGTGCCGCATATGTTAACGATGGTCTGACCACCCTTGTGTACAGCCAGTGGGCCATACTAGGTCTTAGTCCCCACGTTTTTCCATATAGCCGCCTAGTGACGGCTAAGGTCATGACTGCCTTACGCAGTATTTTTCCAATGTGACCATTCCAGGTTAGCTTAGAGTCCAATACGACCCCAAGATATTTTACCTCCCTGGCCATTGGAACGCTCCTACCGTATAGAGTGAGAGTTCTGTGGCTTTCACACTTCCTCCTCCTCGTAAACGGCACGACGGTTGCTTTCTCGGGGCTCACCCCGAGCCCTTGATCAACCGTCCACCCTTCCACCACTTTCAGTGCAGTCTGCATACGCTCCCACACTGCCTGTGTGACCTTTCCTCGGACTATGATGACAATGTCGTCCGCATAGCCCTGTACCTCATACCCCCCTCTCGAGAGCCTCCCCAGCAGGCCGTCCACGACTAGACACCAGAGCAAGGGAGACAGAACGCTCCCCTGCGGACACCCCGCCGCGACCCCCGCCAGCAGAGTCCCTCCCGCGAGTGAGGTGAACACCGCCCTGTCCCTGAGCATGGAACCGATCCACCTGCAGCAGGTCTCCTCTATTCCACGCTCCCGGGCAGCTGCCAGAACCGATCCGAACGAGGTGTTGCTAAAGGCCCCCTCTATGTCTAGGAAGGCCCCCAGCGCCACCTCCTTGTTCTCCAGCGTATTCTCCAGTTTCAGCACCAGTTGGTGCAGTGCTGTTTCTGTTGAGAATCCTGCTCTGTATGCATATTGTCCGCAGTGTAGAGGATATGCTTCCAGTACACCGCCCCTAATGTGCCGGTCGAGCAGTTTTTCCACTGTTTTCAGCAAGAAGGACATGAGACTTATTGGCCTCAGGGACTTTGCCTGGTCTGTTGGACGCCCAGGTTTAGGAATAAATACAACCCTGGCCAGTCTCCATGCCCTCGGAATGTACCCCAGAGCCAGGCTGGCCCTCATAATGAGGGTAAGCACCGGCGCCAGTATATCTATCCCCTGTTGGAGCATGATGGGCATTATTCCATCAAATCCCGGCGATTTGTATGGCTTAAAGCTGTTAATGGCCCATCTGATTTTGCTCCAGGTAACCACCTCTTTAGCGACTGTCCAGTCTACTCTAGATGCCCGCCTATAAGGCGCCTCTATTTCTGAGTGTTCCCAGTCCGGAGGTGATTGGTTTATTATGTTACAGCCGGGGAAGTGCGTCTGGAGTAAAATTTCCATAGTTTCCTCCCCCGAGCTTGTAAAGCCTCCCGTGGGTGTTCTAAGGGAGCCTATGTTAGTCTGAGGGCCCTTAGACAGGATCTTGTGTAGTCGAGCACTCTCGGACGTGTTTTCCACTTCTTCGCAGTGCCTCCTCCACGACTCCTTCTTGGCGTCCCTCAGTCTTTTGTTATAGGTCGATAGGGCCTGTCTATATTCATCCCATGCTCCCGACCTTTTGGCCGCGTTAAACAGCTTACGAACCTGCGTCCTCCTTTGCCTGAGGTCCTCGTTCCACCATGGGACGTTCCTGGTGGACACCCTCATTTTCAGGGGGCAGTTGGCGTTATAGGCCGAGGTAATTGCGTCTCGCAATTGGACTGCTGCAATCTCGAGGTCTATTGAATCCCTTATGGCCCTCTCAACCCCCCGCAGTTCCACAGCTAGGTCTGCCCTGTAGGCTTCCCAGTCCGCCTTGCGGGGGTCCCGGTACCATACCGTTTCTCTTTCGACTTTGGCGATTTCAAACCGGATGTATCTGTGGTCTGAGCTACTCACTTCCCCAGACACAGCCCAGCTTTTAACAAAGTCACCCAGAAACTGGGTGGAAACTGTTAGGTCTAAAACTTCCTCACGCCGTGTTGTGACGAATGTCGGTTTATTACCTCTATTCAATATGTCTAAATTAAATTTCATAAAGAATTGTAAAAGTGCCTCACCCCTAGAGTTTGTGTCCGAGCTACCCCACAACTCATGGTGCGCATTCGCATCCATGCCGATGATGGTCTGCCATCCACCTGCTCTGCTACCCACCATCAGCTGCTCCAATTCGTTGGGTGGAGGAGGGTCCGTGCTGTCCCCTGGCAGATAGGCTGACGCGACAGTAATGTCCCTCAGCCCATCCGCTCCTCCACATCGGATTTTGATCGTTGCCAGGTCCCTGGAACAGAAATTCATTAGAGGGAGAAACTCTATCCCTTCCCTGACAAAAATGCAGGCCCTCGGATTCTCGCTGGACCTGCTGTAGATGAGCTTTCCATTAGCTCCGCCGAGTCCCTTGATCTCTCCTTTGTAGGAGTACGGTTCCTGGATGAGGGCCACATCCGTGTTCCTCAGAGCCATTAGTAGTCCGGCCGTGGCTGCCCTACTGTGTTGGAGGTTGACCTGAAGGAACCTAAGTCCCATTAACCCTTAATTGCTTCCCCAGTGGGCGGAAGCTAACCCTTCCCATGCCCCAGAATGCCTTGAAGGAGGTTCCTTCAAGGGCTCTGTAAGATGTCGGGTCGATCGAGAAGGCGAGCGTCTGTCCTTTCTCCTCTGCCTTCCTGCTTAGAACCGACCAGTGTTGCGTCCCCAGTTCAGGGTTCTGGATCTTAAGTCTGCTGATCACCGTCTCCTGCGGGACGGTGTCAGGGATCCGTACGAGGACCTTGCGTCTCTTTGGGAGTTCCTTGGGCTCGACGGCTGTCAAGTCCGCCCCCTCCCAAATCTGACCGAGGCCCCCGATCGTTTTCCGCAGCCAGTCCCGCGACTGCGGGCCGGCACAGGTTATCCAGAGGATGCCCCCCGTCAGGCGCGTCCGGTGGAACTGAGGCGGGCTCTCCCCTTCCTGAAGAGAGTCCACTGCAGCTACCACCGCAGCCTGGATCAGGTCCGCCTTCCCCTGGTCTAGCGTGACCTCAGGATGGCGTCTGTCAATCACCGCCATCCCGAGGCCCTCCGCAGCCTCCCTGTAAGAGCCAGTCTGCGCCGGTGTTCCGGCCTTAGTTCCTTTGGGAGGTCTGTCTGTAGTAGGCGTGCTAGAGCCAGAGCGCGGCGTCTTCCGACTCGCACTCTCCTCTTGCGCCTTTACAGGCACCCTGGCCCTTTTGGAACGTCTGTCTGTAGTGGGCGTGCTAGAGTTCGAGCGCGTCCTCTTCTGACCCGCACTCCCCTCTTGCGCCTTTACAGGTTTCTCGACCGTCCAGGTCCCGGCCGCCATTTTTTGCGCCCTCCGGAGCTTCTTTCTTTGCGCCCCGGAAAGACGCTTGGACTGCCGGGGCAGTCCCTCTACTCTAACAGTAGAGTCCTCACTGGTGGAGGGGCCCCCGGAGTCCGCGGAGCTCGCCGCCCTCCGGTGGGACCCAGCCTCCAGCTTGGGTGTCGGGGACAGGTCTCTGGCCGAAGCTACCCCCTGATCCCCCGTATCTACGCCGGTCGTGGGACCTCCAGAGTCCGCTGCCGCACCCTGGCTCGTCTCCGTTTCCGGGATAGACTCAAGGCTCAAGTCTGTAGCCGGAGCCACTCCTCGAGCCTCATTGGTTTTGGTTTTATATGTATTTATAATCTTCATGTTGTTCCCACGAGAATGGGGGAAATACTGTCCACACCATCAGAACCCCCTGTGTGGTGCAAGGCGGGTTACTCTGGAGGGTTGCCTGGTACTCCAGAGGTTCCGTTCACGACACCATCGCCCTGGTGCCATCCATCCATAGGCACGGGTCACGTAACACCGTAGATTGGGGGAGTTTAGTTCGACCTCCTTGTCTAGATCCGTCATGTTTAGTTATTAGCAGGGTCACCTCGTGCAGGATGCGGATTTTTACCGCGCATGACGGTCTTGGGGAAAGCTTCATCGGGAGTTTATGTTGTTATTTCCACTTCCTCAGCTTGCCCCCTGGAGTCCTTTGGCCCGCGACTCCTTAACCCCAAGATGGATGTTACACGCTGCTTGAATAAATGGAGATTATATGTCTTCGGAAATATGTCTTCCGGGAGGGATTTTAAAGCTTAGATGTTGTAGGAAAGAACGAGAATTCGTAACCAACCGTTCAAGTGAGTAATTTTGCACTAAAATCGTGTGCTTTTCGGCTAAAATGGGTTTGCCGATTAAAGGTCGTAAGTAGAGGTACTGGCGAAGTAATTTATAAGGAACAGGTCGACAGTAACATCGATAGAAAAGGCAGAGATCTCCAACCTTTTAACTCGAAACACAAACACAGGCTTCTTTGCTGCTGCTATAGCAATATTGGAAACATGTAAGTGCCAGCAAAGATTCTCTCCAATGCTTATACCAAATGTAGATTGTGCATTTTTTGGGGAATATTTTGCTAGCCATCTGAACGTTCCTAGAGAAGAGGCAATTTTGTGTTTTTCTAGGCATTAAACATAACAAGTTTTGCAGTGCACCAGCTGATTGATAAGGAGATAGAAGCAGATATTGGGCGAGTCGATGAGAATGCGCTGTGAAGAGCACTGGTTAACATTATAAACATTTCCCGCGAGTTTTTAAATCACACAGTGCGCCACCGTTGACGGCTCAGATGTCAAGCTGTCTTGGACATTGGTTGTGCGCAAGCCCGACGACCGCGATGGAGAAGGACGGTGAATGAAGACCGTCAATCGTTCTATTCGTTTAGAACCACCGATTCGAGTGCGTCTCTGTGCACGCCGTCTTGTATATCTATTCTTCTTAGTTATAAGTAATGTAATTAGTGTAAATAGTTAATACATATTCTACAGAAATCCACATTTCTTTAATTCGATATTCGATACAGTCCGGCAAATCAATCCAGAACCAGCCAAGTAAATCATTTCGACGGCACCAACGCTGTAACCTCCAACCACTATCATCAGCGAAGCTGTGTATACACGATCCTATAGGATTGCTGATTGTCAACAGAATGTAACTTACTGTGAAATGAGGAGTACCACAGGGCTCGATTTTGGGGCCATTGTTCTTTCTTGTATACATCAATTGGGGCCTTTGCTTTTCCTTGTTTACATCAACGACATGTTGTCCAATGTTCCTGCGGATGTTACAAGTCTATACGCTGAGGACACGACATTGCCAATTGTTGCACCAGACATTGTGAAGCTGAAAGATCTTGGCACAGGTTTGGTTTAACACCAACAGACTTAAGTTAAACTTCAAAATAACCCACAGACTTCTATTTAGTACAAGCAGGAGGAATCAGGACTCTCTCAAGCTTCTTATGGTGACTTTTGAGGGTTTCATTGCCTGGGGGGCTCATTCGATGGAGATGATGAAGAAACTTTCTACTGTCGTTTGCACCATGCGAAGAATAGGATAACTTTATTATTTGAAAATGTACACAAAAATTTCCGAAAGTAAACTTAAGGTGTTCCTGAAAAAAATCGTTTCTTGGTCAACCTTATAGGTTAATAGCAAATTGAGCTATTCAAATATAAAGCATTTAATCAAAATTCGCTACCATAACGCACTTGCTGCGTCCAGAATTTCTTTTCTTACAAACATGCATTATATTTCGATGGAAAATGCAAAAATGCAATAATATAAGGTAAATGTCCGAAAAATAAATAATTGTAACACCAACGACTTATGGGTCATCCTGTGATTGTAGAAATAATTTTTTAAGATGTAGCTCAAGACACCCTATAATTAATGTACACAAATTTTTTTCATATCTTGTATAATAACAGATATATTGCCCTTTATTGATTTTTTGCGAAAATTCGACAAAAATTATATACCATTAAACGATAAACTCTATAGCTAAGGCTACTGCCATGCGGTGCTATCGGGGCGGCAAGGCCGCGGACGAGCCCTGAGGGAACAAAAAAAAAAAGGCTACTGCCAAGTATAAGAGAAGGAGTCTGTTTGAAATCAATTTTCTGGAAATATTTTAGTAAAATGAAGGACAATGACGGTTGAAACTAAGACTTCAGGGTTTGTAAAACATTCTTCTTGAGACATTTTTTTCCATAGCCCGTATTAGATTCAAGTTCTTTGCCTAAATGTTGCCAATTTTGACGTTTTAAATCGCGACTTTGACGTTTTGAGGAAAACTCCAATTTATTTTTCTTTAAATACGTATAACTTTTTTTGTCTTTTGACCTATAGAGCTAAATTTTGGTAGGTAACTTACCTATATAAGCCCGTATACCAAATTTGGTTGCCCTTACTTTGTTATTTCTGGAGATATAAATTTTTTTCGAAAGAAAATACAAAATTTTCCGAGAAAACCTGGGCTGATTTTCCTGGATAACGAACTTATCCAAGCCACTTGCAAAAGGAAGGCATTCACCAAATTTAGTCAAAATCGGCCCATTATTTTTTGAGTTATCGATGTGATACATACATACATACATACATACATACATATATACATATATATATATATATATATATATATATATATATATATATATATATATATATATATATATATATATATATATATATATATATATATATATAAACATATAAAAATCAAACCTGACCCCGGATATGTGTTCTATGGGGCCTAATTAACGCTCATTTGAAAAAATGTTTCAAAATTCAAAAGTAGGGATCTCCTTATTAGTGATTTTTTTTAAGGAAATTCACTAAAAGAATAAATTAAATTGATCAAATAGTTTTAGAGAAATGTAGGAGAAACAGGAGCGGCGCCTACGGGCGGGTCTCATTCTAAAACGGTTTGACTTCCGTTGATGTCAAATTACTCATTTTTCGAACAGTTTGCTATGAATCCACAATTTTTCCTAGAGCATCTGACTTCTGGAATGCCAACCCAGCGTTAACGATGGAAATTAGAAATAAAATACCTCTCTAGTTTATAAATAAATCTAAGAGCCAAACATGTTCACAAAAATCTAACAACATAAACGAAAAACGCCGGAAACCGTTATAAAAAGAGAATTGTTTGATGTTATATTAACTCAAACGATCCCACCTTGAAAAAAAAAACAGCAATGTTAGACCAAAAGATATACTGGATTTATTTTGATGTTATTATTACATTTTGTTGAAATGCCATTTTTATTTCAGAAAACGTCTAGAAATAGACTGGAAAGTTGAACATCTGGACCGTATAAGTGGCATGAAAATAAAATGGTTTATTTTTGAATGTTTTTATATTTGTATCATTCTAAATATTTTCTTTTCCTATCGTTCGCTGAATTCTTGGATCTGTTTTGCATTCCTCTCGGGTCTATTTATAATCCTTAACGTTAAAATTTATTTGAGAACACCGAATTCTCGGATTTTCTATTAGCTTATCTCCAAGACAGTTTATTACTTTACATAGGTCAGGCAAGGTTATTATCATGGTTGGTTATTAAATATGTTGGAAGTATGTGAAATAAATAGAATACAAATAATAATAACAGACTAATATCCACAATTTCGTTTGTGTTTATCTTAGCATTTTTAAAATCTAGGCCTTGAAGTCAGAAAAAGTTTGGACGCAGCAAGTGCGTTATGGTAGCAAATTTTCATGGAAATGATCTACGTTTTTTTTACGAAAATTATATATGTGCCAAGAAAAAAAAATATTTTTTTGATTAGAGTTTTAACTTTGAGAACTGGCTCATTCGGTCACTGTCAATCTTTAAAATGAACAAGGATGCATCTGACCTTGCTTTTCACAATGGCAAAACCTGTCTTAAGAATGTTAATCTAACAAGCTCTTTAACTTTTTTCTTTTATGTTCTTTTATCTTCCTATACACTTGCTGTTTACCAAAAATATATATTAAAATTAAAACTTACATACATATCCATCCACACACATATTCGAGCGCATATACACTCATGTATACGCACTCACGTCAATAGGCTGTATACGTCCAGTACTTAACTCTAGGTGCAGGACAGAAAATGCACATTATTTCTTCATGTGCACATACACACACATACATATGCATGCACACATCTACGCTACAAGTTGCTGCAGGAGAGACACTGGGACACTTTTCACACCAATGGAGCCTGTCATGGTGACTTTTTAACATACTGGGGAGGCTGAGGTCAAAAGAGGTTAACACAAGGAAAGACACAAAGGAACTAACTTCTATCTCTCTGACTATACATTAATCTGCCCCAAGAAAAATAATATTTATCTGTAATGTTAATAACTACAGTTGATAGATCTTGTTTGGCACAGACATATTTTTGTCTTGTGCACTCCTGTGACCTCCAGTGACACAAACAAATATTCCGCTCAAAAAATATGGCCCAATTATCCCAGTGTAAGAAACAGCACACCACACATTTACTTTTTTATGGCATTGTCTTCTGCAATTAACTCTATAATTTGGATTATCCATAGACCAATGTTGTGTATTTTGGGAATTTACCACCCCATTAGTGGTGAAAGTGAATTCGTCCGAAAAAATAATACTTCTGCCAAAATTGTGATTTTGTAGATATTGCTCGCTGTACCATAAACAAAAATCTAATCGTTTTGACTCGTCATTTTCTTCCAACGTGTGTATAAGTTTTGCTTTGAGAGGTTTCACCTTGTTGGTACGATAAATTTGTTGCAAATGCGATTTGCTAATATTGTCAATTTCTAATGCCCCTCTTCTTAATAATAATTTCGGAAAACGCCTAACAGAATCCATAGCTAATGCAGCTGCAGCATTGTCTTCTTCATTTAGGTAGGATTGTGTCTTCTTAACATTTAAAACACTCCCAGTACGCATACATTTTGTAACAACTTTTTTTACACCAGTAACGGAAACCGAATAATTTGGCCAGCGTTCAAGGAATATTCTTATCACTCTCTGATAAGAATGTTCTTTACCCAAACCATAGCACTGCACAGTAAACACTTTTTGTTCTGTTATTAACATTTTTAAATACAGAAGCTTGCCGTTCGTAACAAATAAAATGGACGTTTCAATTTTCCAAATAAGTAGTATCCCGAGAAGCGAACAACAAGGCAGAGCTCGAGTAGCCATGCAACTCGCCAATTATTGCTTCGAATGTCCAATTGTGCGTTTACTTTACTTTTTTTATTGGTTGAGATGAAAGCAAACCTACCCCAAGTTTAATTATGGTAAAGATTTTTTTTAATGCAGTTTCAAGTATTTTTTAAAGTACACCTAATCACAGAAGCCGTCGAACGTCATTTAAATAAAGTCGCAGCTAAAAAAAATTCATAGTAGGTTGATCTGTTTGAACATTGAGAGCCTGGATAAATTTTTATTATAAACAATTTTTGTTAATAACTTTTTGCGGTATCTTCATAAACGAAGGTAGTTTACTCTTAATACATTTCATTACATCAGTTATAAACCAGCCTGTATATTAATTGATTTTGTTCATTTTCTCAACATCTCAGTTTAAGACAAAGCAGGAGCGATTCACAGAATATCATAATCTAATTCGAAATTTTTTTGTCATTTACACGTTACCCACACTCAATCCGTGGACACACTGTATATATATATATATATATATATATATATATATATATATATATATATATATATATATATATAACTATATAAACAGGGTGTTTAGCCAGGAGAGGGCAATCTTTTAAAGGCGCATTTGGGAAGTGGAAATAAGCAAAAAGGTAGCATAGAGCAAAAAGGTAGCATAGTTATGGTTTCTAAGTTAACGGGGAAAAAGTTATCAGCATATGAACAAAATGTTGTATACAAATTCGTCATCGTAAAACACTCGCTGTGTTAGCACTTTTAACGCTTTGCTGAATTTTTGAAAACACAGTGTGACTTGCCTACCGAACTACTACTACTATAATCTACTAGCTCATAAAGCAGTTAATTTGTCTTTAATTAAGTCAGAAAATCACTCGATACATTCAGATTTTCATTCGTTTCTATTTTTAAGTTAGCTTAATTGTTTATTGACGCCATGGTGATCATTTTACCAATGCCGACCCATTACAGTTAATTAAAAATTTTAATCTATCATAATTAAAGTTTATAACGTTTCTTAAAAAGTAGCTTCGTGCGGAATGTCGCGTTAATTTTTACGAGTAGATAACATTCATTGCGGTTTGTGCGCCCGTATATATTTAACAATGAGACCACAAGGTTAAATTACAATATAGTTTATATTTTGTATTGTAATGAGCATTTATTAATAGAATACGTTATATATATATATATATATATATATATATATATATATATATATATATATATATATATATATATATATATATATATATATATATAATAAAACATTAGTTACTTTATTTTATAACAGTTTCCGATAGTGTTTTAGATGGCAACGGCTCAGTCTCGTAATAGATTTTTTTTCCGCTTCGCATATATAATATTGAAACGACAACGTAGCATTACCAGGCAATATAGGTAGAGTATCTTACTACGCATATACAGGTGTCCATTTTGTGTGTAGTTTCTCTGTTACGTCCATACCATTACATATAAATCTGTTCAAGAACGTGACAATGGGACACCATGGACCATATATATATATATATATATATATATATATATATATATATATATATATATATATATATATATATATATATATATATATATATATATGTATATAAAATCCCTATTTCCCTTGGTCACGTCATAACTTGAAAAATACTTAACCGATTTCATTCTTCTTTTTTGTTTTCTAAAACTTTGTAGAAGGTTCTTACGGAACGAAAAATTAAGAAAATTCCGCAGAAAATTGGAAAATTTGAGAAAACAACGACTATTTTAATGTGGCAGTTCGCGCATTTGATGAATGTGAATTTAGCATACAGCTGTTTTTTATTTTTGGATACATATACATTTATTAGTTAGAAAAAAAAAGATTAGAAAAATTGCAAAGAAAAATTGTTTGAAAATCTCCATGTGCAAGTTTGTACATAATATTTTTTGTAACAAACGAATTGTTTATGAATTTTTTTTAATTGCCAGATGTCTGCTACATATACACTCATCGCGTTTGACAGTTCGTGCGCTGCAAATGTCGTTTAACTGCTACATCGGTCGGCATCTATCGATCAAAAATTCATTTATTCATTTCTTAGTGCAATTCGATTCGATCGGAACGTTTATCCAGTTTTCAGTTTGTTCAGTGAGTTTTTTGAGAAGTATTTGTTCATCGCAGTTAGTTCACCGCATCAAGCCTTATATCAAAATGTAATTTAATAACGTTTTTTGTTCAGTTTTGATAGTGATATACATGGTTATACAGAATAAATAAGGGAGTACTTTTTTTATTTTCAGTTGAATGATGGTTCTTCAAAATTACACCAATTAGACGTACGAATTCAGGTCACAGAACTCGCAATGCTGCAAGTTAATATATATATATATATATATAAATATATATATATATATATATATATATATATATATATATATATATATATATATATATATATATATATATATATATATATATATATATATATGTTCAGAAAGATTTCCGCGGTCTTTAATGTGAGACATACTTGGTTCTCGGGTTAAACCGCGTCCAGAATTTATGGAAACTCGACGTTTCCTGTTTTGGAGCCATTTTCAAGAGGTAAAGGAAATAGGTAAGGACACTCTAAGGTCTCAATCTGCCTACTCCTTAGAGTGGTGGGCAAAGGTGCGTAAAGGAAATATATAATGACACTCTAAGGCCTCAATCTGCCTACTCCTTAGAGCGGTGGACAAAGGTGGGTTGGGTTGTTGTAGCTAGATTACGGGGCCTCAATCTGCCTACTCCCCAAATCGCAATGAGCGCGAACTAGGCCCCATAGACACCATATCCGGGCTAATTTCAGTTTTTATCTGTTTTCATATTTACAGGTGACGCATTTCTAGGGTAAAGCTCAATATATCCATTATTATACAAGATATGAGAAAATTCTTATATGTTAATTATACGATGTCTGGAGCTGCATCTTATAAAATTATTTTCACAATCACAGGCCCATAAGTGGCTGGTGATGCTATTTATTAACCTAAGGTTCGTTGGCCAGAAAACCAGTTTTTTGAGCACATTTTAAGTTTATTTTCGGAAGATTTTTGTACATTTTCAAACAATAAAGTTATTTTGATGAAATATGGTACACTGTTTCTCCTATGTAGGTTATACTGGTAACCAAATTTGATGCAAGCTTTCTTAAAAAAAATATATTTCCTATTAAAAACATTTTAATGAAAATTCACTACCATAACGCCTTTGCCCCGTCCAGACTTTTTTTGTTTCAGAGTATACCCCTGGAGTGGACTCATTTTCATCAAGTCAGGATCTGATGATGATAGGATCTCAGGGAAATCGAGGGAAATCCCCAAAACTTTTTTATGTATGTTCACCGACATTTTCGTCAATTGTGGCCCAATTAAAAAAAATTTGGTTTGAAAGGGTATAGTCCCGAGGTGGTCCCATTTTCGCCAAGTCAGGGTCTGATAATGGGATCTCCTGGAGATCGATGGAAATCCTCTTGTAATCTATGTAACTTAAAGTTCTACTAGAATAGGGCACCGAACATTTATTATATTATAGCAGTTTTCTAATACTGTACTCATATATACACAGAAATTTAAAAACTAAAAAAATTAAGGGACTTTAAAATAGGCACTAAAAAAACCAAAAACCAAAAACCACCACTTTAAAAGACAAAAATTAATTTAAATCAAATATTATTTATACATGCTTTTTTACCATTTACTAACCACTTGTCAGGATACTTTGCATCATATGAATGATTGGAAGGCCCGTAAATTTCTTGGAAGGTCGTGTCGTAACATTCTCTTTTGTAAAAATGAATTTAAAACGAATGGGCTTCCCTTTTTATTATCATCTTTGTCTGTTACAACGTTTCACAAAGGCAGCTATTTTCTACCTGCTAGCAGGTAGAACTATTTCCCTTGAGGCCAGTGTCCCAAGATCATTTATATACGGTGCTAATGTTTACTACTTTTCACTATAGTAACAAAAATTAACCGCAACCTGTTTTGTCCTTTATCTGAGAGTTGACTTCTTTTTATAATTCAACCGAAAGTCAAATTACTATTGATTCCTTTTTTTTTCAGTATAAAAGATCCTTACCTGAACTGAACAAAGCAACCACTCACCTGAAACAATAAAGAACGTGACAGAAAATAAAATGAATGTAAAAGATAACTTGAAGCATATGTCTATATATATATATATATATATATATATATATATATATATATATATATATATATATATATATATATATATATATATATATATATATATATATATATATATATATATATATATATATATATATATATATATATATATATATATATATATATATATATATATATATATATATATATATATATATATATATATATATATAGACATAGACATAGACACATTTATTTGACCACTTTTTACACTTAAAAATTCAATAATTGTGGCAAGTCGAAATACACTAACAACAAATCAAAGTTTTAAAAGTACAAAGCAAAATACACACACATATAAATTAGTTAAAATTAACTATACAATAAGTGAACCTTGTAAATTACTACATGTGCGAGATACAAAGACTATAGCACTATGGAGGCATCCATGTACTCACAGACTGAATAATAAGCGTTTTGCTTAAAGCAATGCTTTATAGCATTTTTAAATTTCCCATAATCTAAGCACTTTATGTGAACTGGTAGCTTATTATACAAGGCGATATGCAAAGAATTATTTACAGATTTTTGTGGTCTAAATCTCTGCGGTCGTATCAAACCAGCCGATCTTGTACTATAGTTATGGTATACAGAATTTAGCTGATAATCAAATTTATCCCTGTGTATATTTAATAACTGACTAAAGATGTATATCGTGGGAAGAGTCATGATTCCCAGACTAATAAAGTACGGCTTACAGTGTTCACGGCAGCCAACTTCAGCAATCAACCTAACCACTTTTTTTTGTAGCCTGAAGATTTCTATAGAATTTGATGAATTTCCCCACAAATGAGTGCCATACGATAGGTGGCCGTGAAACAGGGAGAAATAGGCTGACAGAAGTGAACTTCTATCAACCGAATTCCTCAATCTCCTGATCACAAAAATTGGGACTGACAACTTACTCTTCAACTGAGAAATATGAGCATCCCACTTAAGGGCTCCATCTATAGTAATGCCAAGAAGATTAGCATTATTTTTCGCCGACACCTCCGGAGTTGTGGAAAATATTACCGTAACAGTTTTTTCTGTGTTTAATTTTAAGTTGTTCTGTGTAAACCACAGTTCTGCCAACTTCCCAGTAGAGATCATTTCAACGTTCAGCTTTTCTGGGTCGCAGCTTTGGCAAATAAGCGACGTGTCATCAGCGTAACAGACGCAACGACTCCGTAACATAAAACCGAATAAATCGTTTATGTAGACTATGAAGAGTAGCGGCCCCAAGACAGAACCCTGCGGCACCCCACTTCCCACAGCCCCAAGATTCGATATTTCCTCGTTAAAAAACACGCGCTGCTTTCTCATATGTAAGTATGAACTTATTAACTTTAACGGCGGGCCCCTAACATCATATCTGAACAATTTCTCAATCAGCAGGTCATGGGAGACACAGTCAAAGGCCTTGCTTAGGTCACAAAGAGTAAGGCAAACATGATTACCCACCTCAAGACCCGCAACTATATCCCCAACAACCTTGCTGACTGCCTGCACAGTGGAGCGCCGCCTTCTGAAACCGAACTGACAGTCACTCAACAATTCCCCACTTTCAAAATACTGGCTGAGTCGTTTGTGAATTATTACCTCAAATATCTTTCCAAACAGCGGTACAATAGAAACAGGGCGGTAATTATCCAAGCAATTTGCATCCCCTTTTTTTTAGCAAAGACATTACCCTGGAAATTTTAAAACAATCCGGAAATGTCCCCTGAGATACACAAAGGTTAAATATATGTGTCAACGGCGACACCAAATATTCCTTTACTTCCTTGACAATAATGCTATTAATGTTATATATATCAAAAGCATTTGACCTTTTAAGATAAATAATGGCGTCCAAGACTTCACTTTCTACAACCGGCAGCATAACAAAAGAGCTACAGGCCATCGGAATGCCAGAAATTAGCTGTCTTTGTAGCTCCAAGTTTACTGGTAGAGTTTTTACAATGTCAGCTGCCACCGATACAAAAAATTCATTCATATTATCAGCTGTTAGTTTGCTATCCAATTTTGACGCTCTGTCAAAGTTTCGTTCATAATTTATGACCTTCCAAACGTCCCTTGCTTTATTTTCTGAAGTGGCTATAAAGTTACTAAATGCCTGTTTTTTTTGTTAATATTATGGCATCTCTATAGTTCTTCAATAACAGCTTGTATACTTCCCTATCCGAAGAGTCACCAGTTACATCAGCTATAACCTTAACACCTGAAACACATGTTCTCATATCTCTCAATTCCTGAGTAAACCAATGCACAGGCGGTTTACCAGAATTTAAATGTTTCAGGGGAAAATTGTGAAGTATGAAATTTTGACAAATATTGGTTATACCTGTGGCCAAATATTCAATATTGTTTGACTCATAAAAAAGAAACCAATCGATGCCCTCAAGATAATCTTGGAAGTCCTGAATCCCCCGACAAGTTATCTTTCTAACCTTTCGTTGTTGCCGTTTACTATTCACATCGACTTTTACTTTAATAACCTGTCCGTAATGGTCAGAGAGGCATGGATCAACCACTGCGGCAGTAAAGCAACGCTCATCGATATCTGTCAATATATTGTCAATACAACTACCAGACCCATTAAAGACCCTAGTGAAACCCGAGATTGTAGCTGCTATACCATAACTTTCAATAATGCAGGTTAGATCTGATAACACTCTAGAAAAACCGGCAAAATTTATATTGAAATCTCCTAAAATTATAATTTGCTTATACTTGTCGTTAAAATCATACAATAACTTATCTAGCATACTTAAGAAAATCTCAACGTCACCCAGGCAAGACCTGTACAAACATATCACCATTATTTTTTGGTTAACCAATTCAACTGCACTAAATTCACAGTCGATCTCGATCTCAGTCGATATATATATATATATATATATATATATATATATATATATATATATATATATATATATATATATATATATATATATATATATATATATATATATATATATATAAATGAGCGGTAAATAATTAAAACTAGAACAAGGTTTTTAGTGAACAACTAAGAAAGACTACCTTTGTATAGTATGTAAGCCATACGAGGAAGAGTCAGTAGACGTACCTATTTGTTAAGTACGAGCTTCCTGAAGAAGCTACACTTTTAATTTAGGTATTACATCTGTATCTAAACTGTTTCTCTTACATACATAAGTGAAAGCTTATTATTTGTACAATACATTGTACTATATATATGTAAAATAAACTATATACTATACATAATGCAACATACTTTGTCTCTTGGACTTGTTTCAACCTATTTATCTTAAATATAAACGCAAAAAAATATATTGGTTATGTGTATTAAACTAGGTGAAGAGAAAATGTTTAGGTGGTCGTGATATGTTTTGCTGGTCCCTCTAGATCGTTTGTATTCAGATGTTCCTTTCACCCTTATGTTTACGTCGAGATGCAAACCGTTGCCTTTACCCTTATACCTATTAAGTGTTTCACCATAGCCTTAGATATACATGCTGCTTACCTCTGCATCTTCCACATGTTCGTTAGGTACCCTTTCTGCCGGTTCAACTGCTTAGGGGTTGATAACATGCACGGGAATATCCCTTTCACCCAGCACTATTTATTCAATGTCACATAGGCTAACTTGTTATACCCAGCCTGTGTGGCATACTGTAACCTGTGATATCCCCAAACTGGCAAGTGGCTTAGTTTCTGACTATTAGTTTTTGTGGCATGTGACTGAGTGGTGCTCTCTATCTTTGTGGTACCAGCTTGTGCATTTTCTCCTTAGCCTGTGTGGCATTACTTAGATTGAGGACCAATAAAAGCCTATCTAAAGTGGCCTGAGTGACACTACCCAGCCTGTGTGCCATAATATATATATATATATATATATATATATATATATATATATATATATATATATATATATATATATATATATATATATATATATCAATTGTCAATACCCAGCTTCTGATTGTCAGCCTTCATGGCACCAGGCTTTGTCGTATCAGGCTTCGTGGTGCCAGCCTTTGCATAACTACCTGGGCTGTGTGGACATCCAGAGCCTATGTGGCACTACCTAACCTGCATGGCATACCTTGAAGCAACCTAGTTCTATCTGCGTGAGCCTTGTGGTATCAGCTTTCGGTTATCAAATCCTGACCTGACCTAACCTGTACAGCATACCCTGAAGCAACCTAGTTCTATCTGAGTGAGCCTTGTGGCATCAGTTTTCGGTTATCAAATCAACACGACATATATTTGCCTATGTGCTCTCACTAATGTTGTCTATTATATTTCTTCTTTCATGTAAGTGCATCTTGTAATGAGACAACGGGTATACTGGAGCGGTGGATCATAACGAATGAACACTACTGGAAAGGCTCAAACGTCAACCTGATCCTAAGCCGCCATAACAGGGTTAACAAGATGAGAGTTGTATTTGCAAAGCAAAACCCGACTAGACACGAAAGGTCCCCGGTGCGGTCAGATACCATGAGTTTAATCATTGTCTCTCTTTACTCTTTACATTCCGAGAGTATTGCTGATGTTCCGTGCCAGTCCAGGGATCCAAAGACTAAAAAGCTCAACTCTGGTTTGGTTGGTGAGTTCTTGACCTCAAATTATATATATATATATATATATATATATATATATATATATATATATATATATATATAACCTTAAAAATGGCCTCCTACGCTTGCTGGCTTCTTCTTTTAACTTTCACAGATTTCGATATACAGGACTCCGCATAAGTAACAACGCAACAAGGCCATAACTTTTAAATATCATTTGTTCAACGAATTTTACCTTGACCGCTCACCCCTTAATAGGTCACGTAGGCAGACTTCACCACAAATTTATTGAAGCAGGGAGCGTAAAAGATCGCCCCACGTCCTGACGCCATGTAACTGCTACTACGGACAAAAAGACGCTGGATTTTTTTTTTTTTTTTTTTTTTTTTTTTTTTTTTTTTTTTTTTTCCCTCAGGGCTCGTCCGCGGCCTTGCCGCCCCGATAGCACCGCAACCCTTGGTTGATTGTGCATACCCCTAGTCTTACTCCACCCATTCCAAAATCACTGTGCCTTGAACTAGTCTGCACAGCGATTGGTAGGGTGAAGTTTTATATTGCTCTGTCTCCGGTCTAGAGTGACCGTAGATCAGTTGTCTTTTCCGGTCCAGAGCTATACACTCGCACAAGATGTGCTGGGCTGATTCCTCCCCCTCGCCGCAGAGTCTGCATGCGAGGTCCCCTTCGAACCGCCCCATTTTATGTAGGTGTTTCTTGACGGCCATGTGTCCCGTCAAGAGACCTGTTGTGTTTCTGAGCTGTCCTCTGCTAAGGTTTAGCAGCTCCACAGCTCTCTTTGAACTGGGTCCGTCAATTATTGACTTCCCATGCCGCTGGATGTTGTGCTTGCTGTGCAAGAAACTCCCAAAACTTCTGCATTGGAACTTTATAGAACGAACCAGATCCCCAGACGTTCTCTACAGTGTATTTTGCATCGGGAAAAGTATTTTCCCTATAAGGTTCAGAACCTGCAATAACTTCTCGCAGTGGATTTTGATAGAAGGATATAATTTTATGAACAAATAATTCAGATTATTTAACAAACTGGAGATTTCTTAAGCAACGTTTTTCAGTGATGAAGCTGCCTTTTGCCTTAATATCGAAGAAAACTGCACAACCTCGATTCGTCACTTCGACAAGAGGCTTTACTATTGTCAATAAGTTCAAGGGGCTTAATTTGAGCATCTTCTTCAATAAAGTAAGATGTGCCCATTTGCCCAAATTAATTTTATGACAAGTCGATTGTTTTAGTTTGTGCTAAAGGTAACTTAAAAATAATTAATACCGCCTGAAAATACACTGAATACGCTTTCCAAAAGTATGTCGTATAACCCATATTGCTATTTAAGAAATTAAACGGTTGTCGCCCTCTAAAAAGGAGGTGCTTCATAAAATGTCGATAATACCACCAAATAGTCGCAAATAATCTCTTATGCAACACTAAATATTTTGAGTCCGATGTCTTTGGTGGTTTAAAAGTTATGGCCTTGTAGCGTTACTTATGCACACCGCCTGTATTTTAGCTTGTGTACATTATATTTCCTCCTTGTATTGCCTGTTGCTCTTGCTAATATCTTTTTAGTGAATTTTCGTAGAAAAAATTCACTAATGGGGAGACCCCGACTTTTGAATTTCGAAAAAAAATTGCAAATGAGCGCGAACTAGGACCCCTAGAACCTAAATGCGGGTCAGTTTCAATTTTTATATGTTATAATGGGCCGAGTTTGATAAAATTTGGCACGTACCTTCCCTTTGTAAATGGCTTGGATAAGTTCGTTAGTCAGGAAAATCGGACGAGGTTTCCCGGGAAAATTTTGAGTTTTCATTCGAACAAAATTTTTATCTCAAAAAATAAAAAAGCTATGATAACCAAATTTGGTAGGTAGATTTACGATATAAAAAGTAAGCTATACACCAAAATTTAGAATTCTATGTTACAAGAAAAAAAGTTATAATAAAATATTTTGTTCCAGATCATTTCTATTTTCCTTACAACTCGCATCGTTTTTAGTCTATTGTTGTTATTAAAACTCAATAGTTTCTTCCTAAAATTTGCTCTTACCGAATACACGTGGCTTCCATTAACTTCTGCTTCTGCCGCTGTTACGGTCTTTACTCTTAACATAATGCTTTGCTTATTCTTACTGCTATACTATTTTACATACGTATCACCCTACAAAAACCTACTTGTATTCCACCGCACAAGGCGTTCCTGTAGCTTCACTTTCGGTTTATTTTCCTCTCTTTCTTCTTTTTGATTCATTTGCAAAACTCACTAGTCTGTTCTACCAAGAATGAAAATTGTAGAAGCATCATCTTACTAGGCATCGTGTGACCGTTTGCTATTACTGTACCTTTAATTTACACTGTTAGTCAATGCTCGCTCTCTATGTAACTTTTATTTATGTGACCTAACAAATTACTTGAAATTTCCATGCTACATTTCTTTTTACTTGCCTTACGTGATCTCCTACTACATTCATCACCTTTATAACGCGAGGCCCCTTACTATTACATTTCCTGTTCCCCTAGTTTAATTATGATAACGAGCAGATTTCGTCTTTGTAAATAGCTATTAGTCAATGATCCCTTCTGCAGATAACGTAACATTTCTGCCTAACATACACGGTTTCGACCGTCCTGTCTGTTTTGTTGTTTCTATTATTAGTCAATGCTCGCTACTCATATTCTTTTTAGTGAATTTTCGTAGAAAAAATTCACTATTGCAGTTTCATTTTTTATATGTTTATATATATATATATATATATATATATATATATATATATATATATATATATATATATATATATATATATATATATATATATATGTGTGTGTATCAAACCGATAACTAAAAAAAATAATGGGCGGATTTTGATCAAATTTGGTATGTACCTTTCTTTTGTAAGTGGCTTTGACAAGTTTGTTAGCCAGGAAAATCGAACTGAGTTTTCCGGAAAAAATTTGAGTTTCCTTTCGAAAAAATTCTTATCTCAAAAAATAAAAAAGCCATTGTGACCAAACTTAGTAGATAGGTTTACGATATAAAAAGGAAACTATAAACCAAGATTTAGGTTTTTACGTTACAATAACAAAAAGTTATGATAAAATATTTGGTGTGAGATCATTTTTCTTCTGTAAATATCAGACTGGAGATTCGAAACGTAAAAATTGGTATAATGCGGTTTATCATTGATAAATATTGCAAGAAATGTGTATTAGAACGGTCTTCATTTATGCTACTCTTCTCATTTGTTAAAATAATAGGAAAAATGACTCTAAAATAGACCTTACATATTATTACAAATAAATAACTGGAGACCATTATGAGTTACCTGCCTGTCATTAAACTTTGTTTCCCAAGCTTCGGTAGTGTTGAGGGTTCCATCACTGTCTCACGAGCAAAGGGATATTGGTTCAAATCTCAGTTACGCTTGAATTTCTCTTTCAACTTTTTTCCTTTTAGTGAATTTTCGTAGAAAAAATTCACTAATGGGGAGATCTTGACTTTTGAATTTTTTTGCAAATAAGCGCGAACTAGAACCCCTAGAACCCATATCCGGGGTCAGTTTCAATTTGTATATGTTTATATATATATATATATATATATATATATATATATATATATATATATATATATATATACATACATATATATATATATATATATATATATATATATATATATATATATATATATATATATATATCACACCGATAACTCAAAAACTAATAGGCCGATTTTGATAAAATTTGGCGTGTACCTTCCTTTTGCAAATGGCTTGGAAAAGTTCGTTAGTCAGAAAAATCGGACGAGGTTTTCCGGGAAAATTTTAAGTTTTTATTCGAAAAAAATGTTTATCTCAAAAAATAAAAAAGCTATTATAACCAAATTTGGTGGGTGGGTTTACGATATAGAAAGTAAACTATACACCAAAATTTAGATTTCTATGTTACAAGAAAAAAAAGTTATAACAAAATATTTTGTGCCAGATCATTTCTATGAAAATTCACTACCATAACGCACTTGCAGCGTCCAGGCTTTTTAACCTTGAGAGTACTAGATTGATAAATACCTGCTACAAAAGGGAACAGCCCAAGATAATAGAAAACATGAATTGGGATTACTTTCAATAATAAGGTAACAGACAAAGGTCTTTTGGGGTTAATAAGTAACAGTTACAGCATAAAGATGTGCTTTAAGCAGTATCTAAACAATCATCGGTCCACTTTAGTAGTAGAGTAAGGCTTTCGTAATGCGGATTTATAAATAAAAGCGGTCCAAACAACGGAATCTCAGCCATTATTTCCCCATCATTCAATATTACGAGAAAAGGACTCCTATTGTTTCAATGAAAGATGATAATCAAAGGAACTGAACAGACAAGCCATATGCTCGCATAATGAATTCAATTTACCCAGAATAGATGAATATGTATAACTTAATGATTGTTATTCATGCTTCCATTATGTGAATAATCCCGCCAGTGTTTTTGTTGATGGCTTATGAAAAAAAAGTCAAGGTGAACGTTATAAAAGATTTATCATTTTCAACGTGTAATCGTTGAGCCCACATAATGCCGTCAACTATAATTATATTACTAAAAATAGCTTACGTTAAACAGAATAATATCTGTGACGGATGATTTGCTTTTTCGTGCGCGTGGAATAATACATAGGTTAGTTTAAATTCGACGTTCCCAAATTTAAACTAAACATGAGAAGCCTGTCATTAAAAAGGTATTGTTTATAAATAAAGTCAGATTTGACTAATGTTTCAAAACAATGGAAAAAGTGAAATTAGCAAACTGTTGAAAGATAATAAGCATTGATACATATGACTAGTATACATCAGAAATTTGTCCAAAATTTCAAAACTCTGACCGCAGCAAGGGCGTTATGGTAGTGAATTTTCATTAAAATGTTTGAATAACAAAAAGGTTTTTTTAAAAATAAAAGCAGGTACCAAATTTGGTTACCAGTATAAGCTTTACACATTTTTAAAACTACTCGAACACAATATACAAGTCTCCCATGGACGGACCTGGAAGAATAGTCAAGAATCAAATTTCTTCTGGATATCAATCTGAGATTGCAAAGGATTAGAATATCAAATGAAGCAATAAACAATATCCACCAAAAGTGGACGAATACAAAACAGGCAATAACAAAAGCAGGAAAAGAAATCTTGACGCCAACAAGATCAAAACATAAAGAATGGATTACAGAGGAGATACTCATACTAATGGAACATTCATTCAACCAACTACAAGTCCACAAATATATTGATAAAGAGAAAAATTAAGGAAGCCAAAGAGAACTGGTTGAGTGAGAAATGTCACAAAGTTGAAGAACTAGACAAAAAATATGATACTTTCAAATTAAACAAAAAATTAAAGAAATGTCAGGCATGAGAAAATCTGGACAATCGAAAAAACTTTCGTTCAATAAATACCTGGGTGCATGGATCACAGGCAATACCGATCAAATGAACTTACAGAAAAAATTAAAGAAATGGCAGGCATGAGAAAATCTGGACAATCGAACAAAACTTTCGTTCTATAAAAACTTGGGTGCATGGATCACAGGCTAACCTGGAATGGTCACATTGGAAAAATACTGCGTAAGGCAGTCATGACGTTAGCCGTCACTAGGCGGCTATATGGAAAAACGTGGGGACTTAGACCTAGTATGGCCCACTGGCTGTACATAAGGGTGGTCAGACCATCTTTAACATATGCGGCACTGGTTGGCCTAAGGTGACACAATCCAGTGCCAAACAAAAACTAGGCAAGATCCAAAGGATGGCTTGCCTAGGCATCACATGGGCCATGTCTTCAATCCCAACAGCCGCCATGGAGGTGTTGCTGGATCTGCCCCCCCTAAACTTAGTTTTAATGGGGGAGGCCAGGCTAGGACTATACAGACTAGCCTGCAGTGGTAGACTGAAGATCAACCCAGGCTTAAGGGGCCACTGCAAAATTCAGGAGATCGTGAAGGAGCCCATGCTTAAAATGATGTCAGACTTCGCGAGCCCGCGAATGTGCAGGGAAAATAACTTTACAGTAGAAATCCACGACCGCGAGGCATGGCGGGAGGAGACGCCGGGCATACCACGGGACGCGCTCGTCTGGTTCACGGACGGATACGGCGGGGAGCGTGGGACGGGGGCAGGTGTTTACTCGGAAGGACCGAGGGTAAGTCATAGTATTTCCCTCGCAGCCCATGCAACGGTGTTTCAGGCCGAGATGTACGCCATCCTTCACTGTGTGCGGGAGAACAAGAGGAGGGGCTACACCAACAAGCGGATCCTCATAGCCACAGACAGCCAGGCAGCCCTTAAGGCACTAAGTAGCCCACGGGTAAATTCCTGGCTGGTGAGTGAGTGCCGAGACGAGACGAGCGACCTGGCTGGGCAGAATGAGGTGACCCTCATCTGGGTGCCGGGTCACTCGGGGTCAAGGGCAATGAAGAAGCTGACAGTCTCGCGAAGAGAGGGTCAGCAGAACCATTTATGGGACCAGAACCGGCTCTGGGCGTGTCAAAGAGCACTGCCAGGGGAACCATTAAGTCCTGGGTCAGAAACCAACACAAGGTGTACTGGGCGGACTGTCCAGTGCTCAGACATGGGAAGTCAATAATTGACGGACCCAGTTCAAAGAGAGCTGTGGAGCTGCTAAATCTTAGCAGGGGACAGCTCAGAAACACAACAGGTCTCTTGACGGGACACATGGCCGTCAAGAAACACCTGCATAAAATAGGGCTGTTGGAAGGGGACCTCGCATGCAGACTCTGCGGCGAGGGGGAGGAATCGGCCCAGCACATCTTGTGCGAGTGTAAAGCTCTGGACCGCAAAAGACAACTGATCTACGGTCAGTCTAGACCGGAGACAGAGCAATATAAAACTTCACCCTACCAATCGCTGTGCAGACTAGTTCAAGGCACAGTGATTTTGGAATGGGTGGAGTAAGACTAAGGGTATGCACAATCAACCAAAGGTTGCAGTGCTATCGGGGCGGCAAGGCCGCGGACGAGCCCTGAGGGAAAAAATGATTCACAGGCAATACCGATCAAATGAAGGATATCAAAAGCCGCACAAAAATTGCCAGAAGACTATTCAACAAAATGGAAAATATATTCTGCAACCGGGTCATCAGCATTGGTCTGCGTATTCGTATGCTGAGATGCTACGTTTTCTCCACTCTCATTTGCAGAGTGGAAGCTTGGACGTCGAAGAGCAGAAACATCAAAAACATAGAAGCTTTTGAAATGTGGTGCCACCAGCGAATTCTCAAAATCTCGTGTGTGGATCGTGTGACGAATGCAAGCGTACTGCAGACTAAACAACAAGAAGTACTAAAAACTATCAAAAAGAGAAAGCTGGAGTACTTGGGTCATATAAGCCAAGTATGCGTTGCCTAGAAATATCGTGCAGGGAAAAACCAAAGGTAAAAGGTAGGTAGAAGAAAAACGTCGTGATTGCGCAATCTAGGCGAATGGTACAGTTGAACTTTTTAGACGCGCAACAAATAAGATAATATTGGCCATTTTTTTTTCTCTTCCCTCAGGGCTCGTCCGCGGCCTTGCCGCCCCGATAGCACTGCAACCTTTGGTTGATTGTGCATTAATATTGGCCGTAGTGATTTCCAATCTCCGATAGCAAGGGAACGAGAAGAAGATAACCTTTATACTAGAAACGATGTACCATGTTTCACGAAAATAACTTAATTGTTTGAAAAACTAAAAAAATCTCGGCCAATAAACTTAAAATATTTCCGAAAAAACTAGCCCGATTTTCCCAGCCAGCGAACCTCTTAAGCTATTTACACACCTGGCGAGATATAAGTATGTAAGCTTTTTTACACAAAAAATCCAAATTGAAAATGTTCAAACAAATTTTTTTACACCGCCATTTTTTTTTGCAATAATTGTCTTAATTGAGTTCAATATTGTGTTCAAATATTTGTGAACATTCACACCTAACAGTTTCAGTTTTTGTCTGTTTACACATATACAGGCTGGCGCATTTCTACGATAAAGCTCAATTATCCGTTATTATACAAGATATGAGAATTAATTATAGGGTTTTGGTGCTGCACCTTGTACATTTATTTCGACAACCATAGGCTGGCCCATAAGTCGTTGGTGATACACACTTTCTTTTTTTTTAATAGAACACCCCATATGTTTTGCATTTTCCATCAAATTATAATGCATATTTGTAAAGAAAAAATGATATCCTTCATCGTTTTTTAGTTATTTCAATTGGTTTGCAACTTTTCACGTTTTTGGCACATATCACAAATTGCGATACGACGTTTTTACCAATAGATATCGGAGCCCCATGGAGATAACGCATTCAGACAGCTTATTGTTTGTATTACTCGTCGAAAAAATTGAGCTGCCGTATACAGGCGCTTTCAAATAGTGGCTGAATTTAAAAAGGATTCGCATAAATTTTTAAAGTCTTTCTGTAGAAATCAGTTTTTGTAAGATTTTTGTGAAATGTTGGTAATTAATAATAAATCTTTAGTAAGTTGTAAAAAAAAGTTGACGAATTTTTGTGAACAATATAGTTTATAGTTATAGTTATAGTGTAATTACTCAAGGAAATTTCTGGAAAAAAAGATGCTGAATTTTTGTAAAAGAAAGTGTTTGCAAATTGTCATTAAAAATTTTTCTTCAATTTTGGTCATAAAGCTGTTTGTGAATAATTATATCTTGACAGTTGTGTAAATAGCTTGAAGAGGTTCGTTGGCCAAAAAAATCGGAAATTTTTTTTTGAACTTTTTAAGCGGTCCAAGGATACTTCCCTGCAGGATTCCCACACTCATTGGTAAGACTGGGGAAACATATCCTATACCGTCCTTCTTTAGATCAACTCTTTTTGTTCTTCCACTGAGATATGACTCAGACACACACTGAGATATGATAATGGTTAATCCTCATCAGTATTAATATAATATTATCTGGTTTATTTTTGGAAAATGTTTGTACTTTTTGAAACAACAAAGCTATCTTAATAAAATATGGTACAATGTTACTACTATATACGTTATACTGCTAGCCAAATGTCATTCTATTAAAAACAAGACATATTGCAGGTTAAAAACATTTTTATCGCTACCATAACGCACTTGCTGCGTCCAGCCTTTTTAGTGAATTTTCCTGTTAGTAAATTTTCTTAAAAAAAGAGCGCTAATTAGGCCCCCAAAACAGATATCCGGGGTCAGTTTCAATTTATATATATATATATATATATATATATATATATATATATATATATATATATATATATATATATATATACATATATATATATCACACCGATTATATCAAAAAATAATGAGCCAATTTTGGTTAAATTTGGTGAATACCTTCCTTTTGCAAATGGCTTGGATAAGTTCGTTAGCCAGGAAAATCGGCCCAGGTTTTCCCGGAAAATTTTGTGTTGTCTTTCTAAAAATATATATATCTCCGGAATTAACAAAGTAAGGGCAACCAAATTCGGCACGCCGGTTTATATCCTTATAAGTAAATTATCTACCAAAATTAGCTCTGTAGGTTGAAAGACAAAAAAGTTATAGGCATTTAAAGAAAAATAAATTGGGGTTTTCCTCAAAACGTCAAAGTTGCGATTTAAAACGTCAAAATTGGCAACATTTAGGCAAAGAACTTGAATCTAGTACGGGCTATGGAAATAAAATGTCTCAAGAAGAATGTTTTACAAACTCTGAAGTCTTAGTTTCAACGGTCATTGTCCTTCATTATACTAAAATATTTCCAGAAAATTCGTTTCAAATAGACCCTTTCTCTGATGCTTGGCAGTAGTTAGCCTTAGCTATAGAGTTTATCGTTTAATGGTATATAATTTTTGTAGAGTTTTCGTAAAAAAAAAACAATAAAGCTCAATATATCCGTTATTATACAAGATATGAAAAAAATGTATATATTAATTATAGGGTGTCTTGAGCTACATCTTTAAAAATTATTTATACAATCACAGGATGGTTATAAGTCGTTGGTGATACAAATTTTCTTTTTTTTTTTTCAATCAAACACGCCTTATGTTATTGCATTTTTACATTTTCCATCGAAATATAATGCATGTTTGTAAGAAAAGAAATTCTGGACGCAGCAAGTGCGTTATGGTAGCGAATTTTGATCAAATGCTACATATTTGAAGAGCTCAATTTGCTATTAACCTATAAGGTTGACCAAGAAACCAGTTTTTTTCGGGAACACTTTAAGTTTACTTTCGGAAATTTTTGTACATTTTCTAACAATAAAGTTATTTTGATGAAACATGGCACATTGTTTTTACTATATAGGTTATACTGGTAACCAAATTTGATTCCTGCTTTCTTAAAAAAAAACACACACATATTTGTTATTATAAACATTTTTATATCTCCGGAAATAACAAGTAAGAAGTAATGGAAACCAAATTTGGTCCTCGTGTTGGTATTATAAAAAGTCCACCGTGTACCAAAATTTAGGTCTGTCAGTTAAAATACAAAAATTCGGGACGCAGCAAGTGCGTTATGGTAGCGACTTTTCATTAAATGCTTTAAATTTGAATAGCTTAATTTGCTAGTAACCTATAAGGTTGAGCAAGAAATCAGTTTTTTCGGGAACACTTTAGGTTTACTTTCGGAAATGTTTGTACATTTTCAAACAATAAGGATAGTTTAATGAAACATGGCACATTGTTTTTACTAAATAGGTTATACTGGTAACCAGAATTGATGCCTGCTTTAAAAAAAACACATATTTGTTATTAAAAACATTTTAATGAAAATTCACTACCATAACGCACTTGCTGCGTCCAGACTTTTTATAAATAAGCACAATAATTGAAAATACTGAATTTATCCCATTTAGCTGTTCCACATTATCTTCAAAATAAGCAGACCCAGATAATATTTATTTATCTTATTTCCTCTATATATTCTTCACAATTAATTTCGTTTTGTGATATACAACTACTAGATAACGACCGACAAAACAAGAGACAAAAACATTGACCTCTGATCTTATTCGAGTTACAAACAAAATTCCGTACGACTTTTAATTAACGATAACAAATGTTGTGTAATTAAAATACACGAATACTTCAAAACAATTAATTTAACGGCTTAAATTTGCATTTAACACCCAACGCAAGAACGAAGAATGGCAGTGAATTAAGATCATGAGTTTTATGACTTGTAATTATATTAAGCGCCATTGTTCTCAACAATAATAAATAATAATCAGTCTCAGTTTCACAAGCTAATTTATTATTCACAACAATTAAAATGCAGTTCTAATGGATGACTTCAATTTTTTCCACCATGAAATTATTGCAGAAATGCCTCTAACGGAACTTTCAGTTTCGCAACTGCTCTATTTCATGCTAGAGGATTGCCAAGCCAACAGTCATTATTCACGAGATATCGGCAATACAATAAATTGTAAGGTTTTTTTTAAGAACACGTTTTCAATGTCTCCTCCAGTAACAGTATAAATTTCAACGTGGTTTGCGTAATTATCATGAACTTTTTCAATAATAACCGGTTTTCACTTGTTCAACGAATTATCTTGTATTGCAGAAACTATGCAATTCAATTTAATATGCTAATGAAAAAACAAGATATTCAATAATAATTTCGTTACGCAACTTGAATGAAGGTTAAAAATGTCATACGAATGGGGAAAATCACTTTGATGGATAAATAATTGCATACCATTTAATAAATTACTTTTGCTGATAATGTAAATAAATACTATAATTATAGTATATGGAAATAAACAACTAGAACGATTACATACTAATAAAAGACTGGTCGGAGCATATGCGTTATGGTAGTGAATTTTCATTGAAATGATCCAAGTAATTTTTGTTTAAGTAAATTTACTTTAAAAAATTCACTAATGTGGAGATCCCCACTTTTGAAATTTGAAAAAAATTCTTTAAATTAGCGCTAATTAGTCCCCTTAAAACACATATCCGAGGTCAGTTTCAATTTTTATATATTTATATATATATATATATATATATATATATATATATATATATATATATATATATATATATATATATATATATATATATATATAATATGAGACATATTTGGTTCTCGGATTGAGCCACGTCCAGAATTTATGAAAACTTGACGTTTCGGCTCCTGTTTCGAAGCCATTTTCAAGAGGTAAAAGAAATATGTAAGGACACTCTAAGGCCTCAATCTGCATACTCCTTAGAGCGGTGGACAAAGGTGGGTTGGGTTGTTGTAGCTCGATTACGGGGCCTCAATCTGCCTACTCCCCAAATCCCGCTGTAGATCGTCTGTGACGTCTCAATGTGTTCAACCCTAGGCGTCGGAGAGATCTGGCAGTTCGTTGCAAGTCTTGTCTCATATATGTCGTTCCGTCTACCTGCTTTGTTATCAGTGAAAGTAGTAGGGTCACGGTCATTTGAGTGGGGGGCTTTGGTCACGGTACTTAGAGGATGAGGAGGACTAAGAGGGTCACCGACATTTGTTGAGACAGATAATGGGGAAATAAAATTGTCTATGGAATTTATTTTCTGTTTATGTGTTTGTAATGAAGATATAATAGGTTTCCAAGTAGTCGGAAGGCGAAGACCATCATCTCTCTTATTTAAACAATCTGGACGTTTTTCAATCTCGATTGCTTCACGGATAATTCTCATTTTGAATTTGTAAACCGTTGCTATTGTTTTGGCATTATCGAAGTCTATTTTGTGTCCTGTATGAATATAATGCATGGCCAGCGCCGATGAGGGATCGGATTGTCTAACTGCGAGGGTGTGTTCATATATTATATTGTGGATGCGTCTATTTGTTTGTCCTATATAAGTTCGCGAACAGTCGGAACAAGGAATTTCGTAAACTCCGTGGGATTCGTTTGGAATCGTATCGTTGGGAGTTTTTATCAGATTTGACAGTTTTTGCTATGTTGTGAATACGGTTTTGATATTATGGGTTCTAAAAATTCGGCTGATTTTGTCGGTGACACCTTTAATGTATGGTAAAAACGCGGTGTGTTGTTGTGTGGGCTCTGTTTGTTCTTGTTGTGGTGTAGTGGATTGTTGTTGAGCGTTTCTAATGTTTCGTAGTATTTGATTGTTGTCGTATCCGTTTTCTAGCAATGTCTTTCTTAAAAAGTTTAATTCTGTCTTAACGATTAGTGTGGGTTTTTAGTGATGCGTACATTTAAGAAAGGCAGAGAAAAAATATTTTCTATTTCCATGGTGAACTGGATTTGGGGGTTGATGTTATTTAGGTAAGAAAGGAATTCGTCTAGAGATTCTTTAGCGTGTGCCAGACAGCGAAAATGTCGTCAACGTATCTTAACCAACAGGTTGGTTTAAGTTGGGATGGATTGAGGGCTTGTGTCTTAAAGTTTTCCATGAAAATGTTAGCCAATGCAGGAGAGAGTGGTGAACCCATTGGGGCACCTCGAACTTGTTTGTAAAATTTGTTTTGAAAAAGGAAATAGGTGTTAGATGTGCAGTGTTCTAGGAGAGTTAAGGTATCGTGGGAAATATGGTGTTTATTTTTGAGAATGTCAAGGGTTTCAGATAGAGGTATATTAGTGAATAAGGAAACTATATCAAAGCTAACTAGGATGTCGTTTTGAGAAATGGTGTTGTTTTGAAAAATACAGAATATAGTCTGTTTTGTCGAGTATGACTGTAGCGTTGCCTTTGTCTGCTGGTAGGTTTCATCACTCTTTCAAAATTTCTTCAAATGCGCGGGAACTAGGCCCCTGGGACACATACCCGGGGTCAGTTTCAATTTTTATATGTATATGTATATGTATATATATATATATATATATATATATATATATATATATATATATATATATATATATATATATATATATATATATATATATATATATATATATATATATATATATATATATATATATATATATATATATATATATATATATATATATATATATATATATATATATATATATATATATATATATATATATATATATATACCACACCGGTAACTCAAAAAATAATGAGGCGATTTTCATTGCAAGTGGCTTGGATATGTTCGTTGGCCAAGAAAATCGCACCAGTTTTTCGGGGGAAATTTTGGGTTTCCTTTGGAAAAAAATTTGTATCTCCGTAAATAACAAAGCTATAAAAACCATATTTGGTATACTGGTTTATATTGTAAAATATATACTATATACCGAAATTTAGATCCCCAAGTTAAAAGAAAAAAGTTAAAGACGTTTAAAGAAAAAAAATTTTTTGGGCAGACGAATGCTTAAAACCAAAATATGTTGTGTGGATAACAAAATCTATTGGTCCAAAAATGTCAACAAATACCAGAAAAATTACTTTGAAAATTTTATAGTTTTTCTTTGTAAAACGTCAAAGTCGTAATTTAAAACGTCAACATTCGCAACATTTAGACAAAGAACCTAAAAACAATACGGGTTATGTAGAAAAAATGCAACAAGAAGCGTGTTTTACAAAGCCTCAACTTTTAAGTTGAACCGTCATTGTCTTTCATTTTATTTAAATATTTGCAGGAAAGGCATGTCAAATAGAGCCTCTTCTAATGCTTTGGAAGTAGTTTTGGTTATAGACTTTATGGTTTTATGCTCTATAATTTTTAGCGGATTTTCGTAAAATAAATTAGAGAGGAGACCGAGACTTTTGCATTTTGAAAATATTTCTTTACATGGGCAACAGATATCCGGAAAAAAGTTAAAGAGCTTGTTGGATTAACATTCCTAAGACAGGTTTTGCCATAATGAAAAGCAAGGTCAGATGCATCCTTGTTCATTTTGAAGATTGACAGTGACTTAATGAGCTAGTTCTCAAAGTCATAACTCTGATAAAAAAAAATCGCTAATAGGGAGGTCACGATGAAAAGCATTGAAAAAGTTTCTTAAGGTGATGCGAATTTGGGTCCCTAGAACCCGAAACCAAAGTCCGTTAAAATTTTTATATGTTTATATATATATATATATATATATATATATATATATATATATATATATATATATATATATATATATATATATATATATATATATATATGTGTGTGTCTGTGTATCCGAGCGATAACTCAAAAAATACTAAACTGATTTCAATCAAACTCCGCAAGAATATTGTCTGGGCGAAAACCAAGGTCGAGTTCATTAATCAGCCTTTATGCTCCAGTTTTTCCGGTGGAAAATCAGGGAAAACTTTTTGAAACGACATATTTTTGTAAGCATCAGATTAACTAGAATGACACTTTACATGTGGCTAGAAATAGTGCGAATAAACCTATGTTGTGAATTTTAAGTAATTTGGTACACAGTATTTAGAGTTTTTTCCAAATAAAAAATAAAATCTCAAAGACATGCGTTGAGACGACTTAGTGGTTAAAGTCCAATGCGTGACAGACAGAGTAGTTAACTGCCACGCGTAGATTGATTCATACAACAGGTATAAACCATACATTAACTGTAACCAAACTAAATATATACCATAAGTACACTTGGAGAACCCAAATAACCACAAAACATATTTTTCAAAGACCTTACGATCGTTTCACTGACCACGTCAGCATCATCAGAGGATCCTTAAAAAATGTGTTGTGGTGATTTGGGTTCTACAAGTATACTTATCAGTGCTCATCACAGGTTCCAGTTTTCACATAGTAAATATATATCAGACATAAAATATACTACCCGAACCAACAATCGTGACATCTCGGCGCAATTATGGAAAATTACGGACGACATGAAATTAAAAATTTGCCAAGTGATTGTTATTTTACCGGGGGATTCAGTTAATTATTAAAAGACACTATATTTGTAGTTTTTAGTATTATTAGTATTATTAGTATTTATGAACGGCCTCAAATACAATTGTAGCGCAGCACAGATATATTATGCTGTCGCATAATACAGTAGAAATGTAAACACAATCAAGCTACGTTTCGATAAAAATGATTCTAAAATAGTTTATTTTATCTTTAACCTTAAAGATAAGACGTCATATAAAACCGAAACAGTCGTGGGATGTGTTTCAATGGTAATTATACTAATTCTCTAATTAATTGTTACGTATACATGCCTCATAAGCAGAAGGTTACGCGATCGAATCCAGCTCGATGAATGTATTTTTTTTATGTTTTATTTTCACATTTGGAGAAACAATAGTGCACAGATTTCATACGTTTTAAACAAGATCTCATTTTTGTTTAAAACCCTTAATAAGTTTCACCTTTGAGTCTCAAATTATAATTTTGTTATTGTTGATATTGAAAAAAAAAACGGTTTGATTAGGTTGACTAAAACAAAATCATACTTGCGATTAATAAGGCAGAATAACTGCTACGTGTATAATTTGGCAGATACTTTACTTTTCTAAATATGAATTAAGTAATTGTAATACAAGTTTTTTTAAAGAGACTTACACTATCTAGATATAGTTTTGGACATTTTTCTCAAAAAGAGTTAGAACGTAAGATTTTTTTATAATAGAGAGATATTGATGGTAACACTTTCGAAAGAATTATTCAAATGTGCGCGTACTAGGACCTCTAAAATCGATCTTCAAGGTCTGTGTAAATTTAAAGTATTAACTTGTAATAGTGTACAATTCTTATGAAAATTCGCTACTCTAACGCACTTGCTGCGTCTCGAAATTTTTTTAGTGTTAATTTTTGCAATAAATTTTAAAACCGTAGCATTCTTGAATACAGAATGATATGTTTCGAATGAGGTATTTAGAGGGGGTTGAATGTTGTTGAAGTTTTTACGTTGCAGAATGTCATTTTTAATCTAAAATTGACGTGTTCTGGGATTTTTTATAAATATGCTTAATATTTGAGATCCCGAATTTATTCCATTTGGCTGTTCCACATTGTATATTTAAGAATGCGTGTGATAATTTACCAAATATAAAAAAATACTAATCTGCTTTCTGTTCTCGCAACCTCCGGTTTTTTAACGTCGGTCTATTTCTGCGACTATGACTAATCACCGACGCAAGGGAGCAGTTCCACCTCAATATCGTAGAAGTTTTGTCAAACGCCTGCCTTTTTGTAAGGGTTGTAGGGATCTTTAACCTGCCCAACATCGCATGGATACAGGACCGACGCCTTTATGCCCCATCCTAAGGGCGGGAGGTGCAGACATTCAACTTGCTCATCAAGTACAATCCTACAGCCTCGGTGGATGTTAATTTTACAGTATGTACTGAAAAAGTGGAAGGGCAACCCTGGGTTTCGAACCCAGTACTCTTCGGTTCAGTCACACGTTCTTACGCCGGGACCACCGCAACCTCAGCTGTCACTAAAAGAGTGTTCTCGGTGATAAATGTAAAGTGTAGACAAGGTAGAAGTGTGTTCATCAATTTAACAAGAAAAGAGATATTTATTGATTCAAATATATCTTTAGACTGTAGAACTAGCTATGAAACTTTTAAGGATAATCAAAAATTGTCAGCGCACCATAAAATATGTATTTAAGGCAATAATACATTGAATAAACAATTGTTTTTCTCACAAATGCTTTCCTTTTTCTCTTTAAAATAACTTTTGGGTTAAAGTGAATTCAAAGTTATAATTTATTTAGACCAGTTGTGCATTTAGCAGCCATATTGTTATACAATCAAACGACCAGACATAAGTAGGTGAATAGGTCATGTATGAAAAATGCTTTTATTCCGGAAGGCAAAATTATAGACTTGGGTTGGCATTACCCGCTATTATACGAAATGGTCAATTAAAAAGGAAAACAACGTAAATGCCACTGGCTTCTATATAGAAACGAAAGGCTATGATTAACTGACTTTCACTTTCACCATATGGGAGATAAATAACATAACATGACGTGCAATTTAAAACAATAAAAAGCAAATTATATTTATGTAGACAATTTCGAAATTCAGTCCCATTAAACATAAATAGCAAGAGGAGAGACATTCTATGCTGAAATTCAAGGTTGAACCGTTTTAATAATTCCACTCGGGTAATAAAAAGAACCAACGCCAGCAGGTAAATGACTATAGAAACGACTTGATGATTCAACTTATTATCCTTCTCAGATATTGTTACTTGTTCCAAACACGTAAAGATGGTAGAAAAAATATATAATTAATACCAAACAAACATAGTTGAATGCTAATATGGTAACTGTGACGTTAATGACCTTAACACCATCGATAAAATATGTTGTTAAGCATTAATGAGTGTTTTAGGGTGCCAATAAAAAATACTAACGTAAAAAGTTTAACTCCCACTTACGAGCATAATAAAAGCTATTATTAACTTTCGTTTTGACCTGGAGTAATGGACAACCGGTATGAAAGTCATTAATGTGACCTACAACAGTAAATCATAAAATAATAATACAATTTAATCATCAAACGTCTCACGGACACAAAGCATTATGAACTACAAAATAACCTACACATTTCGATAGATGTATGCAGCATTTGTATTAGGATTATATTAGGGGAGTGTTCATAGAACGAGTGAGATGCCCCTTGAAGCTGCACTAACCACTTCAGCCCGGACCAAAAATACTTATGAAATATTTTACTAACAGTTTATTAGAAATATACTATGCAAGAAAAAATGTATTAAAGGCACCCATCAAAGGTTATAAACAAATAATCCAGATTCAACCTGAAGTCGCACCAGACGTGAGAAAATCTGATGGGACATTTACTTATGATTTATTAACCTCCCCAAGAAAAGTTAACTCCAACCTGAACCCACACCGAACATTGATAATTTTTTTATTAAGGAGTAGCGTACGCTACGGGACTTCAGGTAGACTTTATTAACAATAAATTTGATTCGATAAGGACCGGAATGGTCATGGTGATTCTATAAATTATCGGCAAAAAGAAAAAATATGCTTTACTCATTTATTTCTGATTTTTTTTATACAAAAGTATTAAAGCCGGTCGCACTTTTTTCGTATCCTTGACTGCCTTGGACATAGTGCCACAATCATCGTATAGACACCAAATGTTGTCGCATCTTTAAGAAATCGCCGTATAATGCTTTCTTGTTTTCTTTTCTCGCAAATTTATTATACAGCTTTTAGTGAATTTTCTGTAAAAAATTCAATACGGAGATCGCGCCTCTTAAATTTTGAATTTATATATATATATATATATATATATATATATATATATATATATATATATATATATATATATATATATATATCAGGATTTTTAACACGGCATTTCTGTATACTATACAAGGAGAAAGGTTAAGGGCAAAGCCGCAAGGAGACAATCGCATACACGTGTTTCAAGCTTATTAGCTATCAAAAAAACTCCGTGTATTTTTGCTTCTTCATCCAGAGTGTTCCCATCATCACCTGGCTATACCGCACTGATGATAGCTAATAAGCTTGAAACACGTGTATGCGGTTGTCTCCTTGCGGCCTTGCCCTTAACCATTCTCCTTGTATATATATATATATATATATATATATATATATATATATATATATATATATATATATATATATATATATATATACATATACATATACATATACATATATATATATATATATATATATATATATATATATATATATATATATATATATATATATATATATATATATATATATATATATATATACATATACATATACATATATATATATATATATATATATATATATATATATATAATTAAATTAAAACATTTGGGAAAAGAAATTTTGTCTATAGTCGACAAAGGATAATTATACTTTTTTATATTTTTCGCGAATCCCTGGATTTCGTCTACAGTTTTGGTTTTTGTTTGTATTTTTTTACAATGTCAGAGTGTGTGCACTAGCTTTTTTTTAGAGAGAGTAATCTTATTAGTATCACCAACAAGTCTTCGACTTAGGTGACTTTTAACGTTATTGAACAACCAGGCTCTTGATTAATCTTGTAAGTTGTTTTGTAAAGAAACTGTATATTGTTCAATAAATTACGATATGTATATATATATATATATATATATATATATATATATATATATATATATTTTTTTTTTTTTTTTGTTCCCTCAGGGCTCGTCCGCGGCCTTGCCGCCCCGATAGCACCGCAACCCTTGGTTGATTGTGCATACCCCTAGTCTTACTCCACCCATTCCAAAATCACTGTGCCTTGAACTAGTCTGCACAGCGATTGGTAGGGTGAAGTTTTATATTGCTCTGTCTCCGGTCTAGAGTGACCGTAGATCAGTTGTCTTTTCCGGTCCAGAGCTATACACTCGCACAAGATGTGCTGGGCTGATTCCTCCCCCTCGCCGCAGAGTCTGCATGCGAGGTCCCCTTCGAACCGCCCCATTTTATGTAGGTGTTTCTTGACGGCCATGTGTCCCGTCAAGAGACCTGTTGTGTTTCTGAGCTGTCCTCTGCTAAGGTTTAGCAGCTCCACAGCTCTCTTTGAACTGGGTCCGTCAATTATTGACTTCCCATGTCTGAGCCCTGGACAGTCCGCCCAGTACACCTTGTGTTGGTTTCTGACCCAGGACTTAATGGCTCCCCTGGCAGTGCTCTTTGACACGCCCAGAGCCGGTTCTGGTCCCATAAATGGTTCTGCTGACCCCCTCTTTGCGAGACTGTCAGCTTTATATATATATATATATATATATATATATATATATATATATATATATATATATATATATATATATATGTGTGTAGGGTGTCCCAAAATGTCACATGAAGATAGGCTAGCTGAAGCCTGCGTTGTTAGAATGCCTGGCATCGATCGTGTTGATCGAACTGGACGACCGGGAACTGCAGACGAGGATGCTATTCTGAATGCTCTCATCTAAGAACCTGGTACCTCGACGCGGAAATTGCAGAGACGAACTGGTGTCTCAATGTCTATTACTCTTAGAATTTTAAAAAGGTATGGGTACCATATTCAGACAGTCCAAATTTTGAAACTGCCTGAATACGCAAGGCGCAAGCGATTTTGTGAAATTATGTTAAGAAAAATCATACAAGATGGCAATTTCTTCGATAAAGTTTTATGCAGTGGCGAGTCAGCATGTACAAATAATTTGTTACATGAACCTCCATAACTTTCATAGTTGGAAAATTGAAGATCCACATGAGTTCAGAGAGGATCGGTCCCAGCATTAATTTAAGATAAATCTCTGGGCCGGTATTTTTAACGAAACACTTTTGGGACCAGTGGAACTGCGCCTTACGTTAAATGGCCAAAATATATCTCAACATAACACAAAAATGAATCATCAAGACAATGCTGAATAGATCAATTTTACATCCTAGTGTAAAACCTTTTCAGCATATACCGGATTCACCATGCCAGACCTCTACATATTCTCAGTTGCTAAATTCATGAAAAAAATTCGCCTTTATCATTCACCTATTTCTCATTCTATTACAAAATCAATTAGCTCAAGGAAGTAACAGTTCCCTTCCGGTCAGGTCAGGTCAGGTCAGATCATTTCATACATGGGCCCAGTAATATACAATGAGATTTCAGCATACTTCACATAGAGTTCTTTTCGAAATTTTATCGGTTCTTTTAAAAAGTGGTATAAGACAAACAAGGATCATTACGCAAAAATATTTCATATATAACAAACACTATTTCATTGTTAAAATTATTAATTTTGGTTTCTGTCTCAGTCTTTTTCTTCTCTACTTTCATTCCCTTCAACTCGTTTGTATATTTTATTAGTGAATTTTTATTTTTAAAAAATTCACTAATAGAGAGGTATCAATGGTGAGACTTTGCAAAAATTTTTGCAAATGAGCGCGAACTAGGACCCCTAGAACCCATATCCGGGGTCAGTTTCAGTTTTTATATGTTTATATATATATATATATATATATATATATATATATATATATATATATATATATATATATATATATATATATAATAATAATAAAATATACAAACGAGTTGAAGGGAATGAAAGTAGAGAAGAAAAAGACAAAGACAGAAACCAAAATTAATAATTTTAACAATGAAATAGTGTTTGTTATATATGAAATATTTTTTGCGTAATGATCCTTGTTTGTCTTATACCACTTTTTAAAAGAACCGATAAAATTTCGAAAAGAACTCTATGTGAAGTATGCTGAAATCTCATTGTATATTACTGGGCCCATCTATGAAATGACCTGACCTGACCGGAAGGGAACTGTTACTTCCTTGAGCTAATTGATTTTGTAATAGAATGAGAAATATATATATATATATATATATATATATATATATATATATATATATATATATATATATATGTATCCGTCTGATAACTCAAAAAATAATCAACCGATTTCGATTAAACTTGGCAACTGGCTTTCTTCTATCAATTGCTTGGATAATTTCGTTAGCCAGAAAAATCGGACGGGGTTTTCCGGAAAAATTTTGAGTTTTCTTTCGAAAAAATTATTTTTCTCCGAAAGTAACAAAGCTGTTTTAATGAAATTTACTATATATGTTGCCTTGGGAGAGGTCTTACTACATACTAAAATTCAACGTTCTAAGTTTATAGAAAATTGAGTTATTCTAATTTAAAATTTTCTTTGGAATTTTTTTTCTCCGAAAATTACAAAGTTATTTTAATGAAATTTGGTGGACACCTTGGCTTGGGAAAGACCTTACACACCAAAATTAAACTCTCTAAGTTTATAGAAAATTGAGTTATTCAAATTTGAAGCATTTAAAAAAAAATCACTACCATAACGCACTTGCTGCGTCCCAAGATTTTTTCTCTTATAAAAATACCTTGTTAAAAATATTGAATTTCGCAGTCACACGTTATCGGGACATAAATAAACTCTGTGTACACACAAACCCGCAAGGGTTTACAGTACACGCATTAAAACATTTTGTAGTATTTAAATTTAAATTTAGAATAAGACCTAAATTATATTCTAACAATGTATTATCATTATTTTCACATTATATTTAACTGATATTATCCAGCTTTGAATTATTCAGTAATTGTTGAAATAAACAATAAACATATTATATTATTATTATTATTATTGGTTATACCTTCTTACCAGTTGCAATGAAAAGTAATTTTATCATTTTCAAAAAGTCTGGACACGTCAATCGAGTTATAGTGGCGAATTTTAACTGAAGCCAATTTTCGCATTAAAAAAATAGCGAATTTACATGAAAGAAATTGTTTGAAAATTTTCATGCAAATACTTTTTTGAAATTTTGGTCAAAATTCGTGAATAACTTGATCTTCGCAGGTGTGTAGAAGGCGAAGAGGTTCGTTGGCCAGGGAAATCAGACCAGTTTAAGTTTATTTTCGGAAGATTTTTCTCCGTTTTCAAATTTGATGGAATCTGGTACATTGTTTTTACTACAAAGGTTATACTGGTACCCAACCAGATTTGACGCCTTTAATGAAAAATATACATATTTGTCATGAGAAACATTTTTATGAAAATTCCCTACAATAACGCACTTGCTGCGTCTAGACTGTTATTTTACATTTTAAATTTTACAGACAAATATTTAACCTCGCACTGCAAACTATAAATATATGTTTCTGTTTGACGTATTGGTCAATATTTAAGCAGAATGTAAAATAATACATATTTCATCGCAAATATTTTGCAATTTTCTGAGAATTTAATTTTTATTAACAGCACATTAGCTTCTTGTTCTCAAAACACTTGGTCTTGAGCTGTCATCAGTAAAATATGATTAAAAATAACATGAAAAAGTTATCCATTTAACAATGTCAACATTTTAAAAAGCACCTAGATTTTGATTTACATTAAACAACGTTTTGTATAATTGCAGAGTTTAATGAAATGTCATTCTATTTTTATAGTCATCATTGTCTGCAGTTGTTTATTTACGTGCAAGTTTTATTTGAGATTCCAGAATGCACAACATTCTACAAATTCTTTTATTCTTAGACCGACTTTCGATTTAGAATACATTGCGAAATGTTTTTGGGAGATAAATATATTACAGACAACAGTGAGAGGATAACAACGGAGAGTTTTACTTATCTTGTATTATTTTTATGATGTCTACGACCTCTAGAGAACTTTGGATGTGCGCCAGACTTGATTTATTGTATAACACATTTTTTTATTTAGCAGCTCTCGATAATGACCACACACTGATTCATTGGAAAATCACCTTGCCTATTCTAGATCAACAAGCAAAATAAAACGAGAAGATTAATGACATATAATGACATGTCATCAAGTACTGTAGTAAATACGTTATGAGCTGAAGCATAATTAAATAGGTACTAAACATTAAAAAAGTATGGACGCCGCCAGTGCGTTATGGTCGCGAATTTTCAACGAAATGATCTACGCAATTTTTTTACGAAAGTACTATAGTGAAAACAAACTTGATGAAATTGTCCTGGATTAGTATATATATATATATATATATATATATATATATATATATATATATATATATATATATATATATATATATATATATATAGGTTCATTGGCGGTAGATTCTAGTGCGTTTAATTAAACAATGTACATGTCCTGGTGAAAAAAATCACTGCACTGTCCAAACAAAATTAATAAATTCATTCATTTCACTGCATTTGAATAGTTGTTGAAAAAATTCCTCGTAAGTAAAGAAACTTGACTAAGATGGGTATGAAAAAAAGTTGGCCCCGATTTTCCTGGCTAACGAACTTATACACGCTACTTACAAAAGCAAGAAACTTAGCAAATTTCATCAAAATCGGCCGATTATTTTTTCAATAGTATATATATATATATATATATATATATATATATATATATATATATATATATATATATATATATATATATATATATATATATATATATATATATATATACATACATTATAGTAATGTGAACACGAGCAAATTTACGGTAAATATCGTTTACTGAAAAAGAAAATAGTGCTGCAAATTGAATCATAACTTCCACATAGCTGTGATAATCTACTCTCCGTAGAAAGACATTTCCTTGAAATGAGTTGAGGGTCCATGACTTCACCACAAAGAAAATATTCGTATTCCTGTACCCACAAACTTCTAAAACGTTACATTACTCAAGTTTTAACGAATTTTTTTTAATTTTCACCAAGTCACCCCTCATTTATCACCTACACACACCATGAAGCGATCGTACCCAAAAACAATTCGAAGCGTTCCAAAGTTATCCGGGCCACAAACAGACAGACTTCCAGACCGACAGACACAAAAAAATTTCGTTCCCACATAATGTTTTCTATATGTGTTGACACTTTTTACGACGTTTAAGCGAAACAAATTTTTTAAATTTTTTATCGCCGATGCCATACTTCCACACGTATTGACGATGTGGAAGTGAAAGTATTATTCAATAGGGTATTTGTCCCCTTGGATTTTGTTACAGCTTCAACTCGTTTTAGCATGGAATCAATAAAATTTTTTGCAATTCTTCATTTTGTCATCTTGAAGTCACACCTTAATCACTGCCTCAATCATCTTACTTTTGTTGTATAATCCATTCTTAGCAGTTGTCACGGTTATTTTTTTGCTTCCGTACCATTCTTGCTGATTCTATAAAATATCTAGGATAGCTTTGTTAATTATAACATCTTGTTAACATTGAATAGCAAATAAGTAACGAATTGGAAAATTGTATGAAATTTCGCTCTCACCCTTGCCACCGAAGGACATCTCTAACCTTCCAAGAATATTTATTTTAAACCACAAATATTTTTCTTGGAGAATACAAAGAAGGCTTATTAAAGGGTTATAAATTGAGTTCGGCGTGGGACGTACCACGCATCGGACGTGTGCGGTATTTGCAGGTGACACGTGCGATAGTTTATTGTCGGTATAAAGTGCAGTATCAAAAAGTCTGGACGCAGCAAGTGCGTTATGGTAGTGAATTTTCATAGAAATGATCTGGCACGAAATATATTTTTATAATTTTTTTTCTTTTAACATAGAAGTATAGATTTTGGTATATAGTTTTCTGTTAATGTCGTAAACTTACGTACCAAATTTGGTTACCATAGCTTTCCTATTTTTTGAGCTAAATTTTTTTTTTCGAAAGAAAACCCAAAATTTTCCTGGAAAACCTGGTCCTATTTTCCTGGCTTACGAACTTATCCAAGCCACTTACAAAAGGAAGGCACATGATAAATTTTATCAAATTTCGTCCGTGATTTTTTGAGTTATCGGTGTATAGTATACATATAAAAATTGAAACTGACCCCGGATATGGGTTCTAGGGGTCCTAGATCGCGTTCATTTGAAGAAATTTTCTCAAAATTCAAAAGTCGAGATCTCCTCATTAGTGAATTTTTTCTAAGAAAATTCACTAAAAATGAGAGTTAATACATTTAGCCTCGATTTTTCGGAAATAAAAAGAAAACTGTCAGCTGAGGAATATCATAAATATATTATGATTTCATTAAAATTAAGATCCGAAAATGTTGTATCGATAGGTAAACAAAATGAAAAAGTATTTATAAAAGTCGATTCGAATGAGTTAATTGAAAGAATCTTTGAAAATTTTGAAGATAAACTTCTGTATACTGATACTGAAGAAGATAAAACTTACAAAGTAAAACTTCTAAATGAAAGCACAAACAAATTGTAAGAATACATAGAATTCCGATAGAAGTGTCAAGATTTTGATACAAAGAAAACACTGTTGCAATATGGTGCTATAGAGAGTATAAAGAATAATGTATGGACTAATCTACCTTATAAATGCTATAATGAGATCAAATCAGTTAAAATGGAGATAAAAAGGCCTATCCCATCATATATATTTATAGGCTCACGTCAGTATTGGATAACATATGTAGGTCAACAGAGAACATGCAGAAAGTGTAACTCTCTTGAACATGAGGCGCAAGACTGTACTTTTCAGATAAATTCAAGACTAGGTCGAAATTACGCTGGAGCCTTGAGAGGTGACAGACAAGAAAGTGATCCCATAGCACCGAGGAAAAAAAAACAACTATTGTAGCGAACATCCGCCAAAACCAAACTAGTGAAGAAACGTGCAAAAAGTTGCTTATTTCAGAAAACATAAAAATAGACAATGTCAATTGTGGTTCTGGAGAAATTGGTAGAAAGGAAAATGAAACTGGTAAAAATAACAATGACAGAAAAACTAAACCTGAACAAGCAGAAGTAAGCAATTCAAAAAGCAACGATGGACCCGTAATATCATATCAAGAAGAGGAGAAAAATCGAAAGAGAAAAGCCCTGGTAAGGTTATCTAGTGAAGAAATGAGTGAGGCAGGTGAAAATGCGCGGGTTGCGAAGAAAAAAGTAGACACATCCTGGTTAGATCTAATGGATGGACTGATCGCCCAGAATGAAAGTCATCCAATAGTTTTTGAAAAGGAAGCGAACCCTCATCAGGATATGGAAGAAAGCACGTTTTCTCCCGAGTCACAAGACGAATAAAAGGTCAAAGTAATGTCACTACCAGCTATTAGTTATGTCATAGGAACACTAAATTTATGTACAATTTCTTCCACCTTAAAACTGCATATGCTCAAACAGTTTATACACAGGCACAGTATAGATATAGATATCATGCTGTTACAGGAAATCTCTATCTTAGATTTTAGTTTTATTCAAGGCTACAAAGCTCTGATAAATGTAGATGAAAACAAGAGGGGCACTGCAATTCTTTTAAAAGAACACCTTCATGTTTCACATGCGAAATATTTAGAAAATTTAAGAGGACTTAGCCTAAATGTAGGAAGCCTCAAAATAGTTAATGTATATGCACCAAGCGGAAACAAAGGGGAGAGGCATCACTTTTTTGCAAATGAATTGCCAACATTACTGACAGATAAAAGAGAAAATATATTAATTGGGGGAGACTTTAATTGTACTATAAATAAAAACGAAACATCAAATCCCAGTTCGTACAACTTCTGTAATACACTGAACTCCTTTCTACAATGCTTCAGTTTAAAAGGCTGCTGGACAAACAAGAATGATACACCTGGTTATACATATTTTTATAAAAAAAGGCGCTTCAAGGCTGGACAGAATATGCATTAACCAGAGAGCTGTCATGAAGTTAAACTCAAGCAAAACACTTCCGGTGTCATTCTCTAACCACTCGATTGAAATGTCAGACCGAAGAATAAAATCCTATACATATTTGTGGAAAATAGAGAATGAAATTCTTGGTGACAGAAACGTAAAAGACATGTTTCAGGTAAACTGGAATTCCTGGAAAAAGGCAAAAACAAATATTCTTCTACAATCGTGTAGTGGACAAATTTTGCAGAAGTGAAAATACAATCGTTTTTTAAATGGCAAACTAAAATGAAAAGAAGTGCAGAGAAAAAAACTATAGAATTTTATCAATCCTGTCTGAAATGTTGCACCGATAAAGATCCCAATAAAGAGGCAACTTACATAGAAATCAAGAAATACAAAGCCCTGCTACTAAAAGATCAAAATAAACTTTTACGTAGATACAAAAGAGTAACGAAAAATACCAGATACGTCAACAATGAACAAATTTCGATTTTTCATATAATGAAAGAAAATAAAGCCATACAACAGAAAAATATAAACAAAATTAAACAAGGAAGCAGGTATGAAGAACATAAACAAAGGTAAAGCAACAATTTTGTGAATACTTTTCCAAACTTTATGAAAGTCAACAAAGCCAGGTAAATAAACAGACTATGAATGGAAACTTTAAAAATCAGCTATCGGATAAAGCAAACAAGCAAATAATGGAAAACATAACGCAAGATGACGTTTGGAATACATTACAACAGTGCACAAAGAACAAATCACCAGGTATAGACGGCCTTACTCCGGAGTTTTATGCATCATACTGAGGCACAATCAAAAACGAATTAACTGAAGTTTTAAATGAAATAATCAGGGGCGTAGAAATCCCAAGTGAATTTAAGAAGGGAGTAATGATGTTGATACCAAAAGTAGGCAACGCAGAGCACGTAAATGATTTTAGGCCAATTTCCATGTTGGTCACGGACTGCAAAATCTTTATGAAATGCATGAAGCAACGAATAACAGAACATCTAAGCGAAATAATAACTGGCAAGCAAGATGGCTGTAAAAAAGATGGTTCAATATTTGAGGTGCTCATTAATCTCAGGGAAACAGTGGCAGCAAGAGCAATGGATGGAAAATTCCAAATGCTTCTTAGCTTGGATTTTGATCATGTTTTTGACAGAGTCAGTCATCAGTATTTGTGGAAAGTACTCGAAAAGTTTGGCTTTGATTAGTCGATAATACAAATTTTAAAGAATATCTATACAGGAGCTACTTCAGTATTTCAGACCCCATAAGGATTAATAATGGCGTTAGACAAGAGTGCCCACTGTCAATGGTGTTGTTTGTAATTAATCTTGAACCCTTTTTACAGAATCTGATTTCCCAAAATTAAGAGGTACATGCTTACGCAGATGATGTGACACTGCAAATACGAAAATGTAGTGAAATTAGTAAGATCCAAAACGTAATTGATTTGTATACAAGCATATCAGTTGCAGTGCTGAATACCAGTAAATGTAAAGCAGTAAAGTTGGGTAGAGCAAATGAAAACGGGGATATCTTAAATACAGGCTGGTTTAGCATAGAAAATTCAATTAACAGCCTTGGAATAAGCTATTGCAGTAATGTACACCAAATGATTAACAACAATTGGTACAACGTAGTGAACAAGTGGCAGCAGGTGATAGCATCTAACAAAAAATCGAAATTTCAGCTGGTATCAAAAAGTGTTTTTTGTTAATACATACGCAGTGTCTAAAATTTGGTATTTGGCACAAGTTTTGCTAATTCCAAAGTTGTCAGCAAAAAGAGTGGCTGGCATGTGTGGGAAGTTCATCTGGGCCGGAAAAATAAACATGATATCCAGAGAAATACTAATACAGCCAAAACAGAAGGGTGGTCTAGGACTGATAGATCATTTAAGTAAGTGTAATGCATTACTAATAGCTAGAACGATAAAATCGGTTAAAGACAGTCCCGACATATTTGAATATTTAAAGTGCTCTATACTGTGCCCTGGAAACCCACCTTTTCCTGCTCAGGTTCCTCACCAAGCACCACACATTCCCCCGAATCTTTGAGGAGATCGCCTATCTAGAGATAACTGATTTTCAGATCACTACAACAAAAATAGTTTATTGGGATATCATGAGAGAGAAAAGAAAAGCAGACACCAGAAATAATCAGTTCTGGAGAAATGTCAATAATCAATACTTGTCACATCAAGAAAAAGTCTTCTGTACGGTATTGCGCATAGTTCATTTACCTCGCAGATTTTTTTACACAAAATTGGTCTCAGTAATTCACCAAATTGTAGAAGATGAAAATTGTATCCAGACACTTTAGTGCATAGATTAACGTGTGGTAGAGAATGGTTAAAAATAACAGAGTATAGTTTGGAATTTATCAGAGCAGAGACACTTATAGATAAACTGGACCTAAGTTTACTGCTAAGCTTAGATTTCAAATTTGATGTATGGCAAAATAATATTGTTGTTATTGTGATTGCCTCCTTAATTAACTATACAATATTTGAATCTGACAACCATGTGAAGTTAAATGTGATTATTGGGTTACTGAAAGACAGGATAAGACAAATTATCAACAGATACTGAGATAACAAGAAAAAGGTTAATTTATTAAAAATCTGGACGCAGCAAGTGCGTTATGGTAGTGAATTTTCATAAAAATATTTTTAATAACAAATATGTGTGTTTTTTTTTAAGAAAGCAGGCATCAAATTTGGTTACCAGTATAACCTATATAGTAAAAACAATGTGCCATGTTCCATTAAAATAACTTTATTGTGTGAAAATGTACAAAAATTTCCAAAAGTAAACTTAAAATGTTCCGGAAAAAACACGTTTCTTGGTCAACCTTATAGGTTAATAGCAAATTGAGCTGTTCAAATATGAACATTTGATCAAAATTCGCTACCATAACGCACTTGCTGCGTCCAGAATTTATTTTCTTACAAACATGCATTATATTTCGATGGAAAATGCAAAAATACAATAACATAAGGCGTGTTTAATTTAAAAAAAAAGGAAATTTGTATCACCAACGACTTATGGACCACCCTGTGATTGCAGAAATATTATTTTAAGATGTAGCTCAAGACACCCTATAATTAATATATACAAATTTTCTTCATATCTTATATAATAACGGATATATTGAGCTTTATTAATTTTTTACGAAAATTCGACAAAAATTATATACCATTAAATGATAAACTCTATAGCTAAGGCTACTGCCAAGCATCAGAGAAAGGGTCTATTTGAAATGAATTTTCTGCAAATATTTTAGTAAAATGAAAGACAATGATGGTTGAAACTAAGACTTTAGGGTTTGTAAAACATCCTTCTTGAGACATTTTATTTCTATAGCCCGTATTAGATTTAAGTTATTTGCCTAAATGTTGCCAATTTTGACATTTTAAATCGCCACTTTGACGTTTTGAGGAAAACCCCAATTTATTTATTTTTAAATGCCTATAACTTTTTGTCTTTTGACCTACATAGCTAAATTTTGGTAGGTAACTTACCTATAAGGATGTAAACCTGCGTACCAAATTTGGTTGCCCTTTTTTTTTTTTTTTGTTCGCTCAGGGCTCGTCCGCGGCCTTGCCGCCCCGATAGCACCGCAACCCTTGGTTGATTGTGCATACCCCTAGTCTTACTCCACCCATTCCAAAATCACTGTGCCTTGAACTAGTCTGCACAGCGATTGGTAGGGTGAAGTTTTATATTGCTCTGTCTCCGGTCTAGAGTGACCGTAGATCAGTTGTCTTTTCCGGTCCAGAGCTATACACTCGCACAAGATGTGCTGGGCTGATTCCTCCCCCTCGCCGCAGAGTCTGCATGCGAGGTCCCCTTCGAACCGCCCCATTTTATGTAGGTGTTTCTTGACGGCCATGTGTCCCGTCAAGAGACCTGTTGTGTTTCTGAGCTGTCCTCTGCTAAGGTTTAGCAGCTCCACAGCTCTCTTTAAACTGGGTCCGTCAATTATTGACTTCCCATGTCTGAGCCCTGGACAGTCCGCCCAGTACACCTTGTGTTGGTTTCTGACCCAGGACTTAATGGCTCCCCTGGCAGTGCTCTTTGACACGCCCAGAGCCGGTTCTGGTCCCATAAATGGTTCTGCTGACCCTCTCTTCGCGAGACTGTCAGCTTCTTCATTGCCTTTGACCCCCGAGTGACCCGGCACCCAGATGAGGGTCACCTCATTCTGCCCAGCCAGGTCGCTCGTCTCGTCTCGGCACTCACTCACCAGCCAGGAATTTACCCGTGGGCTACTTAGTGCCTTAAGGGCTGCCTGGCTGTCTGTGGCTATGAGGATCCGCTTGTTGGTGTAGCCCCTCCTCTTGTTCTCCCGCACACAGTGCAGGATGGCGTACATCTCGGCCTGAAACACCGTTGCATGGGCTCCGAGGGAAATACTGTGACTTACCCTCGGTCCTTCCGAGTAAACACCTGCCCCCGTCCCACGCTCCCCGCCAGATCCGTCCGTAAACCAGACGAGCGCGTCCCGTGGTATGCCCGGCGTCTCCTCCCGCCATGCCCCGCGATCAGGGATTTCCACTGTGAAGTTGTTTTCCCTGCACATTCGCGGGCTCACGAAGTCTGACCTCATTTCAAGCATGGGTTCCTTCACGATCTCCTGAATTTTGCAGTGGCCCCTGAAGCCTGGGTTGATCTTCAGTCTACCATTGCAGGCTAGTCTGTATAGTCCTAGCCTGGCCTCTCCCATAATAACTAAGTGTAGGGGGGGTAGATCCAGCAACACCTCCATGGCGGCTGTTGGGGTTGAAGACATGGCCCCTGTGATGCCTAGGCAAGCCATCCTTTGGATCTTGCCTAGTTTTTGTTTGGCACTGGATTGTGTCACATTAGGCCACCAGACCAGTGCCGCATATGTTAACGATGGTCTGACCACCCTTGTGTACAGCCAGTGGGCCATACTACGTCTTAGTCCCCACGTTTTTCCATATAGCCGCCTAGTGACGGCTAAGGTCATGACTGCCTTACGCAGTATTTTTCCAATGTGACCATTCCAGGTTAGCTTAGAGTCCAATACGACCCCAAGATATTTTACCTCCCTGGCCATTGGAACGCTCCTACCGTATAGAGTGAGAGTTCTGTGGCTTTCACACTTCCTCCTCCTCGTAAACGGCACGACGGTTGTTTTCTCGGGGCTCACCCCGAGCCCTTGATCAACCGTCCACCCTTCCACCACTTTCAGTGCAGTCTGCATACGCTCCCACACTGCCTGTGTGACCTTTCCTCGGACTATGATGACAATGTCGTCCGCATAGCCCTGTACCTCATACCCCCCTCCCGAGAGCCTCCCCAGCAGGCCGTCCACGACTAGACACCACAGCAAGGGAGACAGAACGCTCCCTTGCGGACACCCCGCCGCGACCCCCGCCAGCAGAGTCCCTCCCGCGAGTGATGTGAACACCGCCCTGTCCCTGAGCATGGAACCGATCCACCTGCAGCAGGTCTCCTCTATTCCACGCTCCCGGGCAGCTGCCAGAACCGATCCGAACGAGGTGTTGCTAAAGGCCCCCTCTATGTCTAGGAAGGCCCCCAGCGCCACCTCCTTGTTCTCCAGCGTATTCTCCAGTTTCAGCACCAGTTGGTGCAGTGCTGTTTCTGTTGAGAATCCTGCTCTGTATGCATATTGTCCGCAGTGTAGAGGATATGCTTCCAGTACACCGCCCCTAATGTGCCGGTCGAGCAGTTTTTCCACTGTTTTCAGCAAGAAGGACATGAGACTTATTGGCCTCAGGGACTTTGCCTGGTCTGTTGGACGCCCAGGTTTAGGAATAAATACAACCCTGGCCAGTCTCCATGCCCTCGGAATGTACCCCAGAGCCAGGCTGGCCCTCATAATGAGGGTAAGCACCGGCGCCAGTATATCTATCCCCTGTTGGAGCATGATGGGCATTATTCCATCAAATCCCGGCGATTTGTATGGCTTAAAGCTGTTAATGGCCCATCTGATTTTGCTCCAGGTAACCACCTCTTTAGCGACTGTCCAGTCTACTCTAGATGCCCGCCTATAAGGCGCCTCTATTTCTGAGTGTTCCCAGTCCGGAGGTGATTGGTTTATTATGTTACAGCCGGGGAAGTGCGTCTGGAGTAAAATTTCCATAGTTTCCTCCCCCGAGCTTGTAAAGCCTCCTGTGGGTGTTCTAAGGGAGCCTATGTTAGTCTGAGGGCCCTTAGACAGGATCTTGTGTAATCGAGCACTCTCGGACGTGTTTTCCACTTCTTCGCAGTGCCTCCTCCACGACTCCTTCTTGGCGTCCCTCAGTCTTTTGTTATAGGTCGATAGGGCCTGTCTATATTCATCCCATGCTCCCGACCTTTTGGCCGCGTTAAACAGCTTACGAACCTGCGTCCTCCTTTGCCTGAGGTCCACCATGGGACGTTCCTGGTGGACACCCTCATTTTCAGGGGGCAGTTGGCGTTATAGGCCGAGGTAATTGCGTCTCGCAATTGGACTGCTGCAATCTCGAGGTCTATTGAATCCCTTATGGCACTCTCAACCCCCCGCAGTTCCACAGCTAGGTCTGCCCTGTAGGCTTCCCAGTCCGCCTTGCGGGGGTCCCGGTACCATACCGTTTCTCTTTCGACTTTGGCGATTTCAAACCGGATGTATCTGTGGTCTGAGCTACTCACTTCCCCATACACAGCCCAGCTTTTAACAAAGTCACCCAGAAACTGGGTGGAAACTGTTAGGTCTAAAACTTCCTCACGCCGTGTTGTGACGAATGTCGGTTTATTACCTCTATTCAATATGTCTAAATTAAATTTCATAAAGAATTGTAAAAGTGCCTCACCCCTAGAGTTTGTGTCCGAGCTACCCCACAACTCATGGTGCGCATTCGCATCCATGCCGATGATGGTCTGCCATCCACCTGCTCTGCTACCCACCATCAGCTGCTCCAATTCGTTGGGTGGAGGAGGGTCCGTGCTGTCCCCTGGCAGATAGGCTGACGCGACAGTAATGTCCCTCAGCCCATCCGCTCCTCCACATCGGATTTTGATCGTTGCCAGGTCCCTGGAACAGAAATTCATTAGAGGGAGAAACTCTATCCCTTCCCTGACAAAAATGCAGGCCCTCGGATTCTCGCTGGACCTGCTGTAGATGAGCTTTCCAGTAGCTCCGCCGAGTCCCTTGATCTCTCCTTTGTAGGAGTACGGTTCCTGGATGAGGGCCACATCCGTGTTCCTCAGAGCCATTAGTAGTCCGGCCGTGGCTGCCCTACTGTGTTGGAGGTTGACCTGAAGGAACCTAAGTCCCATTAACCCTTAGTTGCTTCCCCAGTGGGCGGAAGCTAACCCTTCCCATGCCCCAGAATGCCTTGAAAGAGGTTCCTTCAAGGGCTCTGTAAGATGTTGGGTCGATCGAGAAGGCGAGCGTCTGTCCTTTCTCCTCTGCCTTCCTGCTTAGAACCGACCAGTGTTGCGTCCCCAGTTCAGGGTTCTGGATCTTAAGTCTGCTGATCACCGTCTCCTGCGGGACGGTGTCAGGGATCCGTACGAGGACCTTGCGTCTCTTTGGGAGTTCCTTGGGCTCGACGGCTGTCAAGTCCGCCCCCTCCCAAATCTGACCGAGGCCCCCGATCGTTTTCCGCAGCCAGTCCCGCGACTGCGGGCCGGCACAGGTTGTCCAGAGGATGCCCCCCGTCAGGCGCGTCCGGTGGAACTGAGGCGGGCTCTCCCCTTCCTGAAGAGAGTCCACTGCAGCTACCACCGCAGCCTGGATCAGGTCCGCCTTCCCCTGGTCTAGCGTGACCTCAGGATGGCGTCTGTCAATCACCGCCATCCCGAGGCCCTCCGCAGCCTCCCTGTAAGAGCCAGTCTGCACCGGTGTTCCGGCCTTGGTTCCTTTGGGAGGTCTGTCTGCAGTAGGCGTGCTAGAGCCAGAGCGCGGCGTCTTCCGACTCGCACTCTCCTCTTGCGCCTTTACAGGCACCCTGGCCCTTTTGGAACGTCTGTCTGTAGTGGGCGTGCTAGAGTTCGAGCGCGTCCTCTTCTGACCCGCACTCCCCTCTTGCGCCTTTACAGGTTTCACGACCGTCCAGGTCCCGGCCGCCATTTTTTGCGCCCTCCGGAGCTTCTTTCTTTGCGCCCCGGAAAGACGCTTGGACTGCCGGGGCAGTCCCTCTACTCTAACAGTAGAGTCCTCACTGGTGGAGGGGCCCCCGGAGTCCGCGGAGCTCGCCGCCCTCCGGTGGGACCCAGCCTCCAGCTTGGGTGTCGGGGACAGGTCTCTGGCCGAAGCTACCCCCTGATCCCCCGTATATACGCCGGTCGTGGGACCTCCAGAGTCTGCTGCCGCCCCCTGGCTCGTCTCCGTTTCCGGGATAGACTCAAGGCACAAGTCTGTAGCCGGAGCCACTCCTCGAGCCTCATTGGTTTTGGTTTTGTATGTGTTTATTATCTTCATGTTGTTCCCACGAGAATGGGGGAAATACTGTCCACACCATCAGAACCCCCTGTGTGGTGCAAGGCGGGTTACTCTGGAGGGTTGCCTGGTACTCCAGAGGTTCCGTTCACGACACCATCGCCCTGGTGCCATCCATCCATAGGCACGGGTCACGTGACACCGTAGATTGGGGGAGTTTAGTTCGACCTCCTTGTCTAGATCCGTCATGTTTAGTTATTAGCAGGGTCACCTCGTGCAGGATGCGGATTTTTACCGCGCATGACGGTCTTGGGGAAAGCTTCATCGGGAGTTTATGTTGTTATTTCCACTTCCTCAGCTTGCCCCCTGGAGTCCTTTGGCCCGCGACTCCTTAACCCCTTGGTTGCCCTTACTTTGTTAATTCCGGATATAAATTTTTTTCGAAAGAAAACACAAAATTTTCCGGGAAAACCTGCGCAGATTTTCCTGACTAACGAACTTATCCAAGCCATTTGCAAAAGGAATTTTTTCACCAAATTTGATCAAAATCGGCCCATTATTTTTTGAGTTATCGGTGTGATACATATATATATATATATATATATATATATATATATATATATATATATATATATATATATATATATATATATACATATATAAACTCGGGACGCAGCAAGTGCGTTATGGTAGTGAATTTTCATAGAAATGATCTGGCAGAAAATATTTTATTATAACTTTTTTTTCTTGTAACATGGAAATCTAAATTTTGGTGTATAGTTTACTTTTTATATCGTAAACCTACCTACCAAATTTGGTTATCATAGATTTTTTATTTTTTAAGATAAAAATTTTTTTCAAATGAAAACTCAAAATTTTTTCGGAAAACCTCGTCCGATTTTTCTGATTAACGAACTTGTCAAAGCCATTTACAAAAGGAAGGTACATGCCAAATTATATCAAAATCTGCCCATTATTCTTTGAGATAAAATTTTTTTTCAAATGAAAAGTCAAAATTTTCCCGGAAAACCTCGTCCGATTTTCCTGACTAACAAACTTGTCAAAGCCATTTACAAAAGGAAGATACATGCCAAATTTTTTTTAAATCGGCTTATTACTTTTTGAGAAAAGAATTTTTTTCGAATGAAAACTTAAAATTTTCCCGGAAAACCTCATCCGATTTTCCTGACTAACGAACTTGTCAAAGCCATTTACAAAAGGAAGGTACACGCCAAATTTTATTAAAATCGGCTTATTACTTTTTGAGATAAGAATTTTTTTCAAATGAAAACTCAAAATTTTCCCGGAAAACCTCATCCGATTTTCCTGACTAACGAACTTATCCAAGCCATTTACAAAATAAAGGTACGTGCCAAATTTTATCAAAATCGGCCTATTATTTTTTGAGTTATCGGTGTGATACATATATATATATATATATATATATATATATATATATATATATATATATATATATATATATATATATATATATATATATATATATATATATATATATATATATATATATATATATATATATATATATATATATATATATATATATATAAACATATAAAAATTGAAACTGACCCCAGATATGGGTTCTAGGGGTCCTAGATCGCGCTCATTAGCAAAAAATTTTTCAAAATTCAAAAGTCGGGATCTCCCCATTAGTGAATTTTTTCTACGAAAATTCACTAATAGGAAAGATTTATATTTTTCACGTTTAAAACGTAGGAATCTACTTATTGATTTATTTTTAGAAATATGTACCTTATTTTATTGTAAATAAAGAATTTTATATTAAAAAAAAAAAACAAATTCCCGGAATATTAAAGAAAAGGCTCAGTTGTTTTGCTAAGAAATACAAGGTTACTTATCAATTTCAACGGCCTTGACCAAGGGACTTATGTCAGGATAAAGTAAAGTCGATTTGACGCCTATCTAGTTTTTTCTATCGATGGCTCAAGAACTGGGAACCAGGAAAATTAATACTTTAACTGAGGAAGGTCATGGGGTTCTCGATCCTTGTTTTTCAAGCCGCATACGGAATGGACAGACTCAGTAGTTTTCCTTTCAGATACGACGGTTGACTCTCAGAGAGTACTTTGTTAAATTAAAGCCCGCGGGTATGGAGAACTTTATTGGAAACATCTGCATCTGCATACAATACTCAGTAATTAGTAGCTGAATAAGGAAGCATTACGACATGCATTGCTTACTTTTCACTACTATTATTTACGTTGAATATTTTAAGGTGACTTATCCGCACTAATAATTAATGGAGAATAAGTATGCATTAATATTTCGAGAGGTAGTCATAACGAAATTAAATAACCTATGACTGTTCTATGAGTCCACGTCAGGATCTTGCGTAAGAATGAAAACACGTAGAAGCGATTACGGCTGCCTCAATTTCCTTGTCTTATCAGGGATTCCGATCTGGGCATAATTTGCCGAAGAGTCATTTAGCCTGCGTGAGAGTAAACAACGTCAACACAAACACACACACAAGCTCATTATCTATTCAAACCTTTATTTCCTGCCCCTGGCCTGCGGTTATCCGATTAAACATTTATTCATTCATGTCATTCACATCCGCACTAGAACGATGTTAGCCTGGCTGTTCTGCTCGGTGCTGGCTCAGCCTCTATTATAGGTATATTTTAATATGCATAAAGGCCACTTCATTAAATATTTAATGTCCGATAGCTCGACTCCTTTTTGTTAATTTAAGCGCAAGCTTTCACTGTGGCTTTTGCGTGCTTTTCATCCATGTTAAAGTAACTTTGCTAAATAATGGAGTTTTATCTTCATGTCACAATTAAGTTCTTAATTATTCCTGTAATGTCTTAAGTGATTTACTTTCGATCGCAGAAACAAATGCAGAGACCTGGATTTACAAAAAGAGCCCGTTGACAGGTAAACATTCTACAGTGGATAAAATAAATGAAGCAATATAAAAGTTGTTGAAAATCCGACAATGATACATGACCATAATATCCGCCTCATTAACACTCAAATCCGTTCAAAAATCTCAGGCGTAGCTCTGAAATTTCGCATGATGCAATGATTTGATTGCGCAGGTCCACCACATCTACAACAGAGGTAGTATAAACCAAGGGCTTGAGATGACTCCCAAATGCAAAAACCCAATAATTTAAATCTGGAGACTGGGGAGGCTAAGATCGAGGTCCTTCTCGCTCTATCCGGTGATCGGGATAAATAATGTCCAAGTGTTGACGAGCGGCTATGCTAAAACATGCTGAAGCAGTGTCATGTATAAAACAAATTATTTTTCCTAATTAAAACGGAACATCTTAAGGTAATTTTGGAAGCACTTTCTTTACAAATATGAGCAATATGAGCCACCATTCCGCCTTAATGGCAGAAAGAGCGGTACAATTAAAACATCTCTAACGATTTCAATCCATAGCTTACCTTCTACAATATCATGTAGGTTGTCCTTGGCCCACAAGTGATTTTTATGGAAGTTTATTATAGTTTCCATCGAAAAACTCGCTTCATCTATGACTAATATAATATGTTTGCCAAAAATTGGGGATTTCGTGCAAGCTTTCCAGAAAACCATAGCAAAAAATTTCAACTACATACAGGCTTGGAGACTACTTCTCTGACTTCACTGTCGGTTTTCGTTGGTGAAGGACGTAGCCGGCGCGTTAGCTAACTGGAGCAAGTGGCCCTTACGAATTTTGGATGTTCTAGGTTGTTCTTCAGCGTTTCTGTGACTATAGTTCCATAAGTATATTGGCTTATAAAGGTGACAATAGACTACCTATAGGTACACCTTCATTTTGCATATAAATTTTATTATTAAATTTAAAATAGTTTTGTTTTATACATTCGTTAAAAAGATTCATTATTTCTTGTCTTTTTATGAAAAACTTAGAAAACCAAAGTTTAACATCAGAACTTTCGTATAATATTGTCTATTGGTACAGATACGTGGATGATATTTTAGCATGTTTTCAAGGTAGTCATACAGAATTAAATAAATTTTCGAATTTTATTAATAACTTTCACACAAATATTACGTTTACTTTAGAAGAAGAAGCTAACAGTTGTATAAATTTTTAAGACTTAACAATTAGAAAGTTAGAAAATTATTCATTTGACTTTTCAATATATAGGAATCCAACTTACACTGACAGAACCATACCATACGATTCATGTCACCCTTTTTCACAAAAGCTGTCAGCCTAACATTCTATGATACATCGTGCATTTTCAATACCTATGTCACAAAACAATTTTGAAAAGGAAATTTCAATAATTAAGCAAACAACATTTAATAATGGCTACTCTGTTAAAATAATAGATAAAATGATCGTGAGAAAAGAATACAAATTAGCGATTAATTTAATTTATCCAAACATTAGAGACAGAGAAGACAAGAGATACGTTTCGATAACTTATTTTGGAACCATTTCAGAAAACATTTCAAAAATTTTAAATACCTGTACAAATACAAAGGTAGCTTTTAAATCTTACAACACGACGCGTGATTTACTATTTAACGCTAAAAGAAAAATCTTGTTTCCTGACAAAAGCTGGAGTTTATAAATTAGCTTGTACACATTGTAACGTAATCTACATAGGTCAAAATTCAGGAATTTTAACACCCGATACAAAGAACATATTTCTGCATTTAGAAATAACCACGCTGACAAATCTACATTTGCAAAACATATTATTGATACCGAACATCGACTTACAGTAAATAACCGCATACAACCACAACATTTTTATAATGACAAGCGTAAACTAGACATTTTTGAAGCTTTGGAAGCCAAAAAGCACACACATGACAATAGCTACCTTGTTTTAAACGAGAAAACTGATTTAATGAATTCCCCTTTCTTGGATATTCTTCTTTCTAATTAAATAAGTCAAAGAAAATAAATTTAACTATTCTTTCAAAAAATTTGTAATAAGATAATGAGTTGACGTATGTCGATATTTTCGTTGTATAGAGACTGCTTTTATACTGTTATTGTTTAGTTATTTTATTGTTTTAACTGTTATCATAGTTATTATAGGCTAGTTCTATTTTTATGTTAAATATTGACATACATCACGTAGACATTTTGAAAGCCTCAATCTGTGTTTCATTTTTATTTTCAATTTGATAATTTTTTTGATCAAAACATCATATCATAACATAGCAACAGATCTTTATTTGTAGTTGTCATGATTTCGTACTAATTCAATTTTTATCTGTCTGAGAATGCTGTCAAGCAGCGAAACTATAGTCACAGAAACGTTGAAAAAATCCTAGAACATCCAGAATTCGTAAGTGCCACTTGCTCCAGTTAGCTTACGCGCTGGCTACGTCCTTCACCAACGAAAACCAACAGTGAAGCCAGAGAAGTAGTCTCCAAGTCTGTATGTAGTAATTAAAATTGTTGTTGCTTTAAGGCCCCGTGTGTTAATTATAACTCTGGACCCCCAAAAAAAACAATTCCTCTGGTCCTTCTTAAGTTATGCAAACGGAGTAATTTGAGCCGCCATTCTGGTCTTTCAAAACTAGCCAATATAATGCACTCATTTTAATTTAACTCAAACATGTTGGTCCTATCGAGCCAATCTGAACAAACCAGGTACGATTACGATTAAAAGCCTTTAAAAACGTAAAATTCATATATATATATATATATATATATATATATATATATATATATATATATATATATATATATATAAAGTTGTATTTGGCAACAGTTCCGGTGACTTAAATTGACATTTCACTAAAAAATAGCTGATGACTTGAGCATAGAGATGGTAGTGATCGATGACTACTTCAATGCATATGCCCTGTCAAATATTAGGTCGAACTTGTTTATTGTCAAGGACTATTTGTAACAAAAGAAAAAGCCCCAATATATTTAATCTCCATAATTAATGCACAGTCAACAATGAGAGCGAAAAGCGCGAGACAGATAAGTAAGTTCAATAAACAAGAGATTGCATTGTTAGCCAACAGGTATTTATTTGTTATAGTCTTATTGTTCTAAGCTATTTAAGTAATACCGCGTGGGAAAACAGATTACATAAACACAATACATTGTTTCGAGCACAAATTAAACATAGAATATCGCACTCTGCACACAGAAGATAATGTCAGATGATATTTCGGATGACGACTGTATCATTCATTCCATGTGAGTGTGAGACATTCTTTCACCTGACTAAGCAAAATGATAATTTTTATTTGTTTTCCAATTAAGATGCTGTTTAGCATAAGAGGACGGAATGTCCCATAGATTTCCATTATCACACATAAATATTTATTTAGTTTTTGCAAACAATATATTTAAAATTTGCATATACCAGTCTAGATAGATACTGAAATTATAGGTTAATAACTATTAATGTCCATCGCCGGTAATTCAATGACTTTTAAAAAACGAATTAGCAACAAAAAGATCATGGTCATTATTTAAATTAGGCATGTTTTCATTTAATTAATTAAATATTTAACATCTAATTTAGCTGCATGAAAAACATTTTTTTCTTTGAGTTTTAACACCTACCGCCAGTTTTAAATCAACAAATTGAACTTGGCAAGGTTGAGCAAAATAAATTGTATAAAATCTTTGTTTTCACTATAATCAAGTTCTTAAGAGATAATAGGTAACCGAAATAATTTCTCTGCTCCTAGCTCCTGTCAGGTAAGTTGATTTTATCAGAAAAGGAGTGGTTGTTACTGACGATGAGAGGTAAGTGAGTTACTTACATCTCTAGGTTTAAAACGTCATTTCGGGTCATAAATACAAATAGGAAGATCTGTTGAACTTCAAATTTTATTAATTATCAATTACCGTCAAACGGGGCTACGTTGACACCAAGGTGCAACACTATTCGGCAGAAGATTTGAGAAATGCACTTGAAAGAGGAATGCCAGTTCAAAGAGCGGCAATTGTTTAAAAAATCCCACCGATAACTCTTCGTAATAAGTCGGTCAGCGGTCGATAGGTCATCCAGGTGTTCTTTCAACTGGTGAACAAGTGATTCGTGAAACTTTATATCAAGTGGGGATTCCTTTAACCAGGTGTTATATTCGTGAAATAGTCAAAAAATTCTTGGATACACAGAGAAAAACAGTGCCTGCATTCAAAGACAATTATCTCTGTGGCCTAGGGTTGAACACACTCAGACCTCAGAGACGATCTACGGCGAGATTGGGGGAGTAGGCAGATTAAGGCCCCGTAATCGAGCTACAACAACCCAACCCACCTTTGTCCACCACTCTAAGGAGTAGGGAGATTGAGGCCTTAGAGTGTCCTTACATACTTCCTTTACCTATTGAAACCAACCCAACCCACCTTTGTCCACCGGTCTAAGGAGTAGGCAGATTGAGGCGTTAGAGTGTCCCTACATATTTCCTTTACCTCTTGAAAATGGCTCCAAAACAGGAGCCGAAACGTCGAGTTTTCATAAATTCTGGACGCGGTTCAACCCGAGAACCAAGTATCTCTCACATTAAAGACCGCGGAAATCTTTCTGAACATATATATATATATATATATATATATATATATATATATATATATATATATATATATATATATATATATATATATATATATATATATATATATATATATATATATATATATCGTATAATATAATATAACGTATATATTTGATCATAATTTGGCCCATTATGTGTAATTGGCGAAATTTATCAGTTCTTCTTCAGTCTGCAAATCTTCGGGTCATCAAGGTCGTCCTCCATTCCCCCCCATGATGTTTCTTTAAATAACCTCTTTTTCTCAGATATTTTTAATTTAACATAAAAAATCACCTTGTATATATAATACCAGAGTTAATACAACCCAGGGAAGCTACTGCTTAATTAACTCATCGCATTGAAAAGTTGAAATTTTGTTATCTGAACTTCATTTAATGTTTGTACAATGATACCGTTTAAAAAACAAAAATGCAGTAAAACGTTTGTTTGTCTGAACGAGTTCTGGAAACAGTTCGGTAATCGTTTCTAGTCAGTTTAAATTGCTTCTTCCTGGAGAGTTGGAGAGGCCACTCGAACATCGACCACATTGTGAAGCCATTAGTCCCTACTATTATACCCTCCCGTCTGAACCCACTCAGGGTGAAACTATTTCCAACTGTAAAATCTCCGTCTGAATTGTTGTCTGAATTCCTCACCGACCCACCTAATTAAAACACGCCCGGGGGAGGATGGGACGATATGCTGGTAACTGCAGACAAAGAGATACTCAAAGACCTTGCTCACATACAGTCTGGTCTGAGCTGGACATTAAAGTTTATACCTGGGTGGACGACAGAGAGTGACTCAGTTATCATCTGGCCTAATATTTATGTTTCGAAAATCTATATTTGCCCCATATTTATTTGGATATATACACTAATTACCTTGTTTGAGGTAACATCAATGTGATTGATGTTCTCTCATCACAGAAGCATGCCAGTACAAACAATGTTTAAAAAATCACAAAAAACAGAAAATAATACAAGGGATTTTAAATATTTCAGGATTTTTTGAAGCCTGTGACAAACATTCTAGTATATTATGCACACTAGAAAATAAGGAATATTTAACCCTAGTTGATTTTAATGCTTCGATACAAACAAAACACCTGTTCTTTTATAGAACAGTTTTACATTATTAGCTTTCTGTAATTTAACTTTTTTTTTGATTGCGATAAGATGTCATGTTTGCTTTAGCTGTTCGTAAGATATAGAACTTTGAATTTCAGAATTTTGTTAAAATCAACGGCTTACTACTAATTGCAACAAAAATTTTACTTTGTTTGGCAGATTTTGTTGATAAGCCTCCGTGCTTCAGGGGTAAGAACGTGTGCCTCTAAACCGAAGGGTACTGGGTTAGATCCCATTCACTTTTTCAGTACAAACTGTAACATTAACATCAACCGAGGTTCTGGCATTGTATTTGAGCAAGTTAAATGTCTGCACGTTCCTCGTTTTGGAGGGGGCGTAAAGCTATCGGTTTCATGTCCATGCGATATTGGGCACGTTAAAGATCGCTACTCTTCTTACAGAAAGGAAGGGGTTCGGCAAAATTTCCAGGATAGTGAGGTGAAACTGCTCCCTGGCGTCGGAGATTGGCCATAGTCGGGGAAATAGGCCGACGTTAAAGAAACAAAACACAAACACAGATTTTGTTGACATAGCTATTACCAAAAGTTTGATAATTGTTCTTTTTTCTGTAACAAAAATCTGTATCATATGTGGTGTGGAGATAGGTTTTAATTTTTTAACGTTGGTCTCTGGCCAATCACAAAAGCCAAGGAGCAGTTTCACCGCACCTATCTGGAAATTCTGACCAACCTGTCTTTTGTAACCAGAATACGGGTCTTGAAAGTGCCGAAGATCGTGTACGAGCTGACTGCTGAACGCCCTTTCTGGGGGGCTACACCATTTAAATGTCTGCAAAATAATTAATCATATTTAAAGTTTGAATTTTCTTGTATGAAAAAAAATCAGGATCCCATAGTAGATACATCCATTATTCTAAACAAGAAAAATATCCCTCCATAAAAGTTTGAGCATTTGTATTATATAATTTTTGATTATCACCCTTAACGTGTGCTGCGTTTGGTAATATCAACAATACTTGTATTCAAATAACTGCAAAAATTACTTTGTTTTTTAAACTTTCCAAAAAACACACAAATAAAACAACCAGCAAGAAAAACTAAAAACTCCCAATATGGTACTAAAAATCTGATATGTACACAGACAGTAACAGAGGTCTCAAAATCAAGCCCCGACGCAGACCACATGTAACCAAAAACCTCGTCACTCTAGAAGGCTGGTAGTTTATTAAGCAGCGCTGCGTATCAGACCTGGTCGAATGCTTCGGATATGTCTAGAGCGACAATCTGGGATTCACCGTGTAGTTCCATAGACTTGTTGCAAGAATGGGTGACAAAAGAAAGGAGGTCGGCAGTTGATCTGCGCTGACGGAATCCATACTGCCTGTCGCGGATTAGACTGTGTTTTTCAAGAAATTTTAGTAATTCGGTGTTTATATACTTTTCCATCACTTTAGAGATGACTGAAAGGAGATAAATAGGCGTGTAGTTGCAAGCAAGTTCTGGTGCGCATTTTTTGAGAACAATTGCTGGGATCTCGTCAAGGCCAGATGCTTTCCTGGTATTAAGAGAAGAGAGAATCTTTCGTACCTTTCTAGTTTTGAAAATGATATCTGTCATTTTATGCGCGACATTGGGGACTGTTGGTGGTTGAACATTTGGAGGTGGGTTGAGAGTAGAATTGCCGGAGAACAAAGAGGCAAAAAGTTCAGCCTTGCCCAGGGCGGCAGAAACAATTTCATCCCCTGAGACAAGAGGTGGGAACGTGCTCTTGCAGAAATTATTCCCAATAGATTTAGCAAGAGTCCAGAAGGTCTTGCTGTCGCTGGAGCTTAAGAGGACTTTGTTTTTGATGTGGTTATTAAACGAGTTTTTTGCCTCAGAAAGAATGAGGACATAGCGGTTTCTTGCGTCGTTAAATGCTTGACGGTTTTCTTGACTGGGATTGTGTAGAAGCTTTTTGTGAGCTTTGACCTTTTCAAGTCTGGCCTTGTCACAGGAGTTAGAGAATCAGGGCCTTTGAGTGGCTGCAGAGGTTTTCTGTGTACGTGGAATAAATAATTTCATGCCAGCTTGGATAATTTCGGTGGCGTTTTGTGAGATATCAGAGGGGTCAGGATGAGAGAAGCAGACAGGCGCCTTGGAAATGAGGAAAAGTAATCTCGCATTTCGTCCCAGTTCGCGGAGTTGTGGTGCCAAACGATACGTGGGTGTGATGACTGTATGACCTCGGGTTGCATTGCGCAGGAAGCAGTGACCATACCGTGGTATGAGCGACCCAGGGGGGCGGTGACTGATAGCTTATAGTAGTCAGGATTTGTAGTAAGAAGGAGATCCAAGGGATTTGAGCTGTGTGTTGGGATGCGAAAAAAATAAGTAGGTTGCTGAACCATATTGGCTAAAGAATTGCTGACTGCATAGGCCTCCGCTGCTCTTCCTTGTGGATCGGTTTTTGAAGATCCTAGCCATTCCTTATTATGGACATTGAAGTCACCAAGAATAGTGATCTCGGAGAAAGGATATTCAGAAATCAGATGGTTGGTTTTTTAAGAAAGGTAGTCAAAGAGCTGGACAAAGTTGTTGTCAGCAGGTGACCGGTAAATGCAACAGATGAATTTATAATAGCACCAATACTTGTCCTCAAATAGCTGCAGAAATTACTTTCCAAATAAAGACACAGTTAAAACAACCAGCAATAAAAACTAAAAACTCCCAATATGGTACCGAAAATCTGATATGTAGACAGACAGTAACAGAGGTCCCAAAATCAAGCCACGACGCAGACCACATGTAACTAAAAACCTACGAGACGTCACTCCATCCGTCACAGCATTTCCACTACGTCCTTTAGATAATTGGCAATTAACAAAACTGTATCGTTATCAATGCCAAAAGAAAGAAACTTTCTAGAAAGCAAATCGTGACTTATTGTGCCAAATGCCTTACTAAGAAGCACTAAACACGTAGCTTTTCCTTGTCTAAAGTACGAAAATGTTATCAGTTACACCCCAAAGTGCAGTAGTCGTACTGTGCAAACGAACGGCGTAGGTAAAATCAAATAATCGGAACCCGTCATCAACACTAACAAGTTTCAAAGAGCACAGAACAAGAAATCTAGTAGTGCCCAAGATATGATTGACAAGGGGTATAGAATAGACAATAGTAATCTTAAGTTATTGAAAGTAAAGACAGCTTATCCTAAATGAATCCAAATTTCAATGATTTCAGATACGGGTAGAGTTAATTCAACACTTTAAAGATAGGGCACAATAATCTATGTGGTTGCTTTCAACATGGACACAAGCACCCGGATGGACGTGTCCACGAACCCAACAATAGTCATTATGTTACGTCACCCGGTATTTTTTATTTTAACAACACACCACGAGCGCCTACAGGCTAAATACTATCGTACCGCGGATGTCGACAAGGAGGAAAGAGGCAACTTGTTAATTCTGGACTTGAAGATTTGGAGGTTCGGAGGAGAAGGAAAAACATGTGCAGGCAAAGAATTCCACAACTTGGAAGTCCTCGGGACAAAAGAGCAGTCATAACAAGATGTTCTATGTCTGGTGACCTGGACAGTAAAAGGGTATATTCGCTCTGTTCCCCTAGTAGATCTGTTGGGGGCAGCAGGTGGAGGAACTATGGAAGAAAGCTCCTCTAAGCATTGCCCGTGCAGATATCTATAAAAGAGAGTGGTCACGAACGGCACGTCGGTGGGCAAGGGATGGCAGCCTTTGGGTGAGGGTAGGGTCACCGATGAGACGTATAGCTCTCTTCTGAATCGAGTCCAGGATAGCGAGTGTAGAAGCGGCAGCGGCACCCCAGATGTGGGAGCAGCATTCGAGGTTAGGCCTTATTTGTGAAGTATATAAGGTATAGAGATTAGCTGGTGAAGAATATTTGCGAGCCTGGAAGAGGAAACCTAATTTCTTAGCAGCCGCTTCTGCAATTGATGTGACATGTTGGTGCCAATTGAGATTTCGATCCACAGAAATGCCAACAAGTGAAAAGGACTCATTACTTTGAATAACTTGGTTATTCATTGTGATGGGTCTAGGGCTGGTGTACCTCTTATGAGAAAGAAAGCAAACTAAGATTTGGTGGGGTTGAATTGTACAAGATTTCTACTTCCCCAGTCTAATATTTTTTGGAGATCCACGGAGACAGAACTATCCATGAGTATATTACATCATCCGGCATTGCATCATCCGGTATTACATCATCCAATGCTGCATCATTCGTAATTTTGGCGTATAAATAGGATATTTACTAATAAAGTTAGTCATTAGTTACTGATGATGACAACTTCTTTGTCGAAATACATATCTAGCGCAAAACTCTGTTGTTACTTTTGTGATTTTTGGGGTGATATCACTTTCTGTTTGGGTTTCTATCCAACGTTGATCTTTTAACATTACTGATGACTAAAAAGAGAAAATAAAGTAAATTAACGGCACAATGGTAAACCTGTACGTGGGTAAAAACTTATACCTAATATGTACACGATCACCAACTATAATTTACAAAATACAGTCCTGGTTAATTTTGTACCATAGAAACAGGAAACAAACATTATTTCAAATAAGATATTCTGTACGTTGATTTATATGTTAGCAATTCGAATTTTTGGCGTTTAGACTTCAGCTTGTAAACCCGCATGCTCTCTACTAGAAGGTTGGTTTCTGAAATCTACTTTTTGTATTCTAGATTTTCCCGATGATGACTTTAATCAGTCGAAACGCGCAAGGAGTAACAAATAAAAAAAATATTTTTGATTTTAAAGCTTTTATTCTCGAGTACTGGGAACAAGTCGTCCTCACATGATTAAATAATTAAGCAAATATTTCAAAATAATTTGTAGGATGACAGACAGAGAAGAATACAAATTAGAATTAATAAGCACACTTGGAGAACCTAAATCATCACAACACATCTTTTTAAAGGCCTGACGATCGTTTCACTAACAAAATTAGCGTCATCAGAGGATGAAAAATTATTTAAAAAGATGTGTTGTGGTGATTTGGGCTCTCCAAGTGTACTTATGAGTGATCACCACAGGTTCCTATCTTTACTTAATTAGAAATTAAGTTAATTTATTAATATATTAGAGACAACAAAGATGACAAATATATTTCGATGACTTATTTTGGGAACATTTCAGAAACCATTTCGAAAATTATAATTCCAGTAAAACTACCAAGATATACTTTGAATTCTACAACACGACGCGTGATTTGCTACTTAACACGAAAGAAACATTATGTTTTTTTTTGACAAAAGCTGTAATTTATAAATTAGCTTGTACACATTGTAACGCAATCTACATCGGTCAAACTTCTAGAGGTTTTAACACCAGATACAAGCAATACATTTCTGCATAGAAAAACCACGGTAACAAATTTACATTTGTCAAACATGGTATCGAAACTCAGCACAGACCCACAGGGCTGATAATTTACAAAATTGTTAGCTGGTTGTACACAGTTTCTATTTTATAACATTTTGTGTTATTTGGAGCTGTCGTGACAACATACTACTTGGTTCCACACCGAGATGACGACCCTGTCGTACATGTCACAATGTTCTAGGAGGCCTGGCCACCATAACCGTTTTACTTTATAGGTGTGTTCTCGCTGTAATTAGTATACCGTACTGACGAGCTCTAATTAGAGCGAAGTCTGCGGTTGGTTCTAATTATGGTGAGAATACATCTAGCCTTACATACATTGTCCCTATATTAGAGAAGAAATGGGCCAGCGCTGACAATTTACAAAATTGTTAGTTGATTGTACACAACCTCCATTTTATAACATTTTCTTATTTGGAGCTGTCGTGACAACATACTACCTGGTTCTGCACCTAGATGGCGACCATGTCGTACATCTCACAATGTTCTAAGACCCATAGTAGATAATCTTATAGAGCCACAACATTTTTTTATGAGAAATTCAAACTTGACTTCTTTGAAGCTCTAGCAGTAAAAAAAGCACATACAGAACAATAATCACCTTGTGTTAAATGAGCAAACTAATTTGGTGGATTCTCCTTCTTTAGAAACTCTTCTGTTTAATTAAATATATAATATAAAATACGTCTAACCATTAGGTACACTTACTACGTCTACCTATATTAAAAATAATTGTAATAATGGGTCCATGTGTATTGATATTTTCATTATATAAAACTTTCTTTATTGCTGGTGTTGTTAATTTGTTAATTTATTGTTACAATTGTTATTATGTTTATTATATTGTTATAACTGTATTATGTTTATAATATTGTTGATTGTATTTTCATGTTAAATATTAGCATACATCACACATACATTTTAAAGACGTCATCTATCATTTTAATCTTATTTATTTTTCAGGAATACCATAACGTAGCAACGGATTTTCTTTATAGTTGTCATGAGTGAGTATAAATAATTTCAATTGTCTCCTGTCTGACGATAACGTGAAACGGCAAAACCGGTTAGAGAGAAGAAAACAAAAGTTGTGAAGCCAGAGAGTTAGTTTCTACATCTGCATTTAGCTTAGGTTCTGTTTCGGGTTAAAAACGTACTTTTATTACAGCAGCTTTTGACGCTGAATAAAAGTAGATATACATCCACAGTTGGAATATTGTTGTCATGTCTGGGGTGTTGCTCCAAAGACCATCTTGCCCCCTACATTCAATTCAGAAACAAGCTTTTTGCCTTATAGGATATTCGTATACCACAGCCCATCTCACTTCTCTAGACCACAGGAGAAATGTTGGAGATAACTGCCTCTTCTATCGATACTGCCGTCAACACTACTCATCAGAAATTGTTTCGTTAGTATATTTACTTGCGACCTTTAATCAGCAAACAAAATGATGCTTTGGATACAGATAGACTTTTGCTTTTATGAACTATTACATAAAACATCTAATGAAGATAAGTTACATAAATATGCGAGGAGCAAGCACTCTATAGAAAAGTATTCTTCTGAACATTTTAGCTTGGATCGGATGAAGAAAGGAAAGCCACTGTAACAACTGGTCAAATGACAAGTTACAATTTTTTGAAACGAACTGCCTGAAGAGAGGGAGTCATGGTTGCGACGACAAGACGACATAGCCTGGAGACTATGATGATCGTAAATTTTTAATTAATTTTTTCCGAGTAGCGTTAGTATTTTATGAACAAAAAATCTAAAACATTGTTGTAAATCGTACAAAGTCTTATAGGACGTCCATCATTATACATAATTCCTACTGACATTCCAAAATATCTGAACATCCAGTAAGAGTCAATCAATTGCAATGAAATTTTCTATACTACTCTGTTTTGTCTCTGATACACAATGATAACAACATGGACAAAATATTTAACATGTGTACAATTTTTTAATTTTGTTTAATCAGACAATTATCTCTTTAACTTTACGTGTCCTTCAGTTTGTAGCAATATCTCGTAGCACATGCACAATAATCCAAAGGCTGCGGTGCTATCGGGGCGGCAAAGACGCGGACGAGCCCTGATGAAAAAAATATGTCGTAGCAATTTGTGCCCAATTGATTGATTAAGTCATTAAGTCACTATGCTTAGACGCCGTTTACGGAACAATTACAATCATTTAAGTGAACTCGCAAGGGGGCGCATTGTTGGTAGGTATGGGGAAGCCGATTTTTCAATCCAACAAATTTCCGACCGCAAAGAACGCCGTAGTGTGTCAACAGTGTTGGTCTAGCTGGTCTAAAGAAGGAATTCATAAGTCTCGTCATGGATCCGGACGACCTCGAGCAACTTCAGCACGGAAAGATCGTCATCTGAGGATTGCGGCTTTACAATAACATGGTCAATTGAAACCGCTTGGTTGGGAGTTTTACAACAAAGTGTCTCTATGGCAACGATATATCGCAGAATACGCGCATTTGGGCTTCGTTCGTATAGACATTAACATTTTTATGCCTCCCAATGACACTTTGACGTCGTGTTGCTCTGCTTGCGTCGTGTAACGGCAAATCAAATTGAAATGGTAATTGAAATCGTGTTGTGTTCTCTGACGAGTCCCGATTCTGTGTTTGGGTCCACGATGGTCGCAGCAGAGTAAGACGATTACATGGAGAACGCAGAAATTTAGAACTTGCTGTGGAACGGCATACGGCTTCTACAGGGGTTTGGGGGGGGGGGGGGTGTTGAAGGGGGATTGCGATAAGATACGGTAGCAGGTCACCTCTAGGTTCTTTTTGCCAGAAATTTGAATGGAACTGATTACATACGAAAAGTACTGTTACACTGCCATACCTACGGGGGTTAATTCATCACTTTTTCCAACAAGACAACGCATGTCCGCATACAGCAAGGGTTACTATTTTCAGTATGATTAAACACACATTATGTATACATTTTATTGAAATTGATCTCTTACTGGGATTAAAAAAAGCCTAGACGCAGCAAGTGCGTTATGGTAGTGAATTTTCATAGAAATAATCTGGCAACAAATATTTTATTATAACTTTTTTTTCTTCTAACATAGAAATCTAAATTTTGGTGTATAATTTACTTTTTATATCGTTAACCTACCCACCAAATTTGGTTATCATACTTTTTTATTTTTTTAGATAAAATTTTTTTTCTAATGAAAACTCAAAACTTTCCCGGAAAACCTTCTCCGATTTTCCTGACTAATGAACTTATCCAAGCCACTTACAAAAGGAAGGTACAGGGTGAGTATTATAAATGATAACCCCCTTTTATTTTAACTAATTATTGACAAATCATATTTTTAGGATAAACTAATAGTTTGACGCTTGTATACAAACTTAAAATTTTGTTTCCAAAGGCTACTTCGTATATTATTGAGTAATACGTAAACAGATTTGTCGTTTTACATATTTCATCATAACTTAAAAACTGCGTATCCAAATGTGCTATAACTATATATTTTTGTAATCAGAAAAAATCGACAAATTATAATATGTAAAAAAATACAGGATTAAGGTACTTAATGAGAGGCTTCATCCAGACAGCAAAATTTATTATTGAGGTGCCCATTTATTCATAAGGTGCACCTCATCAATAAATTTTGCTGTCTGGAGGAAGCCTCTGATTCAGTATCTTAATTATGTCTATCCCATACCTTGTGACGTTCAGGAATGAAAAAATACAGGCTGTTCCATTAAAAAAAATTATATTTTTTGTTCCACCTCGTACATTTTTAAAAATTCTTGAAATGCGATAGCAGATTCGGAAACTACGTTGAAAATTGTTCAAAATAAGTTTTTTAACGGATCAATTCGCCCAGAAATAACGAAAATAAAAGGGGGTTATCATTTATAATACTCACCCTGTACATGCCAAATTTTATCGGTGTGATACATACATACATACATACATACATACATACATACATACATACATACATACATACATACATACATACATACATACATATATATATATATATATATATATATATATATATATATATATATATATATATATATATATATATATATATATATATATAAATTGAAACTGACCCCGGATATGGGTTCTAGGGGTCCTAGTTCGCGCTCATTTGTATATATTTTTTTCAAAATTCAAGTCGGGATCTCCCCCTTAGTGATTTTTTTCTACGAAAATTCACTAAAAGTATATTTCATAACATTGTGAGATGTTTTTTTTTCCCTCAGGGCTCGTCCGCGGCCTTGCCGCACCGATAGCACCGATTGTGAGATGTACGACAGGTTCACCATCTCGGTACGGAACCATCTAGTATGTTGACGACAGCTCGCAAATAACGCAAAATGTTATACAATAGAGATTGTATACAACAAACTAACAATTTTGTAAATTGCCCACCCCGGCCCATTTCTAATTATGATGAGAATACAGTATATTTTATAAACAAAAACATCTAAAACACTGTCGTACAAAGCTTGGCCGTACATCATTATAAATAAATCATTAAAATAAACTTTGTATCACGACCATTCAACAATAACAATAATAACAATGACAACGGAGGGATAATTACCTACCACAATCTACATTTATTCGAATCATGGAAAAAAACTCATAAAATACATTACATACACGAGTTATTAATGATTGAATAGGTACATAAAGAAAGTCATAATTTATTGAAATGACGTCATCGGACAATTCACATGACAATATATAAAAATGTGGAAATAAACATGTGAACATTACACACCGGTGTACACGATTGTAGAGCCGGTAAACAATAAACAATGATTACTGCCGGATTGTGTAAATGGGAAACAATGCGACCTTGTTGGGGAGCACCGCATTGTCAGACCCAGAGCCCGCAGGCTCTTGGGATATCACACATCTCGGATGAATGCACACCGTTGTTCGGGTATGGACCTCACGATTATTGCAGGGTATTGTTCAGAAATATTCAGGGCACCTGTAGGTTGGATGTATACGTCAGGAATTTGGATTTGTTAGAATTTAATTTGTTAGAATTTAATTTGTTACTCATAATAAATACATTTCCTTCCATCCCGGATGAACATTATTTGGGATATTTATCTTATGATGAGGAAGTAATAAAACTATAACTGGACAATCGATTTTAGGCTGAGTCACAATTCATGGTCATTTCCCAAAAATGTTTACAGAAGAATAGACAATATTTGTCATATAAAGTTATTTCGTTATTCCCAGTGACTTATAAAGGTAATTTTTATTAATTATTATGTATCCTGAATACTTTTGTTTTGACACAAATTAACTTAAAAGCCACCATAATATAACAAATGGTAATTTTTATTCTATCTATCACACACATACATAATTACTTATTATCATAGAAATCATAAGATTTGGACATCTTCACAGAAGCAGAGCCTCGGTGGTTCCGAGGTAAGAACGTGTGCCTCTGAACCGAAGGGTACTGGGTTCGATCCCAGGGTTCTCCTTTCACTTTTTCAGCACAAACTGTAACATTAACATCAACTGGGGTACTGACATTGTATTTGAGCAAGTTGAATGTCTGCATGTTCCGCCCTTCGTAGGGGCGTAAAGCCGTCGGTCCCGTGTCCATGCGATGTTGGGCACGTTAAAGATCCCTACCCTTCTTACAGAAAGGCAAGGGTTCGGCAAAACTTCCAGGATGGTAAGGTGAAACTGTCCCCTGCCGGCGGTGATTGGCTATAGTCGAGGAAATAGGTCGACGTTAAAGAAAATGTGAAAATGTTTCTGCGACATGATAAACACACTTAAAACACAAAAACAATAATAGTCTAGAATATAAGAAAATTAACAAAAATTGCTAGTGTTCTACTATATATATATATATATATATATATATATATATATATATATATATATATATATATATATATATATATATATATATATATATATATATATATATATATATATATATATATATATATATATATATATATATATATATATATATATATATATATATATATATATATATATATATATATATATATATATATATATATATATATATATATATATATATATATATATATATATATATATATATATATATATATATATATATATATATATATATATATATATATATATATATATATATATATATATATATATATATATATATATATATATATATATATATATATATATATATATATATATATATATATATATATATATATATATATATATATATATCTATATATATATATATATATATATATATATATATATATATATATATATATATATATATATATATATATATGTATATGGTGGCGCATTGAAAACGAAACAGACCGATTTGCGTCCAGATAATTGTTTTTTAAGAAACGCTGAAACACGTCAATTTTAACATTGAGGGGGGCATGTGGTGATAACAACCCTTATATTTTAAATAGGGAACATGGATCGAGTGTTACATCATTTGAAAGCTCTTTCTTTTTTGAATTCAGCACACTCATTTTTTTGGAAGTTTTATCAACTCGTTTAAAAATTATTCACAGTTGAAGATGCAAAAACGCATTTCACTCATTCCGATAAGAAATGTGCTGGCACTGCGGTGTTTCTCGATAAACGATAAACTGATGAATGATGCAGTAGTTGTTAGTGCCATTATATAACTATGTTAGAGATGTTTCTATATACCAAGTAGGACCCACGAGGCCATCATGATTAAATAACAGATGGTTAAGATGTCTGCTTGCACGTGTAGCGATATATATATATATATATATATATATATATATATATATATATATATATATATATATATATATATATATATAGAGGGTGGCGCATTGAAAACGAAACAGACCGATTTCCGCCCAGATAATTTTTTTTTCAAGAAACGCTGAAACACGTCAATTTTAATATTGAGGAGGACATATTTTGACATAAAACTCAACTTTGTCACATCAACCTCTTAAGGGTGGTGATAACAACCCCTATTTTTTAATTGGGAACATGGGTCGAGTGTTACATCATTTGAAAGCTCTTTCTTTTCTGAATTCAGAACACTAATTTTTTGGAAGTTTTATCAACTCGTTTAAAAGTTATTCACAGTTGAAGATGAAAAAACGCATTTCACTCATTCCGATAAGAAATGTGCTGATAGTCAATGTTTTGTTGGTTTGTAAACAAAAAATTGACTATCAGAACATTTCTTATCGGAATGAGAGAAATGCGGTTTATTATTTCAGTTTATTAGTCGGTTAATAGTACTACCGAAAATTAATTACACAATGGTGTATTCTGTAGAAGAAAGAGTTGAAATAATTACTCTTTTTTTCAAAAACGATGACTGTGCCAACCCTACCGCAAATTTGACAAAGTGGTTCAATAGCCAACAAAAAACAACGGGATCCTGAACGTGAATTTCTGGTTAGAAATGAGACTACTGAGATTGAAGTTTTAGGACAAATTGCTTAGGCAGACCCAACTTTGACCACGAGAAAACTGGCCACTGTTTCAAACATCAAAACAAGAACTATTCAGCGAATATTAAAGCATCATAAATTTCACCCGTATAAAATTTATCTTGTACAACAACTGAATGAAGATGACTTTGATCGGCGGCTGGAGTTTTGTGAAGTTATGACTGCACGAATGGTTGATAACGGAAACTTTCTGTTCAATATCTGTTTTTCAGACGAGTGTGCGTTTTTATTAAACTCTACAGTCAATCGTCATAATTGTCGTTATTCGGCAGATAATAATCCAAGAAATTTTCACGAAGTCCACACTCAAACTCCACAGAAATTGAATGTCTGGACTGGCATTTTTGGAGACCGTTTAATCGGACCAATTTTTCTTGATGGCAATTTGAGTAGTTACTATAAGATATCGTTTACACCCTACTAATTGACATTGTTGAAAATGATGATCGCTATCAAGAAAATCAATTAGTGTTTCAACAAGATGGAGCTCCTCCGCATTTTTCAAAACGTGCTGGGGAGTTTTTGAACAGAGAGTTTCCAGGACAATGGATTGGGCGTAGAGGTGCTATTGAGTGGCCCCCTAAATCTCCGGATTTAACGCCTTTAGACTTCTTTCTATGGGGCCATTTAAAGAGTAGAATTTACGCAACAGAGCCGGAGTCTTTGGAAGAATTACGATGACGCATTGTTGAATAATGCCGTCTAATAACTCCACAAATGCTCCAGAATGTCAGAGCTCGTTTTGAACAAAATTTGTACTTTTGTATGGAAGCTGGTGGTCAACAATTTGAACACTTACCTAACTGAATAAACATTTTTGAACGTTTGGTTTTGTTTTTTAGTATTTTTTAACGAAAAATTGACTAATTAGTGCATTTATTATCACAATGAATGAAATACGTTCTTGCAACACCAACTGTGAATAATTTGTAACGAGTTGATAAAACTTCAAAAAAAAAATAGTGTGCTGAATTCAGAAAAGAAAGAGCTTTCAAATGATGTAACACTCGACCCATGTTCCCTATTTAAAATATAAGGATTGTTATCACCACCCTTAAGGGGTTGATGTGACAAAGTTGAGTTTTATGTCAAAATATGTCCCCCTCAATATTAAAATTGACATGTTTCAGCGTTTCTTAAAAAAAAATTTCTCTAGACGCAAATCGGTCTGTTTCGGTTTCAATGCGCTAGCCTATATATATATATATATATATATATATATATATATATATATATATATATATATATATATATATATATATATATATATATATATATATATATATATATATATATATATATATATATATATATATATATATATATATACATATATATGTTATATAAAGAAGAATTTCACAGAACTACAGACAAACGTAACTACAAGAGAAGAAAAAGTTATTTATAACACCAAAACCTAATAAACTTTTCTGCTGGAGAATTCTAGCAACCAAGTATCAAGAAGCTTGTACTTTGAATAGTAATAATATCTATACATTATTTGAAAGACATGTCTGGAGTGACGAATATAAGGAAAAATAAAAGGATAAATAAGTAATTTTTTTTAGATAGAAGTAGAAATCGTACTTTAACAAAAACGTGATTTATATTTATGAATACATCTACCCACAGGTTATCATTTGCTGTAATTACTGCTATTTCCAGACAATAATACCCACACACAAACATCCACAAAATTAATGGTCACGTTCGTTGGAAAAATACAAATTCTCTCCCTATCTTTTGTTATTTAAAACTCTGGAACACGTCGTCATTTCCAATTAAATGGTATTGGTCGAGATGAGTCAGCAAAGTTTGGCGACCGCCACCGCCGCACGACCAAGTTGGTTGTCATGGAGACGACGTAACTGTGTTCTCTCGCGTTGTCTCCCATTCTCCAGTCCTTCACACAAGTTTTCATTGCCCTATTTGGAGGCTCTTTGGAAGACCGAAGGCGACATTAAACGGATACAATACCAAAAGGCTGGGTAATCTAATTTACTGCCAAGCACTTCTTTCACTCCCTATCTCCCTCTTTCTCCACTCTCTTGTTCGGTTGTCCTTGGCACTGCGGTGTTTCTCGATAAACGATAAACTGATGAATGATGCAGTAGTTGTTAGTGCCATTATATAACTATGTTAGAGATGTTTCTATATACCAAGTAGGACCCACGAGGCCATCATGATTAAATAACAGATGGTTAAGATGTCTGCTTGCACGTGTAGCGATATATATATATATATATATATATATATATATATATATATATATATATATATATATATATATATATATATATATATATATATATAGAGGGTGGCGCATTGAAAACGAAACAGACCGATTTGCGTCCAGAGAAATTATTTTTCAAGAAACGCTGAAACACGTCAATTTTAATATTGAGGGGGACATATTTTGACATAAAACTCAACTTTGTCACATCAACCCCTTAAGGGTGGTGATAACAAACCTTATTTTTTAATTGGGAACATGGGTCCAGTGTTACATCATTTGAAAGCTCTTTTTGTCTGAATTCAGCACACTAATTTTTTGGAAGTTTTATGAACTCGTTTAAAAGTTATTCACAGTTGAAGATAAAAAAACGCATTTCACTCATTCCGATAAGAAATGTGCTGATAGTCAATGTTTTGTTGGTTTGTACACAAAAAATTGACTATCAGAACATTTATTATCGGAATGAGAGAAATGCGGTTTATTATTTCAGTTTATCGGTCGGTTTGATACTTGATAGTACTACCGAAAATTAATTTCACAATGGTGTATTCTGTAGAAGAAAGAGTTGAAATAATGATTCTTTTTTTCAAAAACGATGACTGTGCCAACCGTACAGCAAATTTGTGTAATGAACGACATCCGAACATACACGTTAATAGAAAATACATTTTGGAGTTAGTTGCAAAGTTTCGACAAAGTGATTCAGTAGCCAACAAAAAACGGGATCCTGAACGTGACTTTCCGGTTAGAAATGAGACTACTGTGATTGAAGTTTTAGGACAAATTGCTGCAGACCCAACTTTGAGCACGAGAAAATTGGCCACTGTTTCAAACATCAAAAGAAGAACTATTCAGCGAATATTGAAGCATCATAAATGTCATCCGTATAAAATTCATCTAGTACAACAACTGAATGAAGATGATTTTGATCGGCGGCTGGAGTTTTGTGAAATTATGACTGCACGAATAGCTGATAACGGGAACTTTCTGTTCAATATCTGTTTTTCAGACGAGTGTACGTTTTTATTAAACTCTACAGTCAATCGTCATAATTGTCGTTATCGGGCAGATAATAATCGAAGAAATTTTCACGAAGTCCACACTCAAACTCCACAGAAATCGAATAATATCTGGACTGGCATTTTTGGAGACCGTTTAATCGGACCAATTTTTCTTGATGACAATTTGAGTGGAGAAACGTATTTGGAGTTACTAGAAGATATCGTTTGCCCTCTACTAATTGACATTGTTGAAAATGATGATCGCTATCCCAAAAATCAATTATTGTTTCAACATGATGGAGCTCCTCAGGATTTTTCACAACGTGTTAGGGAGTTTTTGAACAGAGAGTTTCCAGGACAATGGATTGGGCGTAGAGGTGCTATTGAGTAGCCCCCTAGATCACCGGATTCAACTCCTTTAGACTTCTTTCTATGGGGCCATTTAAAGAGTAGAATTTACGCAACAGAACCGGAGTCTCTGGAAGAATTACGACGACGCATTGTTGAAGAATACCGTCTAATAACTCCACAAATGCTCCAGAATGTCAGAGCTCGTTTTGAGCAAAATTTGTACTTTTGTATGGAACCTGGTGGTCAACAATTTGAACACTTACTTAACTGAATAAACATTTTTGAACGTTTGGTTTTGTTTTTTAGATTTTTTTAACGAAAAATTGACTAATTAGTGCACTTCTTATCACAATGAATGAAATACGTTCTTGCAACTCCAACTGTGAATAATTTTTAAACGAGTTGATAAAACTTCCAAGAAAATTAGTGAGCTGAATTCAGAAAAGAAAGAACTTTTAAATGATGTAACACTCGACCCATGTTCCCTATTTAACATAGAAGGGTTGTTATCACCACCCTTAAGGGGTTGATGTGACAAAGTTGAGTTTTATGTCAAAACATGTCCCCCTCAATTTTAAAATGGACGTGTTTTAGCGTTTCTTAAAAAAATTTCTCTGGACGCAAATCGGTCTGTTTCGTTTTCAATGCGTCACCCTATATATATATATATATATATATATATATATATATATATATATATATATATATATATATATATATATATATATATGGTATAAAAAATAAGACACCCCAGACTAAGAAACATTGACATTTCGTAGTATGTATTTACTTTTAGAATCAACTCGTTCTATTATGAGGGTAAATAAAAAAAAATTCTGGACGCATCACGCGGGATATGGTGGCGAATTTTTAATAAATTCTTCAATTTTGAATAACTCAATTTGATATAAACCTAGAACGTTAAATTTTGGTATAGTAAGGTCTTTACCGGGGCAACATATCAAATTTCATCAAAATAACTTGTTATTTTTTGACATACAAATTTTCTTTCTAGAACAACTGGTCCGATCGGGCTGGCTAACGAACTATTTCGCGGTATTGAAGATATGTGCCAAGTTTCCTTCAAATCAGTTGTAACCTAGCAACAGATGACTTGCAGAGCGCCCAAGGCATCCCCCTATGAGACTTTAATGTTTAATAAAATCTGCAAGGGGCATAATTTTGTTTTGTTCACAACTCTAAAAATCTTAATTTTCTCAAAAATAGGTGGTTCGTCGAAAAATTTACAAGAGGAGAAAAATATTTAAATAAATTAACTTGCTAGAAAACTGATGGAATTTTAATTTAGTTAGGTTAGGGTTTAAAAATGTCAAATCATTAAAAGGGTGACCCACCCCTAATTCACCCTTTTTTGAGTTCATATCTACTTCAAATTTTTATCAAATAACGATGTTGATAAAAGAAAACCACCTACCAAATTTGGTTGTTCTATGTTGAGGCACTGCTGCAATACAGCTGTTTCTTGTAATTATTAAAGAATCTTCGGAGGTCAATATCTCACCAACCATGGGCTTAAGAGGAATATTTTATATTAAAAATCGGCATGTTTTGAGGTCCTCTACCCGCACACTTTATGTGTCCATTGCGTTGCCCTGCATATATATATATATATATATATATATATATATATATATATATATATATATATATATATATATATATATATATATATATTTTAACATACGCGAAATTTCATAAAATCTTCTAATTCGATAGTTGTTCACTATTCATTCTTAAAAAGATGCAATGATTATTAAAATGCGCTCAGACTTTCTGCAGAATTAGCAAAATGGTACGGAAGCTGAAAAACTGACCGCAACAACACCCGTCTTATGGCACAATAATTAAGTTCACTTCCATGAACTATTTCTAAAAAAAATTCTAAACATCATACTCCAATTCATTTTTGTTAAGTAATTGAAGCAATATTGTGTATACCTATACAAAACCAACATTCCCCTTAATAATTGTTAGACAATTTGATAAACCAGATATAAAGATTTTACTTTCATTCAAACAATAATAAATTATACCTATTAAAAGAAATAATTTCATTGTCTACACCGAAAATTATAATTGTAGTAATAAAATTGAACGGTTGGTGGTTCTATTTTAATTTTATTCGTGAACGCATCAATTTTAAACGGCTAATAAATAACAAGAGATACAAAAGTAACAGCGTCTATTGAATTCTCAAGACAAATTCTTGTAGTAGCTTTTTTTTTGTTGTGTCTTAGCAGAGGCAGAACAACTTTCAAATCTCCTATCAGGCGAACGAACATCTAACGGTCAATGTTGTTTTATTTTCTTGTTATGTATTATTCAAATCATCCATCACGATCTCTAAACCCACGTCAGGACAAATTGAAGACGGTGAGTGGATCGATCATCTCAGTTTGTGCACTCTCGTCACGATATAACTTTCTTTTTGTTTATGTAATCACTTACCTTTGAAATGGGTAAGATATTAGCTTAGAAATTTACAAGATTATTTATTAGCAATTGTTGTTTTTAAGGTATATGGTTACAAATTGTTTAACCGATTGACTGACCCTTTAAGTTACGAATTTCCTAAACACACGGTGCTCGACTTTTTCAGGTCTACTTATAGCAGTGTTTTCTTTTGCTGAGATCTATGTTTATATATAATCCTGGTTCTGACATTGTATTTGAGCAAGTTGGATGTCTGAAATTTCCGCCCTTCGGAGGGGTGTAAAGCCATCAGTCCCGTGTCCATGCGATGTTGGGCACGTTAAAGATCCCTACCCTCCTTACAGAAAGGCAGGGGTTCGGCAAAATTTCCGGGATAGTGAGGTGAAACTGCTCCCTGGCGTCGGTGATTGGCCATAGTCGCGGAAATAGGCCGACGTTAAAGAAACAAAACACACACATATAATCCTGGGATATTTTTTTTAAAAGGTCCGTTTTTTAGTAAGAAGAAAAATACTGTAAATATCATTGAAATATATTGTTTCCATATTCTACATAATTGCATCTACCTTTCCACATAATATCGGTTTTGGTTCAAACATCTGCCATTTTTTTTTCCTCCATTTGCCTACTCCCCAAGTTTCGCTGGAGATCGTCTCTAAAGTCTCAGTATGTTCAAGTGAGAGAGATCCGAGAGTTCGTCGTAAGCTTGTATTATTTGTAACGTTTCGTCCACCTGCCTCGTCATCGGTGTAATTAGTCGAGTAAAGGTCTATTGAGTCAGGTGATTTTCTAACGGTACTTATAGGATCAAACCGATTAGAGGCATTTGTTGACTCAGGTAATGGGGAAGTTAAATTGTCTATTGAATTAGTTGTCTTTCTGTGTGTATGTAATGAGGATATAGTCGGTTTCCAAGTAATGTGATGGCAAAGACCATCATTTCTCTCATTTAAGGAACCGGGACGTTTTTCGATCTCGATCTCGATCGCTTCGCGGATAAGTCTGGTTTCGAAGTGGTAAACCGACAGTATTGTTTTGGCATTGTCAAAACCTATTTGGTGTCCTCTTTTTTCCCCCTTAAGGCTCGTCCGCGGCTTTGCCGCCCCGATAGCACTGCAACCTTTGGCTTATTGTGCATAAACATCTGCCATACCGTACAACAAGTATTTGAATTTCGACGTCAAATAAATCTGCCGCGTGTGAAGAAGCCCAATCCATAACTGCAATTTTCACTTTTTCATCGTCGTTAAACCGTTGAGCATCGAGGCTTTTCTTTAGGTACCGAAACAAGTGAAAATCACTAGGTGCAAGGAATGTAAGCTGGATGATCTTGTTCTTTCCATCCAAAAGAACTATTACACCTTGTGTTTGTGCGAAAACATGTGGCCTTGAATCACACCTGAAGACAGTAGGCCACGTCGCTTGTTTTGTATGGCACGCCTGAATTTTCTCAAGGTCACACAGTACGCGTCAGACTTGATTATTTTCCTGTCCCAAAAGACAGTTGCCATGATCTTTTGTGCTGAAATTGTCTGTTTGGTACTTTGGTTAGCGACGATGTGTGTCGCCATTCCATTGACTGACGCTTGGACTTAGGTGTCATGTGAGACACCCAAGTCTCATTTGTAACGATGCGGTGCAAAAATTCATCTCCTGCCTGTATCGAGTCCAAAACGATAAAACACAGCCCAATTTTTTGTTTTGTGATTGTCAGAAAGCAGTCTTGGAACCCACCGACAACATAATTTTCGATTGTTCAGTTTCTCCGAAACAATGATGTGCAAAATTGAGCTTAAGACCTGTGTAAAATCAATTGATAACTTTGAAATCGTGTATCGTCGGTCTTCTCAAATTTTGTTATCTACATCACGTAACAAATCTTTAGGAACCAGAGAAGGTTGCCCAGGGCGTGGCTCAGCATTCACATTAACTCGCCCGTGCTTAAACATTCTCACCCATTTTTGGATTTTACCGTCACTCATAACTAATAAGTACATTTGGAGAAGCCAAATCACCACAACACATCTTTTAAAGACCTGACGATCGTTTCACTAACAAATCTGGCGTCATCGCAACTACATAACTACTACACAATATATTTTTATACTACGTGTTAGGTAAAAGACCGATAACCTAGGGAGGGAAGAATCACAGGGAAACTTTCTGCGTCTATATTTTAATTTCCTGACGACCTTTTTAAAATCCTGTTATAACTACACCTGCCGAGTTTCGGAATATCTTTCACATCAAAGAGGCAGTGTGAACAACGAGCGATTAGTCAGTGGCGGAGCACGATTTAGGAACATTTTGCTGTTTATGGCTTTATAGATATAAACAGTCTCATTTTACCGGTTGCCGAAGCTCTAGGTTTTCTTTATCTGTGTGGTGATTATTCTCCCAGGTATATTGAGCCACGCATGACTTGTCTATACTACCGTATCTTAACTGTGCCAGATGTTCCTTAAATTTGGTTTCAATGGTTCTTCTGGTCTGCTCAACGACTTCATGATTACAATCTTTACAACTTATCTCATAGATATCTGACATTTATCTTTCGTATTACACATTTTTTTAATTTTTTTTTTTTTGAAAAACTCAGCTGCTAATCAACTTTCTTAAAAATGCCCTCTAGACCGCTTGTGATTCGCGGTTCAAATAGTAAGCAGACAAACTTTTTTTCTACTCTATCTTTTCTGCATGTCGTGAATTCCGCTAACATTTTATTTGTTCCGTGTCTATTAATCAATTTTTCACTAAGCACACCGAGTATCCGTTATATTTAGCCAGGTTCTTCATGTACTCTATGTCTCTGCTATATCTACTTTTACTTATGGGAAATTGTATTAATCTATTTACTAAAAAACGGCTAGTTTAAATTTTTAAGTAAAATCAAATTAATTAATACAATTTATCTTAAGTAAAAGTAACTAATTAGTAACTAGCCAAACTAACTAAAATATATTTTAAAACAAACCTCAGGATGTTACAAAATTATATGTATACTCACTCAACGTAAAACAGCAGAACTCACTTACGAGATGATTTTTAGCATGATGAATGGGAATGTGTGCTTACCTGAAAAAAAAACATATTTATTGATTTATTTACTTAAGTATCTACTTTCTTTTTAATCTATATAAAGTATGATTACGTTTGTAATTATGTGCTAGTATTAACTATGTATGTATGTATATACAAAGAATATTGGATGACTTCGGAGGTGTATCTTTTTTTTATATTTCAACAACACACCACGAGGGCTTACAGCCTAAATAAGTAATGTGGGTGTCGACAGGGAGGAAAGATGCAACTTATTAATTCTGGACTTGAAGGTTTGGATGTTCGGAGGAGAAGGAAAAACATGTGCCGGCAAGGAATTCAACAACTTGGAAGTCCTCGGGACAAAAGAGCGGGCATAACAAGATGTTCTATGTCTGGTGACCAGGACAGTAAAAGGGTGCATTCGCTCTGTTCCCCTGGTAGATCTGTTGGGGGCAGCAGGTGGAGGAACTATGGAAGAAAGCTCCTCTGAGCAGTGCCCGTGCAGTAATCTATAAAAGAGAGAGAGAGAGAGAGGTCACCAACGGCACGTCGGTGGGCAAGGGATGACAGTCTTTGGGTGAGGGTAGGGTCACCGATGAGACGTATAGCTCTCTTCTGAATGGAGTCCAGGATAGCGAGTGTAGAAGCGGCAGCGGCACCCCAGATGTGGGAGCAGTATTCGAGGTTTGGCCTTATTTGTGAAGTATATAAGGTATAGAGATTAGCGGATGAAAAGTATTTGCGAGCCCGGAAGAGGAAACCTAATTTCTTAGCAGCCGCTTCTGCAATTGATGTGACATGTTGGTGCCAACTGAAATTTTGATCCACATAAATGCCAACAAGTGAAAAGGACTCATTACTTTGAATAACTTGGTTGTTCATTGTGATGGGTCTAGAGCTGGTGTATCTCTTATGAGAAAGAAAGCAAGACTGATATTTGGTGGGGTTGAATTGTACAAGATTTCTACTTCCCCAGTCTAATATTTTTTGGAGATCCACGCAGACAGAACCCTCCATGAATCTGCGATCCTCATCTAATTGGGCTAAAGAGACAGGCTTAGAATATTGTATATTTGAGTGGAGGGTGCTGTCGTCCGCGTAACTGTGAACTGGGTTGGATGTGCTAAAAAGGAGGTCATTGATGTGGAGAAGAAACAAAGTAGGGGCTAAAGCTTAACCTTGGGGAACTCCTGCATTAAGTGGATACAGTTTAGAGGAATGGCCATCCACGACAACAGAAAAGCTCCGGTTGGAGAGGAAATTTGCTGTCCAGGTACAGAGTTTTGGTGGTAGGCCATAGGCCGGAAGTTTATTAAGCAGCGCTGCGTGCCAGAGCTGGTCGAATGCTTTGGATATATCTAGAGCGACAATCTGGGATTCACCGTCACTTTAGAGACGACTGAAAGGAGAGAAATAGGCCTGTAGTTGCTAGGAAGCGCTTTGTATCCTTTTTTGGGGACGGGTTGTACTCGAGCAGTTTGCCAGTTACTAGGGTATATGCCTCTATTGTAAGATGTCTTAAACAGACGAGTCAGGACAGGAGCAAATTCTGGTGCGCATTTTTTGAGAACAATTGCTGGGATTTCGTCAAGGCCAGAGGCTTTCCTGGTATTAAGAGAAGAGAGCATCTTTTGTACCTTTTTAGTTTTGAAAATTATATCCATCATTTTATGCGCGACATTGGGGACTGTTGTTGGTGGTTGAACATTTGGAGGTGGGTTGAGAGTAGAATTGCTATCTACTCTTCCATTCGCCACAGACTTTTGCATATTCAGTGTTGCAGCAAATATCGAACCACTTAATAAAAATTATTTAGAAAAAGAATAAAAAGAAAAAAGTTGCTAGAATGGCAAAGACACCCGTTACAAACAATTTTACCTCTTCTCTTATTGCACTTTTATTAAATTTTTTCTTTTCTTTTTTTCCTTTTACCCTTCTCTTCTCCCTTTTTTTCTTTTTTCCCCTTTTGTTTTCTTTGTTTCCCCCTTTTTTTAATATATTTTTTGTCTTAACAAACTATTGAGGATTAAAACAGGGATACTTTGTCGCCTACGGATCCGCCAAGGCTCACAAAACAAACAGAAATGGGCCATGGAAAGGAATGATAGACAAAAGGCCAGACAATAGCTGTGTACAACTATCCATACAAACGATTCAGACTTTCCAATACGGACTCGGGGACGACGGTTCGAGACTCACCGGTGGCGGATGATTTTTCAAATCACTGTTGTCGTTGAGATCGAGCTCAAGGTGGAGGGTAGGTTAGTTTAGATGAGCAAAAAGGGTCAGCAATGGCCTAATTGTCAGTAAGCATCTTACCTTTACCTTTCTATCCATACAAAAGCATTTAACTACAACATTAAGACTCTCAAAAAAAAGTAATAATTATAAATGGAAAAATAAATAAATTGCCGGAATTTTATAATTTAATTTTTGCTTCATTTAAAAATCTAATCAAGAAAATATAGATGCATGTACATTTAAACGTTGGCAACTGAGTTTGGTTGAAGGGAGGATATATTTTTATTAACTGTAATGATCTGAAAAACGTTTTTCCTGCTTCTATGTTATATATATATATATATATATATATATATATATATATATATATATATATATATATATATATATATATATATATATATGTATATATATATATATATATATATATATATATATATATATATATATATATATATATATATATAAGCAAGCGATAAATGATTTTTAAATCTGCCTCGGTTTCTCCATCACATTAACAATAAGCATTGTTGCGGACACCAATTCAACTTACATCTAATAGTACCTTCCATGATTAAATTTGAGACTAACTATGATTTTTGTTTGCTTGCTTGCATATTTCAACAATTGTCTTGGAAATTTTGGGTGGAGCAAAGTGCACGGAATGCACAATAAACCAAAGGTTGCAGTGCTATCGGGGCGGCAAAGCCGCGGACGAGCCCTTAGGGAAAAAAAGGTGCACGGGTTGCTAGACTTTGTAAGGTACTCCTCCCATTATTTTAACCAGATAAAGGTAATGTCTCTGGAGATGTCAGCACTTATGTCAGTACGATTCAACATATTTTCCGGGACTCCCGAATCGATTGCTTCTGTAGCGAGTCCATCAACAATCTCATTTCCGGAGATACCTATGTGACCTTTAACCCATCCGAAGATCAATTAATTAATCGCAGTTATCTTTATGGATTTTTGCTATACAATTATAACGCTAAAAGTGAAGCTTGTGAGTTTGACATTATAACCACATTTCCTGCCATATGGGCATCTAACCAAGTCAATGCTTTTTCTATAGCGACTATCTCTGCACTATATATGGAAGCTAAAGCGTTTAATTTATATCTAATATTCTACTGGGAATTCTGTTTATAAAATATTACATCCATCGGTGTGTGTATATAACAGTAACCGGGATATTCTTCTAACACAATAAATTCCTGTTTGATTTAGTTGTGTGTGTGTGTGTTTGTTTCATTAACGTCGGTGTATTTCCGCGACTATGGCCAATCACCAGGGAGCAGTTTCACCTCACTAACTTGGAAGTTTTGCCAAACACCTGCCTTTCTGTAAGGAGGGTAGGGATCTATAATGTGCAGACATTCAACTTGTTCAAATACAGTGCCACAACCTCGGTTAATGTTCATGTTACAGTATGTACCGAAAAAGTGAAAGGAGAACACTGGGATCGAACCCAGTATCCTTCGGCTCAGAGGCACACGTTCTTACCACTGACCCACCGCGGCTCTTTGATTTAGTTCTTTGTATTAATTATACAGATAGTAGTAATCAAACTGATATAATTATTTCCGTAGACATGATCCACTACTAGATTACAATTTTATTAGAAATAATATTTAGCCTTGAGTTAAAATGGGTCACTAGCAGACTATTTAATTTTATATAAATCGTCTTTGTAAAACGTCGGTTGCAGGAAGGCTTGTTAAATATAAATGAAACGGTAGTTAAGCATACGCTTAGTCGACCAATCACAGACTGTGATTCGGTTTTGTTGCCATAAAAAATATTGAAGTTGTCATTGGTTCTTTTATTAATGATTAACCGACATGACTTTTAACAACAATGGTGGTCCAAATTGTTTGGCATGTTCTTGTAAACTGTATATTTTAGATAGCCTCATAAAAATACACAGGGGTAATATCATGAGACCTCAGTGGCCACTCTATAGATTATCTTCTTCCAATCTACCTGATCCAACACACCTGATTTAAGTTAAATTTTTTAGAAGTCTCTGTTCTACTGGAAAATACAAACAAATATTACGTTACTTTCTCAAGTTAATTTATATTGAAAACTGTATATATCCACATTTAACCACTTAGTTTATTCGTATTGCTTATGAAGAATTAAAATTTTAAATACTGATGATCTGGACAGAAAATTATAAGTCGAACATTAGCGATTAGTAATAGTAATAGTAATAGTATATTTGGCATATCATTTTACATTGTGTTATGCAATTAAGCGTAAGCTTGTTGTATTGTTCAAATCCGGCTTGACAGGGCCAAACGTTTGTTCAGATCGGGTCGACCGAATCAGAATGTTTAAATTAGATCAAAATGAGTGAACTAGATTGATTAGCTTTGAAATACTAGAGTGGTAGTTCAAAAGACCAGAGGAATTGTTTTTGTGGGTCCAGAGTTACAATGAATACACGTGGCGTTAAAACAATAACAATTTAATATCACAAAAGTACAAACAAAAATAATGGTTGAATATTATGATCAAATATTGATTATAACAAGGAAAGGTGACTTACAAATGTAGGTAGGGTACTGTAACCAGCACGTGAAGATGTCGCTGGTATCTGGGGGCATCTTCCAAGGGGACCAACGTTGTCCACGTGTACAGGTGACAAACGTGGATTTCGATGTCTTGATGCCGCTTGCACGTGATCGACTAGATTTCTAATCGCGGGTTAGTCTATCGTAGGAAGACTGGCTCTTCCTCCAACGAGGCTCACTGACCTGTCCACGTGACAAACGTAGATTTTGATGTCTTGATGATGAAAATTGTTGATTACGGGTCAGGCGATCTTCCTACGATGCCTCCGCTAGACGACGACGTTAAGTCTCGCATGACTACAGCATAATCAACTGGCATGTGTTTCGTGTCTTTTTTTTTGTTCCCTCAGGGCTCGTCCGCGGCCTTGCCGCCCCGATAGCACCGCAACCCTTGGTTGATTGTGCATACCCTTAGTCTTACTCCACCCATTCCAAGATCACTGTGCCTTGAACTAGTCTGCACAGCGATTGGTAGGGTGAAGTTTTATATTGCTCTGTCTCCGGTCTAGAGTGACCGTAGATCAGTTGTCTTTTCCGGTCCAGAGCTATACACTCACACAAGATGTGCTGTGCTGATTCCTCCCCCTCGCCGCAGAGTCTGCATGCGAGGTCCCCTTCGAACCGCCCCATTTTATGCAGGTGTTAGTTGGTTGTATACAGTCTCTATTTTTTATACATTCTGTGTTATTTGGAGCTGCCGTGACAACATACTACTTGGTTCCGCGACGAGATGGCGGCACGTGTTTCGTGTCTTACATATCTTTTAGTTTAACTATATGCTGTGTATGACTACCGCTCACGGTTCAGCCGGTCTTATTCAGACGCTTACTGAACGCTGGATCAAGAGGAAGCGAGAGTCTTCCTATGATCATTCCTGACCGCTGGAGGACGACGTTAAATTTCGTATGACCACATCATAATAAACTATGATGCGGCGGAATGAATAACCTTCACGAGTCAGTTGATCTTACTATGATCTACACCAACCGCTGCATGACGAGGAAGTGAGAGAGTCTTGACTTTAATCTAGCTGCTTCTCTGTGTTGTTGCTGCTTGAAGACACTTGTCCCATAGCGCCACTGTTGATTGCCTAGACCTCCTCCTCCTGGTGGCTGTTGTAGGCGTTAAGGGTTGCAGTGTAATAAGGGACAGGGATGTTATGCGTGAATGTACACAAATATTGCAACACAACACTTGTGCTTGTCAAAACACAATTTATTATACATACATGTCAAAACAAATATCGAACATTCTTGTAATTGTCACTGTCAATTTTGACGCAACTTACTAGCTTCCTAAAAACACACCTGACCTTCCCACCAATATTTCTTCACGATCTCTACACATTTATCTCCATTCTGTGTAAAAATTAATCTTGTTAATTACCTACCGAATTCGAATTTTAGTTTCTTAGATTAATTTTCGACATTTTTTGGTAATTGGAATACATTCTCTCAATGAATAACCAAAAACTAATAGTGCGGTTTGTTTAGTTGATAAAAATAGACGGTTTTGTAATGTAGTTCGTCCGTTTGTATACATTATATCATTTTAATTTTTTTTTAGGAGTTTACGTATTACATATAATTGGTATTATAATAAGTTATATAGACTACCTGGCTTAACCTAATCTGATCTGATCTGACCTTGGATAGATATGGGTTCCAGCGGGCCATGATCGGTTGCAGAAAAATTTTCAAAATCCGTTATCTCGTCATTAGCGATTTTGTTCTACGAAAACTCCTTAAAAAGTAACTCCATGGTCCCGAAGATCTGACAGAATAATTGTTTTTCACAAGTTAATTACAAGGATAGAATGTTGTTCTGTGGCAATACATTCAACACCCCTTTAATGTAATTAGGGACGATCCCCTTGCAAGGAAGAAATTATAGCTTGGGGTACGGCGTAAGAAAAACGCATTCTGCCATCAACTCGCAGTTATTGCGGCTTCAGGATATAATTAAAACAGTTTCAGTTTCGTAAAGTTTGTTTTATTAATCCTGACGCAATAGAGGAAGTTCTTCGATGATACACTTTTAGCCGAGTTGCCAAGTTGGCTGGCTCTGACTATAAAATTATGTTCAACTCCCAATTTACCAATAAAAATCCAGCCACAGCAAGTGTCCATATCATGCGAATTTTCAAAAAATCTTTTAAATCCTAATAACCTAAGTTTCCTATTTTTAACCCAGAAACTTTTGGAGAAAGTTCTCTAGGGGAAAATTGGTCCGTATCGACAGGTTGGCAAACTCGTCCCAGATATTTACAAAGGACAGGTGTCCAGTGTAATCAAATACATTTAATTATTTTACTGCATTTTAAGTTGTCGCTCCGGTATATATATATATATATATATATATATATATATATATATATATATATATATATATATATATATATATATATACTGCCATCAAACTCCGTACATAATCATTGTTTATAAATATTAGTTTCAAAGTAAACTCTTTTGCAATTTAAACATCTCAAAGGAGGGTAGATAGAATTAAATACAGCTCTAGGAGGCGGCGTCCAAATTAGATGAATGGTGCAGTAAATGGAGAATATCGATCAACCCAGAGATGCTTTTGACCTGGAAGCGCGTAGACCTTACCGATGAAATAATACGGATGTTCATCAAGAGTATCCCGTGAAAGGGTAAAGCGAAATACCCAGGAGTCGTGCTGGACAGGAAACTCACCTGGAAAGCCCACATGGTCTCGAAAACTAAGACGGCGACGGAGGCGTTGTACCAGCTCATCTGCAGAGGTAGTAAGTTCAATATTTCTAATAAATTTTAAATTTACAGATCCATGATACAGCCGATTATGACACACGCCGGAGCAGTCTGGGGATACGCCTCGGATTGTCATCTGAAACGACTTCAACTCGTACAGAACAAGATCCTGAGGATGTCCTTGGACACCCCGTGGTGCGTCAGCAATAGGCAAATAAGAGAAGACACCAACACCGTGGACATCAAGGCTTACCTTCAGGATGCGGCCGCGAAGACCTTCGCCGAGGCAGAACCCCACGTCAACCCGCTCATCAGGTCCTCAGTGGATTACGATGAAGCAGAGCGGAGAAGATTCAAGAAACCCAAGATGATCTTGCTGTAGTCGCCAAGTCACCAGGGTAGGAGCCCGTGAAAACATCGAGGTGCTGAGGACTGCGTGTCGACCCGTGCTCTCGCCAAACCGACAGGTTACCGCTGTGAGGGCTGAACCGAGTAGGCCTAAGCACTGCGAGGGGATACAAGCTATTGAGCTCCTCCGACAGAGCGGCATCTGAAGACAATGGCCTCGTCATCCTCCTCGTGTGTGAATTGAGTAGCACTCGGGGATGGCGTCAGAACCGGCGTTGGTAAAGCTCGGACTATATAAATAACCTCAGCCCATCGAGTCACTGCTAGAGCAGACACCACCGTAAGCAGAGTCAGCCACCAGATACTAAGCAACCAAAGGTCGGAGCCCTAACTGCAGGTGCGAACGAAGATTCAAGGTATAGCAAGGAGTCCAAAATAGGACAAAACCAGTCTATCTCTCCTACCAAACGTCTTAGCGCAAGTTCCTGCATGACTGCAAAGCCAGTGGCTGGCGAGTGATGTGATTCAACGCCCCGGGAGTAGTTGATTTCGCTCGATAGTTTTATTCCCACAGCTTCCTTCCTGCTGTACTGCGTGTACGTGAAAGCTGCTGTGAACGCCACCGCAGTATACGGCAGTGTCTACCTTAAGCACGGCTTGTTGGAGCATAGATATGGAATACTGAGGAGTCCACAATAGGACGCAACCGGTCTTTGTCCACAGGAAGAAAACTATCACTCTAAGCTACATTCCAAATGACTCACGTCATACGTTTGCACAACAAACAGCCCGTTTAAATTTCTTAGTAAACAAATTAATAAAATTTCCCGTAAGTAAAAGTAGATATAGTAGAGAAATAGAGTACATTAAAAACGTGGCTAACTATAATGGATATTCGGATTGCTTAGTGGAAAAATTAATTATTACACATAACAAAGAAAATGTTAGCGGAATACACGACATTCAGGAAAGATAAAATAGATTAAATTTGTCTACCTTTCGAACCGCGTATCACAAGGGGTCTCGAGAGCATTTTTAAGAAAGCCGATTTGCAGGTAACTTTTTCGACATTTTTTTAAAAAATAAATTCGTTAGGTAATGCGAAAGATACAGATAAAGCCACTGAAATGTCGGGTATCTGTGAGATAAGTTATAAAGATTGTATTCTTGAATACGTTGGGCAGACTAAGAGAACGTTTCAGGCTAGATTAAGGGAACATCTGGCACAGCTGAGATACGGTAGCGTAGTCATGCGTGGCACAACATATTTGGGATAATAACCACAACATAGATTAAAAAAATCTGAAACTTATAAAAAATGTTAGACAACCAACGATACTAGATGCGTACGAGAGTAGATATTTATATTTCTAAGGCAATAAAGAACAAAAGTTCCTTAAACCGTGCGACGTCACTGATTTATAGTACTTTGTTTGAGCTCTGTCTTTGATAAAGATAAATATTCCGAAACTTGGCAGGTAAAGTTATAACAGAAGTTCAAAAACCTCGTTCGAAAATGCAATACACAGAAAATTTGCCTGCGATTTCACCTCCCTCGCGGTATCGGTTTTTACCTAAAACTCAGTATAAAAGGGGGGAACGGTCCACTTAACCGCAACTACATATTAACGTGATTATAATAGAATATTGCTTAAAAACAGTTGGACATACCTTAATAAAGTTAAACAATGTGGTATATTTCGTTTTTAATAACTTTTCAATGATAAACGCAATTAAAACGTTTCAATTTGCAACAAAAACGTATACTTTTGCACCCGAGGTTATGGCTGTTGTTTCGTTGGCATATCTGGTGCAGATAGGCGGTGTTGTCAGGTCAGGTCGGCAGGATTGTGTGTAAAAAGCATTTTAGACATTTTAGTTCGTTAAAGCGGAAAAACACTCTTAGGATTAAATTGCAGATAGGCGGTGTTGTCAGGTCCAGAAGATCAGGTCGGCAGGATTGTGTGTAAAAAGCATTTTAGATCTTTTATTTCGTTAAAGCAGCAAAACACTCTTGGGATTAAATATTAAATGTGGCAACGCCGCGGAAAATTGACAGTTCGAAACGTGCAAATCATGTGTTTTTGAGAACTTAATTCTCAATTATCTGTTATTTATGGATCTTTCGTCTTTTTTTTTTCAGATTATTACTCTGCGTTACATACGCTTTCTTGTGGTGTGCGCCGTTTCCTTAACTTACCCGTAATTTCCGGTTGCGGTTAAGTCGTCCGTCATTAGTAGTAAGTGGTTTATAATTTTTCATCCTTTGATTACGCTAACTTTGTTAGTGAAACGATCGTCAGGTGTTTAAAACGATGTGTTGTGGTGCTTTGGGTTCTCCAAGTGTACTTCTGTTCCATTTCAAATAACGAAATTGACGGTATAAGCGGATTGTAAACCCTATCCTTTAAAAGATCAGTGGGCGGTTATCTATGCAACAAATTGTCAATCTAACCACCCATACGTCTATCGCGACAGCTGCGAGAAAGACCTGTATTTAAACATACAAAAATGTTAACAGACACTAAATGTGAGTTCTAAGAACTCTACATCGCGCTAATTAGAAAAACATTTTTCTAATGAAAATGTGCTAATAGCATAGATATGGCAAATTAGGTTCGGCCCATAATAATAAGGCAACGCTCATGGGCATAGGGGAAGCGTGTATGTACAATCAAAACACAGTCACAGAACACGTCATTCGCATTCCAGACTCGTACTTACAGAATACAAGCACTCTCACACGATACGTGTCATCTCCTGCCCCCTGCCCGGGGTTTCCCGCCAAATCGCCGCCGCTATCAGACCACGTTGCCACGTTATAATATTATGCATTCGGAATTGAGAGGGCCTCCACGGCAATTTGTGCATGTAAATTAACATTCAGTTGTTTGGTTTGCAGTCGGCTATTGTTCTAAAGTATTCCGAGCCCCAAGCGATGTTATTATTCATCTTTTAGGTTAGCATTTCGTTTGGCAGGAATAACGATCTAGAATCCAAATAACAAAACAAAAAGGTAGACACACGAAGTTTGGCCGCATTGAATAGGGTAGGCAGGTAAACAACACCGGCCCTGCGGCCTAGACTGTCGGACTTGACGAATCAAGGTCGTCAACCCTCTCTCGCTGATGCGCAGCGAGCACAACAAGAACGACAGACGATAACAATAGGGGAATGCTGATTTGGTTGTATGATTATACGCCCTAGTTCTGTCTCACTTCACATCGGATATTCACCCTTGATAAAATGTGGCACTTTTTGTGCCCGTAGGGAGTTCAACGGAAGACATTAATTCCAAACGAAATGTTCTCCCTTCTGTATTACCTACCTGCTAAATAAATATTGAACAAAGACAGGACTGAATACTAATTAGGTGATCTGCTTTAACCCGGTAAATTTATGTTGCCAATTAATACAAAAGCTGTTACACGAGAATAATAGCCGAAGGCAAAAATAAAACAAAAATATCTTATATTTTTGTTTTGGTTGTTAGAATACTGTAAATATATTTTTTGGTTATCTACCATAAATACCAAAAACAAGACGGGTAATTACTGAAAAATTAACGTAAAGCTTTCTGAAGGTCACCCGAAACGCATGCATTTGCTGATAAAATAGTTTTCAATAAATAAAAGTCTGGACGCGGCAAGTGCGTTATGGTAGTGAATTTTCATAAAAATATTTTTAATGGTAGATATGTCTTTTTTTAATGGAAGTAGGCATCAAAATTGGCTAAATATTTTTTACACAAAATTCTGCTAAAAGCATAAATAAAATTCAAAAATTAAAATTATATACCTAATCTCTAATTAATTATTTTCGACGAATTTCATCTAAAAAATGTTCCAATTGAATCATTTTTCGTACAAAAATTCTCAATTGTTTCAAAATTCATTAAATTCATTTATAAGAAAAATAATGGCAGATGTCTTTTTTTAATGGAAGCAGGCATCAAATTTGGATAAATATTTTTTTACACAAAATTCTGCTAAAAGCATACATAAAATCAAAAATTCAAATTATGTATCTAATTTGTAATTAAAATTGAAAATAAAATAATTTGTTTACACGAAAATCTATTAAAATTTCATTTAAAAAATGTTCCATCAATTGAATAATTTTTCATACAAAAATTCTCAAATGTTTCTTCAAAGAAAATCCATTAAATTCATTTATAAGAAAAATTATTGCTATTAAAAGGACATTATGTGCAAGAAAATTCGCTAATAAAAATAAATTCAACAAATTTTAAAAAATGGTCCCATTTTCCTGGCCAACCAACCATTTCAAATTATTTACCCACCTACCAAAATAAAATTTTTCACAAAAACTTTTTCGGCAACACAACAAAAATTTCATGAGAAAACAATTTTTCAAGAAAATCCGAAAACATTTTTTTTATAAGAACTTATTAAACATTTATGATTAATTACCAAAATTTCACAAAAACATCATACAAAAAATGATTTCACGAAGCACAAAAAAATTTTTGGGCAAACTGGCCAAAGATTTTTTATACAAAAGTTTGCTAAAAGCATATATAAAATTCAGATTATATACCTACTCTGTAATTAAAATTGAAAATAAAATAATTTGTTTCCACGAAAATCCATTAAAACTTTATTTTCCACCAATTTTGTTTACAAAATGTTTCATCAATGGAATAATTTTTCACACAAAAATTCTCATATGTTTCTTCAAAGAAAATTCATTAAATTCATTTATAAGAAAATTCGCTATTAAAAGAACATTTTGTACAAGAAAATAAGCTAATGGAAATAAATTAAATAAATTAAAAAATATTGAAAATCTGATCTAAATACAGAACTAGATACGTTTTCTGTGGCTTCACAGAGAAAATTCTTATGCGTGTGGATGCTGTAGAAATTGAATCCGGTTGTAGAGAAGAAAACAACCTCTTCTGATGTCACAAATTTCTACGTAGTGTTAACTGTGGCGCGGTTTTACCAACTAACGACAACAACACCTACTATTAAACTTAAATTAAAAGTCTTAAAAGTGCTTATCTTTCATTTTCAACAAAAAGTCACTAAACATATATATTGGAATTACACAATCTGATCAGATAACGTTAAAATGGAATCAAAGACGAAAAAAATTTCAAAAGAAGTAAAAAAAAAGTTAAGGGAGAAATTCTGTCAACTATGAGATGTGAACCCACGTCCATGCGGTCATTAGACATGGAAACTAACTGCAATGAAGAAAGGTAAATGTTAATGGTCTTAAGTTATTTAATTTGTAACATGTAAGGCTTTAGAGGCAGATCTTGCAACTATTTTAACAAATGAGAAGTGTAGCATAAATGTAAAACATTCTAATATACATTTTATGCAATATCACATACAATATATAAATATATATATATATATATATATATATATATATATATATATATATATATATATATGTATATATATATATATATATATATATATATATATATATATATATATATATACAGGGTGTTTCATCAGCAAACCGACATAGCTGAATGGAAGGTGTATTTTTTCAAGGCGATTCAGGATCCGGTATTGAAATTTTTGTGAGGCCCTTCGTTTCGATGTTACAGGGTGATTCATGTATTTTGTCGAAATTTTTGATGATCAGTATCTTTTGAACGAATTGATGGAATTGAATGAAATTTTGTACGTATGCTCTGTCAATGACACTCAATGCACTGCATTTCCCGCCGATTCGAAAAAATGCAGTGGCGTACATAATTTTCTGACCACCTTGGGTTTTGTTAAAAAGATCACCCTGTATGCATTTTATTTAAATGTTTATCCCATCTGAGAAAACTACATGAGAATAGCTACTATTCTGGCAAAAAAAAATGTTTGGCACCATCAACTGAAACGAGAAAAGATAGGTAGACTTTGATTGCTTTTAGGATTTCAAATCATGTTTGTTCGTAATTTTCGACAAATCATATGTGATTTCCTAAAAGGTACGTATTTTGTATTTATTTCAAATAAATTCGTTTTTTCTACTGATTCAGGTATCATTAGGCACCATTCTAGATTTTTGTTAGCTAAACATAAGTGAAAATCAAAAAAAATAATTTGTTGTCCTCTTTTGGTGTTGTAAAAAGTTCATCCTGTATGCATGTTATTCAAATGTTTACGCCATTTGAGAAAACTACATGAGAATGGCTACCATTCTGGCAAAGAAAAATGTTTGGCACCATTAAACGGAATCGACAAAAGAATAAGTAGACTTTATCTAATCAAAAACGAAAATCCCGATAGTGAGCAATGGAAAAGTATTCATTTTTGTTTAATATCTGACATTTCCTGTCAGTAGATGTCAGATTTGATTCACTTGCCTCTCTCACTTATTAAGCGTTTGTTGATTTACTTAATTTAATAATCACTGACTGGTAAAAGCTTGCTGAAGTGATATTTATTTGGTGTTTAAAATGCCGTATCATTATTCCAACGCAGAATATGCTGACATTTTGTTTATTTACGGATTTGCCGATGCCAATGGAAGGGCTGCCGAACGAGAGTACCGAAGACGGTACCCCGAACGCCGTGTGCCACATCATGAAACTTTCTCCAGGGTGTTCCAATTTTCAAGGGAACACGGAAAGTTTCCCTCGAAATCCATTAGAGAACGACCCATCAGACAAGACGCAACTCAGGTTCGTTTTTTGGTTGCTTCTCGATATTATTCATTGCTCATTATCAGGATATTTAAATTTTTAGGTAGAAAGCATCATTCAGATGGTTCAACAGAATCCCCAAACAAGCACGAGAAGAATAAGTGCTGCTGTTGGAGTCCCTCATTCACAAGTTTGGAGGATAATCAAAAAGGAACGTCTCCATCCGTATCATATGCAGAAAGTCCAGAGGCTCGAAGAAGGTGACGAAGTTGCTAGACGGGCATTGTGTCGGTGGATTGTAGGACATAGACGCAATATTCCTAGAATTCTTTTCACCGATGAAGCCCGGTTCACGAGAGATGGGGTGTTTAATACTCGAAATTCACATGTTTGGTCACATCAGAACCCCCATGCAACGAGAACGACTCAGTCGCAGCATAGATTTTCTGAGAATGTGTGGTGTGGCCTAATTGGTGACAAACTGATTGGACCCCACTTTTTCGAATCAAGATTGACTGGAGAGATCTATGGCAATTTTCTACAAAATGAGCTGCCTGGTTACTTGGAAAACAGGAACGTGAATGAGAGGGGACTGATCTTTCAACATGATGGAGCGCCGCCCCATTTTTCCTTAGCTGTCCGAAATCATCTTGACGCAAGGTATCCAAACAGGTGGATAGGTCGTGGAGGTCCCTATGCTTGGCCCCCCAGGTCGCCTGACCTAACACCAGTAGATTATTTCTTGTGGGGTTACATGAAAGCCATTGTTTATCAAGATGAAGTGGACACAGGTGAGGAGCTGAGACGCAGAATTATCGCGGCAGCTGACCAAATAAGAGGCAGCCCTGAGGCGATCAGTAGGGCAACCGAAGATTTAATGAAAAGGTCAAGGAAATGTCTCGAGTTTGATGGCGGCCTGTTTGAACATCGTCTTCACTGAACTGAATTTTTTTTCCAACATGTTTTGATGTTTTTCTTTATGTTTCATTTATGTACTTTTGTTTGGAAAAAAATATAATTTCTCCGTTGAGTTGTCTTTTTTTTTTGATTTTCACTTATGTTTAGCTAACAAAAATCTAGAATGGTGCCTAATGATACCTGAATCAGTAGAAAAAACGAATTTATTTGAAATAAATACAAAATACGTACCTTTTAGGAAATCACATATGATTTGTCGAAAATTACGAACAAACATGATTTGAAATCCTAAAAGCAATCAAAGTCTACCTATCTTTTCTCGTTTCAGTTGATGGTGCCAAACATTTTTTTTTGCCAGAATAGTAGCTATTCTCATGTAGTTTTCTCAGATGGGATAAACATTTAAATAAAATGCATACAGGGTGATCTTTTTAACAAAACCCAAGGTGGTCAGAAAATTATGTACGCCACTGCATTTTTTCGAATCGGCGGGAAATGCAGTGCATTGAGTGTCATTGACAGAGCATACGTACAAAATTTCATTCAATTCCATCAATTCGTTCAAAAGATACTGATCATCAAAAATTTCGACAAAATACATGAATCACCCTGTAACATCGAAACGAAGGGCCTCACAAAAATTTCAATACCGGATCCTGAATCGCCTTGAAAAAATACACCTTCCATTCAGCTATGTCGGTTTGCTGATGAAACACCCTGTATATATATATATATATATATATGTACTGTTTACTATTAAACCTAAGATGAGCTATACAAGACTGAATCTGCTTATTTCCACTGGAAATCGTCTCTAAGGTATCGGTGTGTTCAACGCTATGCCTCTTAGATCAGGTCAGGCTAGAGATCAATATTATTAGCAACAATGATTCTATAAACGATTTTTATTTTTTTAAATTATTGGAATGACTTACGTCTAACATACATATTTTGATTTTTTCTCTAACACTTAAAATAGCTTTACAGCATAGTGTAAATGTCGAGAATCTATGAAATTGGATGTTAGGATTGTGAACTTAGATATGTTGGGCAGACTAAAAGATTTATTGAAATAGATTTCAATAATATTTAGCGGAACTGAGTTATGGCACTATTGTCAATCATGTATTGCTCAGCATGTTTTGGATAACAATCACCATGTAGATAAAGAAAATATCAAGTTAATAAAAAATGTCCGACAGTCGCGAAAGTTAGACGCCAACGAAAGTAATGTGTATATATATATATATATATATATATATATATATATATATATATATATATATATATATATATATATATATGTATATATATATATATATATATATATATATATATATATATATATATATATATATATATATAGTTAGAAATTCTAATAAAAATGTTTTGATGAATAGAGGAGGTCCGGTCCTGTGTAGTTCATTGTTCGAATTGTTATCTTAATAATCAGTGTCTTTTTCTTACAAGGAATACTCAATAACGATACGCAGTTTTACAAAACCAAATAATGAAATTTTAATAACCGGGATTTTCTACTAAACAGTGTCTGTATATCTTCGTAGAGGACGCTGTTAGCAGTCGATTGTCAACTAACATATAAATAGGAGTGCTAGTTTTTATTCGCGTAATTTATTCATCCCTCTGACGATTGGTCAGGTCTTAAAACTGTATTGCGATGAATTGGATTCTCCAAATTGTACTCATCACAATTTCCAAGCTTCACTAAGTTAATTTTAAAATTATTCAAGGGTTCGTTTTGTTATTTGCTTAAAAAGAAAGAAGGGAATAATTATGACGGGTTGTTCAAACTGATTTTTATTTTTTCATATTCATGTCCTCTTATTTCAAGATTTTGCCCCGACATCCAGGTCTTCCAATCTGGCAAATCTAATAAACATCTAATCACTTAACAGAAGTTTGTTTGAGATGTGGTGCTTTACCTATTATCATTCTAAACAACAGAATAAATTAATAAACATTGTCAGCGATTGCTAATCAGTTTTCTTAAGATAAGGCAGAATATATGAACTTGACAGTTAATCGCTTGTGCAAATATCCGGCTTTGCGAAACAAAACAATGTTGTCATTAAATGTGCAATTTTGTAATACAGTTCGATCCTTCATGTTACTATTTTTATTATATGAGTAAATAGATAACGATTCAAACACAGGCGATCATCAATAAAACAAAAGCGAAATAACTGTTATGCTTAACTGTCAATCGTAAATTAAATGGTGTTAACAATACGCAGCGTGAAGTCTCTGACCTAGAGGTCGTGTGAAGGTCGAATGTTGTTGATTCAGCTTTACATAAAATGTTGCTGCTGGTAATTTACATAAATAAATGTATTGTTTATGACTATCAAAACTATGTTTAATAATAATAATTTTAATTATAAATAACTGAAGTGATATAATAATGTATAGTCTTATATTTAAATTGTAAGGGTTTTAATAAAGTTTTGCCAAAGATATATATTGAAACAATGTAAACTAATACTCCTCGGAAAAGTATTGAAGAAAACCTTCCGACGTGTGACTTTTAGGCATTACAAAAATAGGTACATTAAGTTGAATAAAATGTCAAATAAAATTACTTTGAACAGCTCTAAATTGACAGCGTAACAAAAGCCCAACCTACATAGAAAATTAAACAATTTTGATGAACAATTTAGGAACGATACCTAATAAAAAAATTTCGACCAGTAATATTTATATAATTATGAAAAGCATTCCGCAGTTACATACAGGTGTCCATTGTAAAAGGTTGCTCAAGGGTTTTGCCGAGAACTACTGAGAATTTCGAAAAACTTTAGAACACGTCGATTTTTTTTTTGCGAGGAGGACACTTTTTTGAACCTTAACAGAATTTGTAGCATTTAACCCCCTTAATGTAAATAGGGTACCTTTCTGGAAGCTCTTTTGATTTTGTATTCAAGGCTGCAATTTCAAAATCTATCTATTTGTTTTTTAGATATTTTCTTTCAAAATGTTAAAATAAGAAATATAAAATAGTAGTATTTTTTTCGTGTTTAAGCCATCGATGAGTTTTTGTAAAATTGTAGTGTTGTGGTTTGTGTACGACTTGGCAGAACGAAGTAAACATGATGATAATCCGTAGGTAGATTTTTGATAACTTTTAGTGAATTTTCTTTAAAAAAAATTGATGTTTACATATATACCGGCTGACTCACGGTCGATGGTAGGTTAGACGTTTGCCGAGACGTAGGATTACTTTGAAAATTTGGTTTCTTGGGTAATTCGTTCTGCTATATTGATCTAAAATATTTTGAGCGTTGCGGCGTTGTCGCTTATATTGAAAAGTAGCAACAACTTTAATATTTTAAATGAGACCCCTGTATATTATTGCGTTTTTCACTTTGCTATTGCTTTCCAGTTATTTTTGTATAATAATTTTATATACCCATTTTCAGCGGTTTTCGAGAAATTAATTGATTTCCTTATTTTTTGTGCAAAACATAGTTTCACTTAAATGTTTTTTACTGCTGTATTTGGATTCGTAAACACCTGAAATTTTGGCTGTAGTTTACCAATGTCCTGTGTGTTAGTTGTGTCAAAGGAAACTCGTTCTCCATTATATAGGGTTGTTTAAAATTTGTGATTTTACCGATAGATACAAAAATAGTGAAAAGTGAATTTTTAAAAATAGAACACCCTGTATATTATCCAATACCCTGAAATATAATTAAAGTTCCTTTCAAATGATGTATCATATTCCTATAAATATCGGACTATTTTGTCATATTTTGTATTAGTGTCTAACCTAACCTACCATCGACCGTGAATCACCTGCGTATATATATATATATATATATATATATATATATATATATATATATATATATATATATATATATATATATATATATATATAGGGCCGATTTTGATATCAAGTTTGGTGAGTATATTCCTTTTGCAAGTGGCTTGGATATGTTCGTTAAGCAGGAACATCTGCACAGCTTTTCCCGGAAAATTCTGTGTTTTCTTTCGGAAAATTTTTATATCCCCGAAAGAACAAAGTTATGGCAACTAAACTTGGTACGCAGGTTTATATCATAAAAAGTAAACTATCTACCAAAATTTAGATCTTTAAGTTAATAGGAAAAAAGTTATAGGCATTTAACTAAAAAAAATCGGGTTTTTGTTTTAAAACGTCAAAGTCGCGATTTGAAACGTCAAAATTGGCAACATTTAGGCAAAGAACCTGAAACGAATACAGGTTCTGTAGAGAAAATGTCGCAAGAAGAATATTTTACAAACCCTTTAGTTTCAACTTCAACTGTCATTGTCTTTCATTTAAACCCGCTTAAAAAAGGAGGAGGTTCGAGGTTCGTCAGTACGTATTTTTTTAATGTATGTTCACCGATATTTTCGTCAATTGTGCGCCAATTTTTAAACATATTTTTTGTTTGAAATGGTAGACTCCTGACATGGTGCCATTTTCACCAAGTCAGGATCTGATCTCAGCGAAATCGAGAGAACACCTAAAAATTATTTTTTACTTCCACATCGCCAATACGTGGGGAAGTATGGTGACCAGAAATATTTTAGGAACATGGCGATAGTAATTATGCACAATTCTGCTCTTATAATTTTTTCGATAGCCTGTATACGTCAGTAGGTATATATGTAGCTAAATTTAAACAACTCTGTATATCAGCTATTTACTGAAAATTATTCATACGTAAATATAAGAAAGCTTTATGGCGTGTATTCGTATAGTAATGGTAATCATCTGCACTAGATTTTTTATTAACGTCGGTCTATTTCCGCGACTATGAGAAATCACCGACGCCAGGGAGCAGTTTCACCTCACTATCCCGAAAATGTATCCGAACCCATGCCTCTCTGTAAGGAGGGTAGGGATATTTAATGTGCCCAACATCCCATAGACACAGGACATACGGATTTACGCCCCTGGGAATCGAACCCAGTACCCTTCGCTTCAGAGGCAACCTTTCTTACCCCTGGACCATCGAGACTCCTATAAAAACGACTGGCTTTGTTATTAAATAACATCCTTCTCCCGGAAAATATTTTCTACTAAATTAGTCAATGAATGTCAAACATTGGAATAATGATTGCAATCAGTATTATTTTAAATAAACACTTGCCATTCTAGAGTTTGCGAATGATAAGCTTACAATTCTGAATCTGCTGAATTATTCAATAATTAGTGTGCATTTGCATCCGAATACTGTCTGATGTATTCGCAGTACACAGCAACCCATTAACAATAATCCATGAAGATATTTGCAAGAGAATATCCCGGTGCAGCAATTCAAGCTCCTTGTTGAAGTTGATAATTGAGTTTCCCTTCTAGAATATAGTGCAAACTGGAGCAAACAAACCTTTATTGCTCTAGGTATTACAAGACGCCGCTTCCTTCACAACGGTTTCCGATATGTATATAGGTCAATTGTTATTCAACTAGAGACGATGAACTTTATTAATTTTGTTCATGGTTCATCAAGTACTTAAATAGCTGCTTGTTCTAAAGTTAAATGCTACTTCATTTGCTTTATATTGCTTTATTATGATAACGTACTAGCTTCGAAGCAGAACATTACCTTATCCTATTCAATATAACTTAGAATATATTACAATATAATAATATAATATAATTTGTGGTTTCGGTGGGTTTGGTGAGCCGGAGGCACGTTAGATTATTCGACTACAAAAAGGCACGAAAAAATTCCTGTATGCAGTCCAAACTCCAACTAAAATCACACTCAGGTTGTTTCATTTCGTTGATATTGCTCAAACATAATGCCACAAACTCCCTGGATGTTTATTTTACAGTATGTACAGAAGTGGGCTAAAGTAGACGTTTTCCTATGGAATCTCATGGTTCTGTCAGAGATAGAAAGAGAATTAACCCAGGTCTCCCGGGCTCAAATTTTATTGATTCCTGAGAAGGGTTTCTCACAGAAGTTTTTGATGTAGAATAAGCTGGTGTGGTTTGTTTTAATACAGGGTGAAACATCTGCTATACCAACATTTTTTTTTCTTATGGGACACCCGGTATATTTGTACATTTTGTTGCAGTTCTTTAAATTCTATTTTCAAACATATCTAATACTATATATCTCAATCTAGCACTTTACGATATATAAGGCTTTAAAATCAATTAACTGTAAAATCAACCAGCCATTACGGCTCATAACCCTAATTGACAATTATATACTGTGAAGGAAACAAAGTAGGCAGCTGTCAAAATGGTCTGAGATTTTGAGTTTGGGTAGAATCTGTTTTCATGTTCGTGTTCCAACATTGAAAAATACGATAGGTCAAAATGTTTGATCTAGTGTAATGAGATGTATGTGTATATCTGTGTATATGTTTACGTTATTAAAAATAAAAAATATAATAAAGGAAAAAAACATAAACCTCAAACGAAAAGTTAAAAAAATCTGTGGCTTATGACAATTCTGTCGAGGCCATACCACGTTTTTCACCACCACCACATCAGTGTAATGAGAATGTGGAAGCTACCAGTCAACTTTATAGACATCGATTTCCAGAACAAGCACAGCCATTTGATACGTTTCAAAGACTAACTAAAACCTAACAAAGTTTGGTGCGATTTCTAAACCGCAATAATACAACATTGATCAAGAGTTAGTGGATATTACAGTTTTGCGCTTTATTTGGAGAAGTGTGCTGAACATGAAAACGTTGGCTTAACTGTATTTGAACCGATGAGGCAATTATTAGCAGCGCAGGATATATATTAGGTATACTAGTTATACATGGACCCGTTCTAATCCTAATGCAACAGTAACCTAAGAAATCATGGCCGTTTCAGTTTTAATGTGGGCAGGCATTTTTCGTGGAAGAATCATGGGTCCCTATATTTATTTCTCATACTGAATTCTGAGCGATATTTATACATCACAGAGCACGTTGAACCCTTTTTACACGGCTTAACATTAGTCCAACGACAGGGGCCTATATTTTTTCAACAAGATGGTGCGCTGCCCCATAATTCAGCAGTTATAAGTACTTGAATAAGCTGTCTGGTCAAGAATGGATAGGAAACCAATAGCTGGCCAGCCAGGTCAACAGACTGGACACCACTTTGGGGAATAATGAAGGATTTATTATATAAACAACATAATACTTCAAGAGAAATGCTAGAGGAATGGATAGGAAACCAATAGCTTGGCCAGCCAGGTCAACAGACTGGACACCACTTTGGGGAAGAATGAAGGATTTATTATATAAACAACATAATACTTCAAGAGAAATGCTAGAGGAAGCACTGTTGCACTCTCTTCACGATACGGTGATACCAGTTATTTTTCCATACTTCAAGCAGACACTTGATGCCACATTTTTCCTTTCATGTTTCCTTAACCTTCTAAAATGGGCCCAAAGGAGAAGCCGAAACGTCGAGTTTTAACAAATTGTTGACGCTCTTCAACCCGAGAACCAAGTATTTATCTATATATATATATATATATATATATATATATATATATATATATATATATATATATATATATATATATATATATATATATATATATATTCTGTAATGTTTTTACTACTTGGCCATTAAATTTTACAATATTTGTATTTTTTATTTTTATATAGTTAGTTTTAGATCAGCCTGTATATATATATATTATTAGATTAAAAATAGTTGAATATGTTTAATTTTAATTTTATTTCAAGTTTAATTTATATATGTATAGTATTTTAATTTGATTTGACAATAATACCTACAGGTTATACTTAATGCCCATGCACAATTTATGTAAATTTTTATGTTAAATTTTGTAATAAAGTGTTTATAAATGAATAAATGATTTGTGGGTATTCAGTTTTATTTGAATCTTTATGTTTCTGTGTAATGTGTAAAGTTGGTGGCCTACTCTTTGCCTCTGTTAAATAGCAATAAACACAGATATATACAAATAATATACTTGCCCTTTAATAAAACTTCCTCGGCTGCTCAGCTTCTGACTTCAGTCCCAGTTAGTCGGTTCTAACTTAGAAATGGTACTATATGCCATTAATTCCTATAGATTTTATAAATATACCCCCAAAGAAAATACGTCAATAAACTTTAAAATGTAACAAATATTTTTATTTAAATTAGATTTGAAAATTCTAGGATTTTTCTTAATGGATCCTCTAATGTTTAAGATTACTAACAACGTTTTAATTTATTGAGTGACAGGAATTTTGTTTAATTGTTTTGATTGTTAATCCAAAATGGCTAAAATTAATTATTTCTGTTTCGAGTTTGATGCACTATCCGCCCTCTATGATCTTGCTTGTGAAATACTATGGGAATTTGGTTTAAATTTTAGTTATATTTATGAAACCTGCTATTATCATATAATATTTATTTCCCAATAACAGATGGATCGTTGCCTAGATTTATACTTAGAGGAAATTTGTTTTGATTGTGATTTATAATAGTTATGTGAATTTTTGTGTACTTTAGCGTCTGAAGATTGGTGATACAGGTAATAATTTGCTGTATATTATCCGCATATTCATTTCTCGTCGTTATTTTCTGGTCTAAACATCTACTGGATTGCTTGTTTACTTGTTGGACATATTGGGCACTGTTTACGGATGATTTGGACGGTGAAAATGACGTTCTCTTCTCGGAGTTCAGCAAACAACCAACCACCTCTTCTTCAAGCGGAAAACAGATTTTGTCGAAAAATAATCTCGAAGCTTATTTCCTCTTCCTGTATCAAAGTCATAGCAAGCTGTTTGGAAATTATTTTTAACATTTTATTCTTCTCGTCTTTTGTCCTAAGCTGCATATCCATAGATAACCAGTATAGCATGATGAAAAATATTAGTTGCTTCTTTTGACAGGTAAGTTTAATTTAGATACCCGCCAAATTCAAATCCTTCACTGAAATGACATTCACAAAAAGAAAATTCCTTACTCTAAATATAACATTTGATAACCTTACTTATTTTAAATACATAAACAACGATTTTTAATATAACTAAAACACTTTTAAATATTCACTCTTGCTTGGAAAGTCTTAAAAAAAACTGTTGTCTTTAGGAGTGTTTATTTCACTTCTTATTAATATACACAGTGTTTTTCAATACATTTTATTTTTAAATGATGTAAGTAAAATCTTTTCACAATATTTCTTTGGTTTAAAATTAACCTGTTTTAAACTTCAATCTATACATACACGTTTAGGTATGTAGCTTAATTACTCTTTACTAATATTGTTCCCCATTATAGGTTATATATTAATTTTCAACAATGATTTAAATGAAACATTTCTTTTTCAGCTTATTCATATCTCAGGCATCCAGTATTAAATAACATTAACAAAGAATGTGTCTGGTGACAATGTGTTGTTATTTATGGTTTTCACGTGGCTAGTGTGGCTAGTGTGTAATATGAATGATTTGTATTGGCCTGGTTTTGGATATTTATTGTCATGAAATACAATTTACAAAAAGAGTACCATACACATTTCGTGCAAACTGTAAGTATTATTTGAGATTTTTATCATAGCAATATATATATATATATATATATATATATATATATATATATATATATATATATATATATATATATATATATATATATATATATATAGGGTGTTTGGTGAGTCGCGGTGATTAGCACTGAATGACCTTTTAGTCCGAACTCGAAGGAAAAAATTGGGGTTTGGCCATATGTGGAATCCATGCGCTTCCGGTTAACCCGGAAGTACTACGTACAGTAGACAGTCTATAGTGTGAATAAAGGATAACGGAAACCCCGCATAGCGTGAACATCCGACTTTTATAGGCCATGGGCCAAAGTCTTTCGTGAACAAACTACACACCGGTTTATGGACACGAATGTAATTGGCCGGTAAATAAATAGGTGTATCTAATGTAATTGGCCGCTAAATAAATAGGTGTATCTAATGTGCCACTCGGTATTCTAAAACGCCAATGGGACAATACTATCGAGAACACAATATCCGAATCACCTGGGCTCCTACCTACATCGGTACCTCAGGTATCTAAATTGGTCGTAATTTGTGTACGTTTACCCATTTGAAGAGGAAGTTATGGAATAACATCAAACTTAAGGGGGGAAGGTTAGAAGAAAATGTGTTTATACCTGAACCATTAAATCAAATTTCTTCAGATAGTGCTTTAAATCTAGAGACTCAGTGGGCCGAAGCAGAATGATGTTAACATTAACCACTTTATAATTATAAAACATCACATGTTTCAATCTTCACTTATCGAATTGTACAACAGTTAGGAGAAAAAGCTGCCAAGCAAAAAATAAAAAACCCTTAAAAACAAACAAAAAATATCTTCTTCTTTTTTGGTAAAAAATGATTTTTTGTGTTTGTTTTTCTGGACTTATTGTTATTTATTAGGAGTATAATATATGTAATTGTTTTGTTGATCACAAATGCTTATTGAATATTTGATATAACCTTCGTTAACGTGAAATCGATCATGTGAACACACCTTGTCTTTTTTGTGTTCACGTTTATTGCATTTTTCAGATTTGGCATCGAATTGTAGATGTAGATGTAAAGGCAATGCGATATTTTCGAGTTTATTCAATTTTTCGAAAATGTTCCAAATGTCACTATGGTTTTTGATCATTTACTTTCCATATTTATACCAAATTTATAAAATTTTATACAAAACTGAACCGCTTCTATCAGACATAATTAAATAGCTTTGGTGAAACTGCTGTCAGGATGTAACCAATCAGAGCTGATGAGACTGCTAAAAACATTAAACTTTAACTAGACACTGACCCCTGGTATGAAGGTGCTCTCCATTAGTAATAACGAGCGCCGGGGGTAACGGGACAGCTGAAAATCCCAAGAGACTTTCTTCAAAGTACGCTGTTATATGATCAAAACGTGATATTTCTGGCCGATGTCTCCATTTATTAAATGATATATGTTAACTTCACACATGCGGATTCTGTTTAACCTAAAATGTATTTTAAATACAGTGTTCAAATGCGACTTTAGACTGCCTATTTGTAATTAACAGCTACTTTTTTAAATTTAATTGCTTTAATATAATAATTGCTTGCATAGTTTTTTTGTGACATGGCAGGTTTTCTGAAAGTTTTAATACTGTTTTTTAAATAATCATTTCACTTGTTATAATTCCATTCAAAGTGCACATTAAGCTGTATTTACTGCATCAAAAAAAGGAGTATCCAGATAGGAATCTATATGCTACTTTTTTTTACATAATAAAGATATTGTTTTCATTTTAATATTTTTTTTATATTTACATAGAATATTTTTTTATATAACATATATTTATTTACATTTACAAACTTTCTTTTTTTGAGTTGCTGAAACTTTTTTTTAGATCTACCAAATAGGAATTATAGACGGGGACACAAGTGGACCATGGGGTCTGTTATGGCCACTTCTAGACACACAAGACCCACAATTACCTCATGGTATATAAAAATTAAATTGCATAAGGTTTTCCGGGAAAATTTTGGGTTTTCTTTCGAAAAAAATTTTATCTCTGAAAATTAGAAAGCTATTTTGATGAAATTTGGTGGATATGTTGCCTTGGGCCTACATACCAACATTCAACTTTCTAGGCTTATAGAAAATTTAGTTATTTAAACTTGAAGCATTTAATGAAAATTCACTACCATAAAGCACTTGCTGCGTTCCGAACTTTTATCGTGTCACTATGATCCTGTTAAGTTAAGTCTGTATTTTACATTTGTCATAAAAATTCACTTTTGTGCAAGCCGAATAAAGATAGTATCAAGAAAACATCTTTTGAAGTCACAAAAACGTTCCCGTAGCACTTGCTAAAACTACACTGTCACCTTTCTTTATTGATATTTGCTCTACAATATTCCGAACTCTGTTTTACACTCGCAGTTTGGAACTACTTTCAGGTAAATATATCTTGTCTGATTTTCGTTTTCATAATCTAGACCGCTTTTGTTAACCGATGAATTTTGGTCTGTCAACAAAAAATTAATTTAAATTGTTTGTGTTTTTTTTTACAAAATCTATAGAGCATCCTGAGAGGCCCATTTGATGCCACGAATTAACTAACACCTAAAGTGTAAAAATTATTTTAATTTTTTAGAAAATTATTCATTTTATTTCGTTATTTTTTATTTACTCCAGTACGGCTCGTGCGTTAATGCATTGGGGGTACGCAAGAAAAAATAATGAAGGGCTCCCCTCTTTTCTCCCAAAAAATGTATTATAAAAAAACCTACTTACTAAACTCAATAATTATTAACTACTTACCAAGTTTTCCTCTAGTTAGTTATAGGCTATAAAAGTTAAAAAGTCCTTTCTTTTGATAATTACTAACTAACTATATAATTTTTAATGTGTTGTTTGACATAACATATGTGATCTTTGTCATTTTATACTTCACGTATCTTCTCACTTTTATTATATTTATTTATATGTTCATTTACTCGCCTATTAATTTATATATTTATAAACGGCTAAGCCTATGTAGTTTGCCATTATATAATTTCAAATGTTTTGTTTGACATAAAAACATGACAAAATGTGATCTTTGTCGTTTTATACTGCACGTATCTTTTCAATTTTACTATATATATATATATATATATATATATATATATATATATATATATATATATATATATATATATATATATACTTTTTTTACTTGAATTTTAAGATTGAATGAATTTTATGAAAATACGCTAGAATGCCGTACTTGATAGACGCAAACTGATAAATTTTGACTAAATAATTTAATATACTTTAAAATGTCTAAATGTGAGATGCTATTCACGAGGACCTAATCTATCGTAGTTATATTCCTTCTACTAACACTATATTTTAGACTATATTTAATTATCGTTGTTTCGATTATGTAATATTTTGGTGTATACAAATCAATAATAACATTACTTTAAGAAAGATAATACGGTCCTGGCGATAAAATGAGCGATTACGCCTGTGATTCGAGAACAGCATAACTGTGCCGAGTCCCACCCTGGTCCGTTAAGCTGGAGCGATGTGGGCAAGGTCAAATATTATATTCTGGCAACATCAAAGGGCCGCCCTACAAGATTCAGCGCTGGGTCTTATTATGCTGTGCTGCAAGTGTGCAATTTTAAATCGCACAACGGGATTGCTTATTCGGTCTTTTTCGACGGAGATAGTCGATTATTTCGTATTAAAGTTTCTCATTTAGGTTGAGCGCCGAAGAATACACACCTACGAAGGACTGTGTATACGGATGTATATAACGTCGGCAACCATTAACACACTATACTTCTTCTGATTCTGTATTAATGGCTGCCGACTCTGCTCCTCGATATACAAATTTTGTTAGTGTAGAATGCAGGAGGTAAAAAATAAAAATTTATTAAAGTATAGCACAGCAAAAATATTATTTTTCCCCGGCAGGCGGCAGTGCGCGCGCACTTATTGAGGAGCCGTCCCTGATTTACTTTAACCGTACCTTATTACATAAACAAACATAAACTGTCAAACAGCTGACAGCTGATCCAGTGAGTGAAGCCAGCTCCATCTTAATCACGCGGTAATCCAGTGGACTGAAGCGAGCACCCTCTTTATCACGCGACAATCCACGAAACTAAAGATTTTATATATTACGAGGAAATCGGTTGAAATTATGGTGAGAATACATCTAGCCTTACATATATTGTCCCTTATTAGGGAAGAAGTGGGCCAGGACTGACATTTTACATAATTGTTAGTTCGTTGTACACAGTCTCTATTTTATAACATTTTGTGTTTTAGAGCTGTCATGACAACATACTACCTGGTTCTGCACCGAGATGGCGACCCTTTCGTACATCTCACAATGTAGGAGCAAAGTGTATATTGGCCCACACGGCGCCTCATAGATTCACGGGTATAACCACAATGTGGTAGACAGGGGTTTTTATTATCATTACAGTTTGTTTGTTGGCCAATTTTACCACAGAAGATTTAAGCACAAGCACGTATTTTCCCAGAAATGCTTAATGACATATGCTTTTTGTGAGGTCTCCTGTTTTTGGTTCTCATTTTATAATGCAGGAATATTTTTAAAGTAGATACATAAGGCAACTTATTCTCACAATTAAAACATGGAAAGAAAACCTACATTGTTGAGTTCATGTCAGACAGTAATAAAAAACCTTAAACTCTGTGGCACTTAGTCGCACAGAAAGGGATATAACCACTGAGTACAGCCGTGGTATTAATAAAACAGTCTAAACAGGCACAAGGGTCAGTAAATATTTCCCGATGGCACGAAACACGGTCACAGAACTTGTTCAAGGCCTCTCTGACCATTGTTTCCCGTAAATGTTACCTCGTTATTACCAACTCTACTCAACTTTTGTTTACACTAGCTACCTCCTGCAGCCACAAAGTTCAGCTTATACAATAACAACATAACATAAACTACGCCTCAAACTACACTAAATTATTTGAGGTGAAGTTTTCTACACAGTAGTTACGCCATCTCTTCTACGTCCTTGCTGTCGGTATATTTTATGAAAAGGGTATAACTAAGAAAATGTTCTGAGGCGGCAAGTACGTTATGGTAGCAAATATACTTAATTTACCATTCAGTCTTCAGTTATTGTGATTCACAGATAAAAATTTGGACGCAGCAAGTGCCTTATGGTAGCTAATTTTCGTAAAAATGTTTTTAATAACAAATACGTCTTGTTTTAAAAAGAAGGAATCTGGTTAGCAGTATAACCTATATAGTACTAACAATGTACCATATAAATTAAAATAGCTTTGTTGTTTCAAAAAGTACAAACATTTTGCGAAAATAAACTTAAAAAGTTCCAGAAAAAAACTGGTCCATTTTCCTGGCCAACGAACTTTTCAAACTATTTACACACCTGCCAAGATTATTTACGATCAACTTTATGACCAAAACTTAAAAAAAAATGTGAAAATTTGCAATTTTTCTTACAGAAATTCACCATTTTTTTTTACAGAAATTGCCTTCAGTAATGTTACAGTAAATTAAATTTTTACAAAAATTCGACAACTTTTTTTTTACAATAACACTGAATATTTATTATTAATTACGAATATTTCACAAAAATCTTACAAAAACTGATTTCTACGGACCCTAAAAAAATTCTCCGAAAAGTTTTCAAATTCAGCCACTATTTAAGAGCGCCTGTATACGGCAGTATATCGATTGGTAAAAACGTCGTATCATAATTTGTGATGTGTTTGTGATATGTGTCAAAAACGTGAAAAGTTGCAAAACAATTGAAATAACCCAAAAACGATAATTATAATTCGATGGAAAATGCAAAAATGCAATAATAGGGTGTTAAAAAAAGGTGTATCACCAACGACTTATGAGCCATCCTGTGATTGTCAAAGTCAAAATAGGTTTATAATATGCAGCTCGAGACGCCCTATAATTAACGTATATAATATTTTTCTAATATCTTGTATAACAACGAATATATTGAGCTTTACCGTAAACATGCGCCACCCTGTATATGTGTAAAAAGACAAAAACAGAAACTGGCCCCGTATATGGGTTTTAGGGGTTCTAATTTACTCTCGTTTAAAGAAATCTTTTCAAAATTCATAACTCAGGGTGTTCTCAATAAAAAATTTTGCTACGAAAATATGCTAAAATTATAGACTAGTAAACCATAAACTCTATAGCTGAAACTACTGCCAAAGCATCAGAAAGAGGGTCTATTTAAAATGGATTTTCCGAAAACATTTTAGTAAAATGAAGGACGGTGATGGCTGATTCTGAAACTTAAGGCTTTATAAAACATACTTATTAGGACATTTCTTCTACATAATCAGTATTTTTTTCAGATTATTTGTCTGAAAATTGCAAATTTTGATATTTCAAATTGAGAATTTCACGTTTTAAGAAGCAAAATTATAAAATTTTCAAAATATTTTTCTGCTACTTCTTAACCTTTGTATGTAATATTCAATTGCTTTTGTTAACCACACAAAATATTTTGTTATTGTGCTTTCCTCTAATCACCAGTGGCATCCAAATTTTTTTTCTTTAAATGCCTATAACTTTTTTTTTCTTTTAACCTAGAGATATGAATTTCGGCATGTGGGGTAAGTTTGACAGTGGAATCGAGTGGTTGTCATAGCTTTAATATTTCCGGATACAAAAAATTTCCCGGAAAAACTGGTACCATTTTCCTGGCTAACGATCTTACCCAAGCCACTTACAAATTTCATCAGAATGGGACCATTATTTTTTGAGTTATCGGTACTCTCTCTCTCTCTCTCTCTCTCTCTATATATATATATATATATATATATATATATATATATATATATATATATATATATATATATATATATATATATATATATATATATATATATATATATATATAAACACAGATCTCCTCATTAGTGAATTTTTTGTTTTACGAAAATTTCGCTAAAAAAGCCTGGAGCTGGTGCTTTACAGTATAGAATTTTAATTAAAATGTCATTAATATCAAATGTGTCTTTGTTTATTAAAATACATCAAATTTTGTAGATAACTTTATAGTAGAACCCTGTACCATATTTTATCAAAGTAACTTTTTTGTTGGTTACAGTAGGTAGATTTCTTCTAATTCACCCTTATTTGAAGGAATTTGAGGGGACCGTCACTTGAGAAAAGCCTATACACTTATTTTTCATTTGAAACATTTGCCCGACAAGTAGTGATACCTTATTTTCAGACATTTAAAACATTTGCCATACATATAAAACATTTGACTCACTTTTGAAACATTTGAGGAACACTTGCATACCACATAATTTGCCAAGTGGATAACCCCTCTAAGTTTTTCGAACGTTAGAGTCTGACTTTTACTGGTCTCTTTGGTTGATTGTTGTAGTGGTGTTCTATGAATTATTTAAAAAGCCTGGGCGCAGTAAGTGGGTTATGATAGTGAATTTTCATAAAAATGTTTTAAATAGCAAATATGTGTTTTTTTATAAGAAAACAGACATCAAATTTGGTTACCAATATAACATATATAGTAAAAATAATGTACCATATTTCATCAAAATAACTTTATTGTTTGAAAATGTAAAAAAAATTTCTAAAATAAACTTAAAATGTTCCCGAAAAAACTAGTTTCCTGGCCAACGAACCTTATAGGTTAATAGCTGGCTCAGAACTGGCACTGATAGGGGGAATCCGTCTGTCTCTTATTTTTTATTTCAACAACACACCACGGGGGGCTTACAGCCTAAATACTATCGTACCGTGGGTGTTGATAAGGAGGAAAGAAGCAACTTGTTAATTCTGGACTTGAAGGTTTGGAGGTTCGGAGGAGAAGGAAAAACATGTGCCGGCAAGGAATTCCACAACTTGGAAGTCCTCGGGACAAAAGAGCGGGCACAACAAGATGTGCTATGTCTGGTGACCTGGAGAGTAAAAGGGTGCATTCGCTCTGTTCCCCTGGTAGATCTGTTGGGGGCAGCAGGTGGGGTAACTATGGAGGAAAGCTCCTCTGAGCAGTGCCCGTGCAGATACCTATAAAATAGAGAGAGGTCACCAACGGCACGTCGGTGGGCAAGGGATGGCAGCCTTTGGGTGAGGGTAAGGTCACCGATTAGCTCTCTTTTGAATGGAGTCCAGGATAGCGAGTGTAGAAGCGGCAGCAGCACCCCAGATGTGGGAGCAGTATTCGAGGTTTGGTCTTATTTGTGCAGTATATAAGGTAGAGAGATTAGCTGGTGAAAAGTATTTGCGAGCCCGGAAGAGGAAACCTAATTTCTTAGCAGCCGATTCTGCAATTGATGTGACATGTTGGTGCCAATTAAGATTTCGATCCACACAAATGCCAACAAGAGAAAAGGACTTATTACTTTGAATAACTTGGTTGTTCATTGTGATGGTTCTAGGGCTGGTGTATCTCTTATGAGAAAGAAAGCAAGACTGAGATTTGGTGGGGTTGAATTGTACAAGATTAAAAGAAAACATTGTTTAATCTATTTCAACTAAGCAGATTTTCCTGATTAACGAACTTATCCAAGCCACTTGCAAAAGGAAGGTGCTCACCAAATTTGATCAAAATCGGCCCATTATTTGAGTTATCGGTGTGATACATATACATATATATATATATATATATATATATATATATATATATATATATATATATATATATATATATATATATAACATATAAAGATTGAAACCTACCCCGGGTATGTGTTCTCGGGGGCCTAATTAGTGATAATTTGAAGGAATTTTTTCAAAATTCAAAAGTCTAGATCTCCTCATTTGTGAATTTTTTTTAAAGAAAATTCACTAAAAGGTAGTGCCTTGCGTTTAGAGCATAACAATCCCCTACAACTCACCCACATAACGTATTCGTCTGTGCTAAATATCAGCTTATGCATGCGCACACTTTGAAACTAGATTATTATATTGTGCAACCGACTCGTGTGGCATGAAGTATGAGACATGAAGCGATCAATCATAATGAGACATTACCCCGAGTGTGCGTTTGCATGACAATAAACCCTTTAGTGTTTGCTCAGCTTTAGCCGTCGAATTAACAGGGACTAACAGCGTCATACCCGCACCAAACATTAGCGTGATTACCTATTTGCGAAATCAATAAGTCATGTACCATGTAGGTCATAATCTCGATAACCACCAGTTTCTTCTTTGTTGTTGAAACCCCTGTTTTCTGGCGGTGAAACCTATTTACTGTTCCCAAAGCTTTCGTGCTATAGAAAACGCCAATTCTCTCGTTTTCATGGTCTAAAATAACTTTGTCATTATTTTAAACTACAGAAGTCACCTATTCGTCTACAGGCTAATTTAAATTTGAGGCTCACCATGGGGATTTCGCTTATTATCGACGATACAGGCTGTGATTGAGTTCGGCAAGGTTTCTAAGTTTTCTGCTACTTATGCCGTAGAGAAAATCAACTTCTTGCAATTGCCGTTTAAGTAATTGTTAAAAACTGGAAAAAGCGATTTTCCATTTTCGCACCTGGCTCATTTATTTGAGCTCTTATAAAAAAACTAAAAACACACTCTCACAACTATTTCCAGTTTTCTATCTGGAAGCGAACTCCACATTGTTTAACAACGTTTTGCCCTCTTTCGATTCCTATTAGCCCATATTGGATTTTGACTTCTGATTTTTTTCCTCAATTCAACAATGTATAACATGTTGAGGAATATCTTCTAACAATTAAGCTTAACTGCCAAACAGTGTGAAATCACCTTAATTTGTCTGTGACGTTGGCTGTGGAATTTCAAAACGTCAAAAAATATTTATGTCATGAGTGCTAACATTACAATAGTAAGATGCCGTTCAATAATGAAGAGATAAGCTTGATATCCACCCATCTCCAGGGTCAGTTTTAAAGTTTAAAAATTTATATGTTTATATATGTGTAATATATATATATATATATATATATATATATATATATATATATATATATATATATATATATATATATATATACATATATGTTCGGAAAGATTTCCGCGGTCCTTAATGTGAGACATATTTGGTTCTCGGGTTGAACCGCGTGCAAAATTTATGAAAACTCGACGTTTCGGCTCCTGTTTTGGAGCCATTTTCAAGAGGTAAAGGAAATATGTAAGGACACTCTTAGGCCTCAATCTCTCCTTAGAGCGGTGGACAAAGGTGGGTTGGGTTGTTGTAGCACGATTACGGGGCCTCAATCCGCCTACTCCCCAAATCTCGCCGGAGATTGTCTGTGAGGTCTCAACCCTATGTGTGTTCAACCCTAGGCCTCAGAGAGATCTGGCAGTTCGTTGCAAGACTTGTATTATATATATATATATATATATATATATATATATATATATATATATATATATATATATATATATTAGTTCCGTCTACCTGCTTCGTTATCAGTGAAAGTAGTAGGCTCTGACGGTCAATTAAGTGGGGGGCTTTGGTCATGGTACTTAAAGGATGAGAAGGATTAAGAGGATCACCGGCATTTGTTGAGACAGATAATGGGGTAATAAAATTGTCTTGGAATTTATTTTCTTTTTGTGTGTTTGTAATGAAGATATAATAGATTTCCAAGTAGTCGGAAGGCGAAGACCATCATCTCGCTTATTTAAACAATCGGGACGTTTTTTAATCTCGATTGCTTCGCGAATAATTTTCGTTTTGAAGTTGTAAACCGGTGCCATTGTTTTGGCATTATCGAAGTCTATTTAGTGTCCTGTATGAATATGATCCATGGCCAGCGCAGATGAGAGGTCGGATTTTCTAACTGCGAGGGTGTGTTTATATATTCTATTGTGGATGCGTCTATTTGTTTGTCCTACATAAGTTCAGGAACAGTCGAAACAAGGAATTTCGTAAACTCCGTGGGATTCGTATCGTATCCTTGGGAGTTTTTATCAGATTTGACAGTTTTTGCTGTTGTGAATACGGTTTTGATATTATGGGTTCTAAAAATTCGGCTGATTTTGTCGGTGACACCTTTAATGTATGGTAAAAACGCTGTGTGTTGTTGTGTGGACTCTGTTCTTGTTGTGGTGTAGTGGTTTGTTGTGCGTTTCTAATGTTTCGTAGTATATGATTGCTGTCGTATCCGTTTTCTAGCAATGTCTGCCTTAAAAAGTGTAATTCTGTCTGTTTGTTGTTGTTGTCCGTTGGTCTAAGGGATCGTGTTACTAGTGTTCGAACCACGGAATTTAGTTGCGATGGGTGATGGTGAAATTGGAAATAACGATTAGTGTGGGTTGGTTTTCGGTAGACAGTGTAAGAAAATCATCTGACTGGGTTTTAAGTGATGCGTACATCTAAGAAAGGCAAAGAAAAATTATTTTCTATTTCCATGGTGAACTGGATTTTGGGGTTGATGTTATTTAGGTAAGAAAGGAATTCGTCTAGTGATTCTTTACAGTGTGGCCAGACAGCGAGAATGTCGTCAACGTATGTTAACCAACAGGTTGGTTTAAGTTGGGATGAATTGAGGGCTTGTGTCTTGAAGTTTTCCATGAAAATGTTAGCCAATGCAGGAGAGAGTGGTGAACCCATTGGAGCACCTCGAACTTGTTTGTAAAATTTGTTTTGAAAAAGGAAATAAGTGTTAGATGTGCAGTGTTCTAGAAGAGCTAAGTGAAGTATTGTGTATCTTTTTGAGAATGTCAAGGGTTTCAGATAGAGGTATATTAGTGAATAAGGAAACTATATCAAAGCTAACTAGGATGTCGTTTTGAGAAATGGTGTTATTTTGAAGAAGGTCAAAACAACACCAGATCACTTCTATAAAAATTCACTACCACAAAGCACCTGCTACATCCAGACTTTTTATTGAGGCATAGTAATGTAGGTTTTCTTAGCCACAATCTGTCTACTTCTTAAGAGTGCTGAATAAGGGAAAGTTAGGCTGTTATATTTCGATTCTGGGGCTTCAGTCTGCCTATTCCCTAAGTCTCATTGGAGATCGTCTCTAAGGTCTAAGTGTGTTTAATCCTAGTCTTGAGAGATATCTGACTGCGGCTGGGGTTTTCTGATATTCAGAGTAGAACGTCTGCCTGTGTCGTTATCTGCGTCATTAATTCAAAATGTCTCCAACACATGAGACGAAACCCCAACTTTTATACATTTTAGACGCGGTAATCAAGTATTTCCCATATTGTGATGATCGCGAATGGTTCCGAACATATATGTATGTATGTATGTATGTATGTATTTTATTTATTTATTAAATTAATTACAACCCAACAGAAAAAAATCCATACCATAGGGTACTTAACTAATAGTTACAGAAGAAAATAGAGGGAGAATCAGTACACTAAACTACATGGAGGAAAACAGATGGATATTGCACATTATATGTGCCGACACCTCAGATGCGCTATCACATATAATGTCAGCACCACTGACAATGCAAACGTGATTAGCAAACTTGCACATCTGATACATCGGCGATTTGAGCATCATGTCCGTTCTGGCAGTGGGCAAACTAAAAAAGTTACTGCTCCTCGTCAACACAGTCGGCAACCTCAAATTGATCTGTGACAGCAGCTTAGGCGAATCAACCCTATTCCACAATAATTTCTGTAGAAAACCAACCACAGAGCAAACCCTTCTGGCCTCCAGAGAAGTCACGTTAAATCTATCAAGAAACTGCTGATACGGTATGCCGCGCGATGGATAGACACCATCCAACCTGTAAGAGATATGCTTGAGGTATCTTTTCTGAACCCTTTCGATGGCATCTTTATAGCATTGGTATAAAGGGGACCAAACTTGACTAGCGTATTCAAGCCTAGCTCTCACCAATGTGTTATACAACACTTTTATGCACTCGGTTCCAATGAAATCCCTACAGACTCTGTTGATAAAACCTAGAGACCTCATAACCTCTGATACTGATGCCTGAATATGAAGGCCAAAACAAAGTTTTCGGTCAAAAACAACACCCAAATCTCTCCTGATATCAGTCCTATGCAAAACACTCCCCTGTAAAGTATAATTAAAATTGATATTGGCAACCCCCCTAGAATAGGTCACTACAGTACATTTACTTATATTGAGTTCTAGCATATTTTCATGACACCAATTCTGAAGAGCAACCAAATCATCTTGCAACACCAGAAAGTCCCTCAGTGAGTCTATCCGACGAAAATTTTGTAAGTCGTCAGCATACAGTAAACACTCAGAAGATATACGATCACAGAGGTCGTTAATGAAAATAAAAAAATATTAGAGGACCCAGGTTCGAACCTTGTGGTACGCCTGACACAGGAGTATAGTTTTTGAATTTAATTCCCATAGATTCTACATAATGTACATGGTTGGTCAAATATGAGCAGAAAAGTTGAACCAGATCCTCAGCGAAATCGATTGGTGACAACTTGGACAGCAGAACAGAATGATCAACTCTGTCAACTGCTTTGGATATATCCGTATATATAACATCCGACTGTTTACCTGCGTCAATTGACTCGGCTATGTACTGAGTGAACAACAACAAGTTTGTCACAGTCGAGCGCCCAGCAACAAAACCATGCTGCTGGGCTGATATCCGGTTCTTTAAGTTATTGTATATGTGCCCATAAAGCATAGACCCCAATACTTTTGAAAATATTGAAAGAATCGATATGGGCCTATAATTCTCAATCTTGGATCGACAATCCGACTTAAACATCGGAACCACTCTGGCTATCTTCCACACATCAGGATAGGTGTGTGTCTTCGAAATTTTGTTAAAAATTTAGCATAAGGGGTGACTCAGCACGGCAGCACAATCCCTTGCTCTCTCTCTCTCTCTTTCTATATATACATATATATATATATATATATATATATATATATATATATATATATATATATATATATATATATATATATATATATATATGAAACCGTTCCCGGACATGGGTTCTCGGGGGCCTAATTCGTACACATTTCAACATTTTCCAAAAGTCTTAAATCGCGATACCCTAAATCTAAATTTAGTCATACGAAAATTCGCCAAAAGTATCAACAACCTGCTATTTATTTTGTCTGAGCAAATTACCTAATAGTAAATCCTATGGTAGAGTAATATTCAATGCGAGTCACGTCTATTGCCGCTGGGAAGTTGAGGGAGTCTATTTAGTTTTGAGCTTAGAACCCAGACCTAAGACCTAGTGCCAATTTATGTTGTGTTATGTCAACCACTTGAAGGAGAAACTCAGGGGATAAGTCTCAGGAGAGAGGAACAGATAATTCGTCGGCGATAACGCCGCCAGCAATCGATCTTCCGCAGTTATCTCCTTGTGAGTTCACGATGGGAGGAAGCAACATGACCAGGATGGCACGACAGAGCACGCTTTAACAACGTAGCGAATTTACCCGTGCATTCCACGGAATCAGCACGGAAGGGCACTAAATCAATAGCGCAAATGGCACAATCTCTCGCTCCGGTCGGGCGACCGACCCACCTTCATGATGCTAGATGTTACTACAACAGCGTTTCCAAAACTGTCTACTCTTGTAACTTTATTGAAATGTATGTCACAATAGAGATAAAAAAACACTACACTGGTTTTTCCCCCAAGGCTACCACAAAGTAAAATATATATTTTTCTAGATGTCACATTTTAATCTCGACCAATCGCTACTCAACATTATCTCCAACTATTCAAGAAGCGAGTAAATACTTATCTCGTGGCACAATAATTGAGTTCATGATGTCTTTTAGAGCCTGGCCTTTCATGAACTACTTCATAAAAATACTTAAGTTACGATTCGATACCTATAGATCGTAAATAATCACTGACTTGCCATTAACGAAAAATCGCGAACAACACTGACTTCATCATAATATAAACCCAATCATCCGTGCAGCATGGAATAGGGAAGACCTGCTGCCGGTGTTCACCTCACTCGCAGGAGGGACTCTGCTGGCGGGGGTCGCGGCGGGGTGTCCGCAGGGGGGCGTTCTGTCACCCCTGCTCTGGTGCCTAGTCGTGGATGGCCTGCTAGGCAGGCTCTCGGGAGGGGGGTACGAGGTACAGGGCTATGCGGACGACATTGTCATCATAGTCCGAGGAAAGGTTACATAGTCAGTGTGGGAGCGTATGCAGACAGCACTGAAAGTGGTGGAAAGGTGGACGGTTGGCCAAGGGCTCGGGGCGAGCATCAAGAAAGCAACCGTTATACCGTTTACGAGGAGGAGGAGGTGCGAGAGCCACATAACTCTCACTATATACGGTGAAACATCCCAATTGCCAAAGAGGTAAAATATCTTGGGGTCGTATTGGACACTAAGTTAACCTGGAATGGTCACGTTGAAAAAATACTGTGTAAGGCAGTTATGACCCTAGCCGTCACTAGCGTGGGGGCTAAGACCTAGTATGGCTCACTGTCTGTACACAAGGGTGGTCAGACCATCGTTAACATACGCGGCACTGGTCCGGTGGCCTGAAGTAAGTGACACAATCCAGTGCCAAACAAAAACTAGGCAAGATCCAAAGGATGGCGTTTATACGGAAGGACAGAGGGTAAGTCACAGTATTTCCCTCGCAGCTCATGCAACGGTCTTTCAGGCCGAAATGTACGCCATCCTGTACTGCGTGAAAGCGAACAAGAGGAGGGGCTACACCAACAAGAGGATCGTCATAGCCACAGACACCCAGGCAGCCCTTAAGGCCCTAAGTAGCCCACGGGTAAATTCCCGGCTGGTAAGTTATTGCCGAGAAGAGACGAGCGACCTGGCTGGGCAGAATGAGATCACCCTTATCTGGGTGCCGGGTCACTCGGGGGTCAAAGACAATGAAGAAGCTGACAGTCTCGCGAAGAGAGCGTCAGCAGAACCATTTATGGGACCAGAACCAGTCCTGGGCGTGACGAATAGCACTGTCAGGGGATTCATTAAGTCCTGGGTCAGAAACGAACACAAGATGTACTGGGCAAACTGTCCAGGGCTCACACATGGGAAGTCGGTAATTGAGGAGCCCAGTTCAAAGATAGCTGTGGAGCTGCTTAATCTCAGCAGCAGGATGAAAGCAGGACTCTTGACGGGACATATGGCCGTCAAGAAACACCTGCATAAAATGAGGCGGTTCGAGGGGGACCTGACATGCAGACTCTGCGGCAAGGGGGAGGAATTAGCCCAGCACATCTTGTGTAAAGCTCTGGACCGCAAAAGACAACTGATCTACGGATAGTCTAGACCGGAGACAGCAATACAAAACTTCACCCTACTAATCGATGTGCAGCCTAGTTCAAGACACAGTGGTTTTGGAATGGGTGGAGTAGAAAAGACAAAGGGCATGCACAATAAGCCAAAGGCTGCGGTGCTATCGGGGAGCCAAAGACGCGGACGAGCCTAGGGGAAAAAAGGGGGTCGCGGGACAGTCGATCTTTCTACGACGCTTACTGGTCGCTGTACGACGACGAAGTTAGGTGTTCTGTTGACCGCGTGGGTTACGGGCCGATTTTGCAGCAATGCTTATTGGCCCCTGGACGATGACAAAGTTAAGTGTTGTATGAGCACAGCATTAACAAACCATTATGCTTTGGTATGACTACCGGTCACGGGCTAGTTGATCTTACTACGATCTGCACTGGCCATTGGGTGGCGAGGAAGTGAAAGAGCCTTGTATTCAATCTAGCTGCTTCTCTGTTGTTTGCAGTCGAAGACTCTTGTATGACGCCACTGTCGGCTACCTGGGTCTCCTGGCGGCTGCGGCAGGCATAAGGGAGGTTCGCAGGATAATAATTGGGCTCAGGGATATTAGGCGTGAGTATTCAAACATTTTCGATCACAACAGTGGTATCAAAGTTATTATAAAACGAAGAATTATTTATTAAACTTTAACGCCCTGTACATATATATATATATATATATATATATATATATATATATATATATATATATATATATAAGGGTTTTTCATTAAGAGCGCTCGAAACTTGAAATGGAATAAAACAACCTGTTTAAGGGATGTTGCGACAATTTTTATTTTATTTTACAGAACATTTGATGACATTATGTATGGAATATAATTTCAGCCAAATGGTCGCCGCTACTCCGCTGAACGTGGTGTATCCTGGTGGACCAATTTTGGACGACATTTTTGCATAAATGGGGCTCAATCTAATGAAGAACCCGAGTTATGTTGGCCTTCAGGGCAGCAACTGTCTGCGGTTTGTCAGCATAGACTCGAGATTTCACGTAGCCCCACAGAAACTAATCGAGCGGTGTTAGATCACACGATCTCGGTGGCGAGTTGATGTCACCACCATGCGAGATGGCGGTGCCATCGACTTCTCATCCAATAAATTTTATGTTTTCCGTGCAGTATGGTAAGTGGCGCCGTCCTGTTGGAACCACATGTTTCGTCAGATCCACACCATTAATTGTAGGCCACAAATAATTTGTATTCATCGTCCGAAAGCGGTCGCCATTGACAGTAAGCACAGTTCCTTGCGCATCTTCGAAAAAATAAGGACCAATGATACCGCCGGACCAAAATCCACACCAAATAGTGACTTTTTCGGAGTGTAGAGGCACCTGATGGATCTCCCGTGGATTTTCCTCGCTCCAAATCAGGAAATTTTGTTTATTAACAAAACCACTCAGCCAAAAATAAGCATCATCACTAAAGATGATTTTCTTCCCGAAATCAGGGTCAGCCGTAAAATGCTCTAAGGCCCAATCCGCGTATTCACGGGGCTGTCTATGGTCGTTGGGTTTTAGCTCTTGAGTCAATTGAGTTTTGTATGGATAAAACCCAAGTCTCGACGCAAAATCCGCCAAGTGGATGTCGCAGAAAGACCCAACTCTTGCGCACGACGCGGAATTGTCTGGGGTTTTCTCGCACACTATCCCGACCAGCAAAATATTTTCTAACGATTTTGCGTTTCTTTGACGTACAGGTACTGCTTTATCCAAAACCGACTCGGTTCTCTCAAATTTATTCATTAAACGACGAATTGTGTACTTTGGAGGACGACCATGAATACCATAAATTGGACGTAACGCACGGAACGTTAGGCGAACAGAGCACTAATTTTGATAATAAATTTCAACATATTCTACGCATTGTTAAAGCGTGTAGCGTTACTTGGTGAAATGTCACGAATAAATATGTATTCCTGCCAAAATTGACAGCTATCGCTTTTCCAAGATGGCCGCTACAAACTGTCAAAGTTCGAGCGTCCCCATTAAAAAAAACTATATATATATATATATATATATATATATATATATATATATATATATGTATATATATATATATATATATATATATATATATATATATATATATATATATATATATATATATATAGGTATTAATACTTTTGTTAAAATACCAAGCAAAATTGTGAGAAAACTTGGGTTGCCCAATCCACATGAGTATACTGGTCATAATTTCAGAAGGGCATATGCACTGCTTGCAGATGCAGGAGGGTATGTTTTAAAGTTAAAAAGGCATGGTGGCTGGGAGGGATCGACGGTGGCAAAATCTTACGTTGAAGAATCAATTAAAAACAAAATGTAGATATTACATCAAATTGTGCAGAAAGAATGATCTAAGGAGGCAAGCTCAAATTATGCCATTGTCGGCTAATGATAAACTGCCTACTACATAGAGGAGTCACGAGCTGCTTACAATTCGTATTGAAGATTACCTCAATTGTAAAATAAAGTAAATATTTTTAATGATAATTGTTTTAATTCAACCTACGCAATCAAAGCGTGCAATAAGAATTCAGTTAAAGCGTTTATTGCACAGTTTCTTATAAAAGACAATGTTTTACATCGAAAATTATGTAAATAATTGTCACTTTCTACACGATCGTAGATAATATTCTAAATAGATATGGTTCTTAGTTAGGCAAGCAAAAATTTAGTTTTACCGTTCTCAAGTAGGTTATTGTCAAAACTTTATATATTTCAATGACAGCGCTAATTTGCGAAATTTATATCAAGTAAGTAATGCCATAACAAATGACATACATTTGTTATGGCTACGAAATAATGTATCATTCAAATACGTCGTGCTCTACTTACTTTGATACAGATTAGTATAATAATGCTCACAATGTTTCGGTGGGTAGTTACGGCATTGTTTTCTTGACTTACGTATGAAACTAGGTATTCGTCGAATAATAATTATACAACATAATACTAAAAAATGTCACCAAAATAACTAGTTTCTGTGTGTGTGTGTGTGTGTTTTAGAGGGCCTAGTTCACGTTCATTTGAATTTTTTTTTCAAACGTCAAAAGAAAAAAGAAAATCCTGTATGCAGAACAAAAGCTTAACGGCTCAGTGAATGTTCAATGTGACCACTGCTGTGTCCCAATATTTGTAAACGTTCACGCCTGCAATATCCCTAAGTTCAACCCTGCCCCTTATTACCCTGCAACGCCTACCAGAGCCTCGCGCGGGGGGGGGGTCTCAGGTAATCGAAAGTGGTGCCTACAGGTTCTAGCGGCTACAACATAGAAAAATAGCTACATTGAATGCAAAAATCTGTCACTTCCTGGTCATCCAGCGTTCAGCAGGGGTCGTAGCCAGACCAGCCGAACTGTGAGCGGTAGCCATACGCAGCATAATGGTTGATTATGCTGTGGTCATACGAAACTTAACGTGGTCGTCCAGCGGTCAGGAAGGTCGCCTAACCTGCGACTCGTAGTCAAGACTTCTTCATCAATAAGACATGGAAATCCACGTTTGTCATCTGGACTCATGGACAAGTCAGTGAGACTCGTTGTAGGAAGAGCCAGTCTTCCGACAAGCGACTGACCCGTGATTAGAAATTTGACCACATGCAAGCGGCATCAAGACAAAGAAATCCACGTTTCTTACCTGGACACGTGGACAACTTCAGCCCTCTTGAAAGATACCCCCAGGTAACTATCTACATTTGGAAGTTACTTTTCTTAATCCACCCATTTTAATCTAACTAAAAGATTTTGATCCAGTCGACCCAATTTGAACAAACCATTTAGTTTTTCGCGCTAACCATTTGGTTACATCGAGCCGCATGTGAACAAATCATTTGGTCTTATCGAGCCGGATGTGAACAAACCAACCACCATTTTCAGTTAAACAAGCATGCAAACGTCCCATAAGCGAGTCTCAAACTCTTTCTAAAAGCCAGGCGTGTTGTTGCTTATCTGACAGAATTCTTCAATACGTTGTTGTAGTGTTTCAAAGTCTAAAACCTCACCAAAGTATATTATATAAATAAACTAACCACATAATTATTGAAAATCAAGGAAATTCAGATCTGGTGATCTAGCGGGCCAATCGACCCCTCAACATCTACCAATCCATCTATTCTGATACGTCTGATTAAGAAAATTTTGAACCACCAAAGCAACATGAACGGGCACTCCATCGTCCAATACCGCATTACTTGACGGTAGGTTAAAGGTACGCCTTGCATGTGAATTGGTAAAACATTTTCCAAAAAGCTGAGGTAGTTCAAATTAGTCAATCTGTTGAAAAGAAAATTTTTCCTGATAATTCCTGCCCAAATGTTCGACGAGAATATTGGTGTCGCTTTAGTTGAGTTTTATGTGGATTTTCGTCGTGCCATATGTTGCTGTGAAAAATCCGTTACGCAAAAGCTTGCTTCATCAGTTCACAACACAATCATCTCAAGCTGGGAAAGTGATAATAAATATTTGTTGCAAAAACAGAGTACAAAAATGTCTTCTTGGTACAAAATCGTTTGCTATCAACAACGCTTACACATGTTAAAAGTGATATAGATAAAGCTGCTGTTCATGAAGAAACCGCAAAAGAGTAGCGTGTGATAAATTTCCAAGTCTTGTACCTTTTCGAGTGCTCACGCGGGGGTTGTTTTGCAGTCAATTTAAAACTTGCTCTTCAAAATTCTCGGTTATTATATTTCTTGGGCGATCAATGTTTATTCCAGCAAGTTGTTGCTGGTGATCGACGATTGGTAAATGATTCGTGCTAAAGACGTCTAGCTTCTCCTAAACTTTTATTGGCTTTTCCGTACATAAAATGCATATCTGCTAATCCGAAGAAAGTGAAATTTATTGTAAGAAAAAGTAGTAAGTTTTAAAAGGTAATCTTTTTCAACAGTGAATTCAAAACACTTGACTTGTTCGTAAACAAAATTCTGAAAACTTGTGAGAATTGATTAATCAGGTTTGTAGTTACTGAAATTATTTTGGATGTTTATCATCAACTGATAATTTTTTTAAAATCTAACCAGGTCTAGGTTTTTCGATGAAAACGTCATTTTTTTGTAAGATAAATTTGTTATTTACATTTCTCAAACATATTTATTAAAAACTTTTTTCTTCAGTACACTTGAGGAACACCTGACATAGTTTGGCAATCGAATTATGAAACACCCTTTACAAAAGTATGGAAAAGTATATAAACACCGAATTACTAAAATTTCTTGAAAAACACAGTCTAATCCACGATAGGCAGTATGGATTCCGTCAGCGCAGATCGACTGCCGACCTCCTTTCCTTTGTCACCCATTCTTGGAACAAGTCTATGGAACAACACGGTGAATCCCAGATTGTTGCTCTAGACATATCAAAAGCATTCGACCAGGTCTGGCACGCAGCGCTGCTTAATAAACTACCGGCCTATGGTCTACCACCAAAACTTTGTACCTGGACAGCAAATTTCCTCTCGAACAGGAGCATATCTGTTGTTGTGGATGGCCATTCCTCTAAACTGTATCCAATTAATGCAGGAGTTGCTCAAGGTTCAGCTTTAGCCCCTACATCAATGACCTCCTCTCTAGCACATCCAACCCAGTTCACAGCTACGCGGACGACAGCACCCTCCATTTAAATATACAATATTCTACGCCTGTCTCTTTAGCCCAATTAGATGAGGATCGCAGACTCATGGAGGGTTCTGTCTCCGTGGATCTCCAAAAAATATTAGACTGGGGAAGTAGAAATCTTGTACAATTCAACCCCTCCAAAACTAAGTCTTGCTTTCTTTCTCACAAGAGATACACCAGCCCTAGACCCATCACAACGAACAACCAAGTTATTCAAAGTAATGAGTCCTTTTCTCTTGTTGGCATTTCTGTGGATCGAAATCTTAATTGGCACCAACATGTCACATCAATTGCAGAAGCGGCTGCTAAGAAATTAGGTTACCTCTTCCGGGCTCGCAAATACTTTTCACCAGCTAATCTCTATACCTTATATACTTCACAAATAAGGCCAAACCTCGAATACTGCTCCCACATCTGGGGTGCCGCTGCCGCTTCTACACTAGCTATTCTGGACTCCATTCAAAAGAGAGCTATACGTCTCATCGGTGACCCCACCCTCACCCAAAGGCTGCCATCCCTTGCCCACCGACGTGCCGTTGGTGACCTCTCTCTCTCTTTTATAGATATCTGCACGGGCACTGCTCAGAGGAGCTTTCCTCCATAGTTCCCCCACCTGCTGCCCCCAACAGATCTACCAGGGGAACAGAGCGAATGCACCCTTTTACTGTCCAGGTCACCAGACTTAGAACATCTTGTTATGCCCGCTCTTTTGTCCCGAGGACTTCCAAGTTGTGGAATTCCTTGCCGGCACATGCTTTTCCTTCTCCTCCGAACCTCCAAACCTTCAAGTCCAGAATTAACAAGCTGCCTCTTTCCTCCTTGTCAACACCCACGGTACGATAGTATTTAGGCTGTAAGCGCTCGTGGTGTGTTGTTGAAATTAAAAAAAGAAAAAAAAACTACTTATACCTGCCACAATATGAACTAATAATATATGTTTGAGAAACACTGTACTGGATATCAAAAAGTTCAAGTCCCTAAACCCCAAGGCAGGCAAACGGTAAATACTAAATACCCGCTCCGGTCTTCTGTTATTACAGTCGAGTAACCCTTTATTATTCAACTAATATCTAACTATATGACCCCTTAATTAAGCGTCTTTAATGCAGAATATGCCAGCTAGACCTCCGGGATATTGCTTCATAGCCGTTACCCCTGACGTAATTACCTTCTTTAGCGCAGCAAGTTTCATAAAAATGCACATCTAAGATTGCATCAACATTTTAATAACTTTCTCCCTTAAAAAATATTGAATTATGGCATCATCTTATCCAATTCTTTTGGCTTAACGTCTCCCTTCGGACCGAAGCGCAAATTAAAATGTCTCGCTGTTTCAAAGGGGGAGGACAAAAATGGTTTTGAACATGAATTTACATTTGGAGGCGTTATACTGTGATTAATGGTTCTGGTACGTAAACAATGGGACTTTAATCCAGCTTTATTAGAAAAAAATGCTTTCACAAACACTGCTTTGTCTTTTATGTACATAGTAATGTAATCTACTGCGCTGTATGTATTGATTTATTACATTTTATAACATGACTATTCCACTTTAGATAGATTATGGGAAAAAAAAAACATTATACACAATACGGACCGTTATACTAACAACAATAAATAAAACATTTAAACTAAAACAGGCCGAATTAATATAGACATAATTTTTAGATGATGACCTTGAACGACCTTCAGGTTACAAATGACAGCAGCTCCGTATTTCAGGAAAACATTGAGGTACAAACTGTTCCATGTTGTAGAAAAATACAGAAAAATTGGAGAAAATAATTTTATCTTGTGCGTCCTGATTGTAATATTCAACATAATTGCAAATGAGCAAATCTAGGCATTTAAAAAAATCTGGACGCAGCAAGTGCGTTATGGTAGTCAATTTTCATTAAAATGTTTTTAACAACAAATATGCCTTTCTTTAACGAAAGCACGCACCAAATTTGTATATACCAGTATAACCCATATAGTAGACACTTCACTAAGTGAAGAGTGGAACCTGTGGTGAGCACTGATAAGTACATTTGGAGAACCCAAAAAACCACAACACATCTTTTTAAAGACCTGACGATCGTTTCACTAACAAAGCTAATTCTAGAATTTTTCATTCTCTCATGACTTTGATGAGGCATTTGTCCTCCAAGAGTACTTACCATACTCCATTAAATAAGCTTTTCGACAAAACTCCCAAAAAAGTTTTTTGGAGGAACATTTATGAACAATTTTTTCACGAAAGTCCGTAAATATTTTGGTTTATATTAATCATTAAGGCACCTACTGTTTCCCCTATTTAGTTATCCAGTCTTTGTTTGTGTATTTTAAATGCCACGATGGGGCACATTGGCGAGAAGCGAGTATTTCTAGTTTCATCCCATTAGAATAAGCCAGTTTCATGAAAAATACACTATAGTATGTAAAGTCATGTAATAATACACAAAATTTAAAAAAATCACTTAGAAAAAAAAAGTTGGGATTATTACACCAGGTGTAAAATTATGTGCTACTTGACTACCCTCTCCCCTATTATTTAAGATTTTAGGGGTGGATCGCACTGCTGTGGTGTTGCGATGGTGAAAATAAGCCAAAGTCTTCCCTCTTTAAGCGATTTTCAACTAAATCATGATAAGTGTCCTAAAACGCGCCTGTTTCGTTTTCAAGTGGCCACCCTGTGTATAAACATATAGAAACTGAGCTGACGCTCTTTTGAAGAAATTGTTTCAAAATTCAAAAGTTGCGACCTCCTCATTAGTGAATTTTCTCAACGAAAATGGCTAAAAGAAAGATGCACACACGAGAAAAGTTTTTGGAAAACTGCTGTCTTTGATGAAAATTCAACTCATTTGATTACAAAATGTTCGGTATGCAACGACAACTGTGTGTTATGTAAATGAAATTTTGGATTTTAGCGCCCTAAAACAATTATGTTCCATTTTTTCGTCTACACGGTCAACAAATTATAAAGGTCTAGTTATGATCGTAAAAATGTCAGATAGAGGAATAATCGTTTTAGCCTCGCATCAAATCTAAGCAGGTCATGAACTCGCAGAGCATAACGAATGCATTCATTCCACAACACAGCAGAATATTATAAACGTAATCACGACCGACATGAAGAAATTTATTGTATACACGTTCGCAATAAGATGAAAGTAGTCGTCGATGTGCAGTACAAACAGATCCTTCTAACAACACAATTACACGGAGCGACTGTGTGAAATGCAATTGCACGCCTCTTTCAGACTGCCGTAATGAGATATTCTTCGTCTTCTTTCTTGTACATTTCTTGCTGTTGTAGTAACCGTTGAGAGTGACCCAGATACAATAGTGATCAGATCATGTAACAACACTATAATGGTATTCACTATTCTTTGACATTAACTGCCTTATTTTTCACTTGATCAATACTGGATTTCTACATTTCTACAGAGTTATCATGACTTTGCGAGATTTCTCTTTTTTTCTGTCGTTTGCGTAAAAAACTGTGCACGACACGCTGAAATTATAGACCTTGAGTCGATGAACTCGAACTGACTGGCTAGGTGTGTAAACGTTTAAGCAAATAATCAGCAAAAAAGTCTGGACGCAGCAAGTGCGTTATGGCAGTGAATTTTCATCAAGATATTTTTATAAATAATTATATCTTTTTTTTTAAACAAAACAGGCATAAAATTTCGTTAATAAAGTTAAGAAAAATCCCGAATGGATCATAGCTTGTAATTTAAAATAGAGCAATTGTTTGGTAGCACTATAAATTATTATCATATTCGTTCCAGAGATATCATAGCAACCCATAAATTAAAGTTCAGTTTGTTTTTATCCAATTCAATTTCTTACAATTTTTTTTACATGAATGTTTTTAAAAACTCCTAGTCAGGCATTGGGTGCACACCCATGTACTTTGCTAAATGCAACTCAGTGAAAACCAGTTAGAGGGGTCCAGGCAAAGTACCTGTCAAGTTGAAAATATCATCTTTTTTCTGAAATCGCTCAATAAAACCATACGTGCTATTTACACTGCAAGTTGTAAGAATATTTATACTCACTTAACAAACTGCGTAAAAACTCTGGCATGATAAAATGCTTGAAACAAACCTGAAACAAGAAATATAATTTACAAAAGAATTAATTAGGACAACTAAAATTAAGGAATTATAAATATCGCGGTAGTTGTAATATATATATATATATATATATATATATATATATATATATATATATATATATATATATATATATATATATATATATATATATATATATATATATATATATATATATATATATATATATATATCTACGCAATAAAACCTGACGATCGTTCTACTACACAAGTTTCATCAAGCGTCATCAGAGGATGAAAGTTTTTTCAAATGCGTTGTGGTGATTTGGGTTCTCCAACAAAGATAGGCGTCTTGCTTAGATCAGTAAAGATCGCAATGGCCGATCTTTGCACGTCAGAAATATATGAGATACCATGCGACTGGTATACATAGGACAATTCAAAATAACTGTCGAAATAAGAGACTGGAGCATTAACAACATTTAAGGTAACTTTAAAGCGTCTCCGTGGCCGTGCGGGAAAGTCGATGACTTTCCAATACGGACTCGGGGGTCGACGGTTCGAGACTCACCGGCGGCGGATGATTCTGCAAATCACTGCCGTCGTTGAGATAGAGCTCAAGGTGGGGCGTAGCTTAGTTTAAATGAGCAAAAAGGGTCAGCAATGGCCTAATTGCCAGTAAGCATTTTACCTTTTTTTTTAAGGTAACTGTAAACTGAAAAGTTCGCGTTTTTTTTTTTTTTTTGTTCCCTCAGGGCTCGTCCGCGGCCTTGCCGCCCCGATAGCACCGCAACCCTTGGTTGATTGTGCATACCCCTAGTCTTACTCCACCCATTCCAAAATCACTGTGCCTTGAACTAGTCTGCACAGCGATTGGTAGGGTGAAGTTTTATATTGCTCTGTCTCCGGTCTAGAGTGACCGTAGATCAGTTGTCTTTTCCGGTCCAGAGCTATACACTCGCACAAGATGTGCTGGGCTGATTCTTCCCCCTCGCCGCAGAGTCTGCATGCGAGGTCCCCTTCGAACCGCCCCATTTTATGTAGGTTTTTCTTGACGGCCATGTGTCCCGTAAAGAGACCTGTTGTGTTTCTGAGCTGTCCTCTGCTAAGGTTTAGCAGCTCCACAGCTCTCTTTGAACTGGGTCCGTCAATTATTGACTTCCCATGTCTGAGCCCTGGACAGTCCGCCCAGTACACCTTGTGTTGGTTTCTGACCCAGGACTTAATGGCTCCCCTGGCAGTGCTCTTTGACACGCCCAGAGCCGGTTCTGGTCCCATAAATGGTTCTGCTGACCCCCTCTTTGCGAGACTGTCAGCTTCTTCATTGCCTTTGACCCCCGAGTGACCCGGCACCCAGATGAGGGTCACCTCATTCTGCCCAGCCAGGTCGCTCGTCTCGTCTCGGCACTCACTCACCAGCCAGGAATTTACCCGTGGGCTACTTAGTGCCTTAAGGGCTGCCTGGCTGTCTGTGGCTATGAGGATCCGCTTGTTGGTGTAGCCCCTCCTCTTGTTCTCCCGCACACAGTGCAGGATGGCGTACATCTCGGCCTGAAACACCGTTGCATGGGCTCCGAGGGAAATACTGTGACTTACCCTCGGTCCTTCCGAGTAAACACCTGCCCCCGTCCCACGCTCCCCGCCAGATCCGTCCGTGAACCAGACGAGCGCGTCCCGTGGTATGCCCGGTGTCTCCTCCCGCCATGCCCCGCGATCAGGGATTTCCACTGTGAAGTTGTTTTCCCTGCACATTCGCGGGCTCGCGAAGTCTGACCTCATTTCAAGCATGGGTTCCTTCACGATCTCCTGAATTTTGCAGTGGCCCCTGAAGCCTGGGTTGATCTTCAGTCTACCATTGCAGGCTAGTCTGTATAGTCCTAGCCTGGCCTCTCCCATAATAACGAAGTGTAGGGGGGGTAGATCCAGCAACACCTCCATGGCGGCTGTTGGGGTTGAAGACATGGCCCCTGTGATGCCTAGGCAAGCCATCCTTTGGATCTTGCCTAGTTTTTGTTTGGCACTGGATTGTGTCACCTTAGGCCACCAGACCAGTGCCGCATATGTTAACGATGGTCTGACCACCCTTGTGTACAGCCAGTGGGCCATACTAGGTCTTAGTCCCCACGTTTTTCCATATAGCCGCCTAGTGACGGCTAAGGTCATGACTGCCTTACGCAGTATTTTTCCAATGTGACCATTCCAGGTTAGCTTAGAGTCCAATACGACCCCAAGATATTTTACCTCCCTGGCCATTGGAACGCTCCTACCGTATAGAGTGAGAGTTCTGTGGCTTTCACACTTCCTCCTCCTCGTAAACGGCACGACGGTTGCTTTCTCGGGGCTCACCCCGAGCCCTTGATCAACCGTCCACCCTTCCACCACTTTCAGTGCAGTCTGCATACGCTCCCACACTGCCTGTGTGACCTTTCCTCGGACTATGATGACAATGTCGTCCGCATAGCCCTGTACCTCATACCCCCCTCCCGAGAGCCTCCCCAGCAGGCCGTCCACGACTAGACACCAGAGCAAGGGAGACAGAACGCTCCCCTGCGGACACCCCGCCGCGACCCCCGCCAGCAGAGTCCCTCCCGCGAGTGAGGTGAACACCGCCCTGTCCCTGAGCATGGAACCGATCCACCTGCAGCAGGTCTCCTCTATTCCACGCTCCCGGGCAGCTGCCAGAACCGATCCGAACGAGGTGTTGCTAAAGGCCCCCTCTATGTCTAGGAAGGCCCCCAGCGCCACCTCCTTGTTCTCCAGCGTATTCTCCAGTTTCAGCACCAGTTGGTGCAGTGCTGTTTCTGTTGAGAATCCTGCTCTGTATGCATATTGTCCGCAGTGTAGAGGATATGCTTCCAGTACACCGCCCCTAATGTGCCGGTCGAGCAGTTTTTCCACTGTTTTCAGCAAGAAGGACATGAGACTTATTGGCCTCAGGGACTTTGCCTGGTCTGTTGGACGCCCAGGTTTAGGAATAAATACAACCCTGGCCAGTCTCCATGCCCTCGGAATGTACCCCAGAGCCAGGCTGGCCCTCATAATGAGGGTAAGCACCGGCGCCAGTATATCTATCCCCTGTTGGAGCATGATGGGCATTATTCCATCAAATCCCGGCGATTTGTATGGCTTAAAGCTGTTAATGGCCCATCTGATTTTGCTCCAGGTAACCACCTCTTTAGCGACTGTCCAGTCTACTCTAGATGCCCGCCTATAAGGCGCCTCTATTTCTGAGTGTTCCCAGTCCGGAGGTGATTGGTTTATTATGTTACAGCCGGGGAAGTGCGTCTGGAGTAAAATTTCCATAGTTTCCTCCCCCGAGCTTGTAAAGCCTCCCGTGGGTGTTCTAAGGGAGCCTATGTTAGTCTGAGGGCCCTTAGACAGGATCTTGTGTAGTCGAGCACTCTCGGACGTGTTTTCCACTTCTTCGCAGTGCCTCCTCCACGACTCCTTCTTGGCGTCCCTCAGTCTTTTGTTATAGGTCGATAGGGCCTGTCTATATTCATCCCATGCTCCCGACCTTTTGGCCGCGTTAAACAGCTTACGAACCTGCGTCCTCCTTTGCCTGAGGTCCTCGTTCCACCATGGGACGTTCCTGGTGGACACCCTCATTTTCAGGGGGCAGTTGGCGTTATAGGCCGAGGTAATTGCGTCTCGCAATTGGACTGCTGCAATCTCGAGGTCTATTGAATCCCTTATGGCCCTCTCAACCCCCCGCAGTTCCACAGCTAGGTCTGCCCTGTAGGCTTCCCAGTCCGCCTTGCGGGGGTCCCGGTACCATACCGTTTCTCTTTCGACTTTGGCGATTTCAAACCGGATGTATCTGTGGTCTGAGCTACTCACTTCCCCAGACACAGCCCAGCTTTTAACAAAGTCACCCAGAAACTGGGTGGAAACTGTTAGGTCTAAAACTTCCTCACGCCGTGTTGTGACGAATGTCGGTTTATTACCTCTATTCAATATGTCTAAATTAAATTTCATAAAGAACTGTAAAAGTGCCTCACCCCTAGAGTTTGTGTCCGAGCTACCCCACAACTCATGGTGCGCATTCGCATCCATGCCGATGATGGTCTGCCATCCACCTGCTCTGCTACCCACCATCAGCTGCTCCAATTCGTTGGGTGGAGGAGGGTCCGTGCTGTCCCCTGGCAGATAGGCTGACGCGACAGTAATGTCCCTCAGCCCATCCGCTCCTCCACATCGGATTTTGATCGTTGCCAGGTCCCTGGAACAGAAATTCATTAGAGGGAGAAACTCTATCCCTTCCCTGACAAAAATGCAGGCCCTCGGATTCTCGCTGGACCTGCTGTAGATGAGCTTTCCATTAGCTCCGCCGAGTCCCTTGATCTCTCCTTTGTAGGAGTACGGTTCCTGGATGAGGGCCACATCCGTGTTCCTCAGAGCCATTAGTAGTCCGGCCGTGGCTGCCCTACTGTGTTGGAGGTTGACCTGAAGGAACCTAAGTCCCATTAACCCTTAATTGCTTCCCCAGTGGGCGGAAGCTAACCCTTCCCATGCCCCAGAATGCCTTGAAGGAGGTTCCTTCAAGGGCTCTGTAAGATGTCGGGTCGATCGAGAAGGCGAGCGTCTGTCCTTTCTCCTCTGCCTTCCTGCTTAGAACCGACCAGTGTTGCGTCCCCAGTTCAGGGTTCTGGATCTTAAGTCTGCTGATCACCGTCTCCTGCGGGACGGTGTCAGGGATCCGTACGAGGACCTTGCGTCTCTTTGGGAGTTCCTTGGGCTCGACGGCTGTCAAGTCCGCCCCCTCCCAAATCTGACCGAGGCCCCCGATCGTTTTCCGCAGCCAGTCCCGCGACTGCGGGCCGGCACAGGTTATCCAGAGGATGCCCCCCGTCAGGCGCGTCCGGTGGAACTGAGGCGGGCTCTCCCCTTCCTGAAGAGAGTCCACTGCAGCTACCACCGCAGCCTGGATCAGGTCCGCCTTCCCCTGGTCTAGCGTGACCTCAGGATGGCGTCTGTCAATCACCGCCATCCCGAGGCCCTCCGCAGCCTCCCTGTAAGAGCCAGTCTGCGCCGGTGTTCCGGCCTTAGTTCCTTTGGGAGGTCTGTCTGTAGTAGGCGTGCTAGAGCCAGAGCGCGGCGTCTTCCGACTCGCACTCTCCTCTTGCGCCTTTACAGGCACCCTGGCCCTTTTGGAACGTCTGTCTGTAGTGGGCGTGCTAGAGTTCGAGCGCGTCCTCTTCTGACCCGCACTCCCCTCTTGCGCCTTTACAGGTTTCTCGACCGTCCAGGTCCCGGCCGCCATTTTTTGCGCCCTCCGGAGCTTCTTTCTTTGCGCCCCGGAAAGACGCTTGGACTGCCGGGGCAGTCCCTCTACTCTAACAGTAGAGTCCTCACTGGTGGAGGGGCCCCCGGAGTCCGCGGAGCTCGCCGCCCTCCGGTGGGACCCAGCCTCCAGCTTGGGTGTCGGGGACAGGTCTCTGGCCGAAGATACCCCCTGATCCCCCGTATCTACGCCGGTCGTGGGACCTCCAGAGTCCGCTGCCGCACCCTGGCTCGTCTCCGTTTCCGGGATAGACTCAAGGCTCAAGTCTGTAGCCGGAGCCACTCCTCGAGCCTCATTGGTTTTGGTTTTATATGTATTTATAATCTTCATGTTGTTCCCACGAGAATGGGGGAAATACTGTCCACACCATCAGAACCCCCTGTGTGGTGCAAGGCGGGTTACTCTGGAGGGTTGCCTGGTACTCCAGAGGTTCCGTTCACGACACCATCGCCCTGGTGCCATCCATCCATAGGCACGGGTCACGTGACACCGTAGATTGGGGGAGTTTAGTTCGACCTCCTTGTCTAGATCCGTCATGTTTAGTTATTAGCAGGGTCACCTCGTGCAGGATGCGGATTTTTACCGCGCATGACGGTCTTGGGGAAAGCTTCATCGGGAGTTTATGTTGTTATTTCCACTTCCTCAGCTTGCCCCCTGGAGTCCTTTGGCCCGCGACTCCTTAACCCCAAAGTTCGCGTTAGTCAAACATGGTATTTCCAAAATTATTTGAAAGATAAAGGCTCTTGTCGGAGTAAAAAGATATCACCAGCGAATCAGAAGTAAGGTGCTTAACATACTGATCCATTCTAATAATCTCAACCGAGATGGAGGTTTGAATTTAGGTCGAACACGCCTTTCCACAATTAGCAACCGAAATGATTCCACAGGTCTTAAAAACATAACACAGTACACATCATTGGAAAGCTCAATAATGGTGAGGTCATATATACAGTGATGGAAAAGTATATTGTTTTGCTTCAAAATTGTTTTACATGATTCTGTTAGTTTTATATTAAATATTGTTCTGCTACATTTTTTTGTACGCAAAGACTCGACCTGCTCCATGGAGTTGCCCCAGTATATATATATATATATATATATATATATATATATATATATATATATATATATATATATATATATATATATATATACAACTCATTAAGACCTAATCGACATGGCTCTTCCAGTTTATATTTTGTAGTGGTCTCGAAGATGAGTTTACCAATAGTTTTTCATTATTAGAGCATCCAAAGTTAACAATCTTGTTTTTTCAAAATGTAGTTTCATATTGTGCTGACAGAACCACCGATCCAACCTCACCAAAATATCGCCCACTCTCTTCTGCACCGATTCAACAGAAGACCCCCTAATAACCAATGAGGTGTATCAGCATAGAGTATAGAGCGTAGATTTTTCCTGCGTTATACAGGGAAGGTCATTTGTGACCGCCAACCCATCCGAATACACAGTTCCCTTTACAAATAAACTACGCGTCAATTGCAGTGGAACACCATACACTTTGTATGCCTTTTGATCGTTTGTAGTTCAAAAACTAGTTCACAGACTTTGCTCCAATTTTTACCGGTTGACAAATGTTTCTTAAAGCTTGTGATTAGTAAACAATAACAAAATTTGCACTCACGTGCTTCAAGATACAGGATGGAATATGTATAGATGTTTTTTCAGCAACATTTCAAACGAAGGCCATTCGTCTACGAGGAGAGTTATATATATTTTTGATATGCAATTTAGAAGTATACCTTGATACCTCGGGATGTTTTCGAGATTTTATTAAAAGCGCAGCCTACTACGTTTTTATAACCAATTTTGTATTTTAGGTCGAATACGGCCTCAGTAAAAATGGAAGCAAACCCCATTGATCGATAATCTTTAAACCTTTTGGTTTGAGATTTTGTTGATATCGCATTCGGCTACGTTGCTGTCAGCAAATTTGCCTCTCACCTTTCTCGAAAAACACGCATGACAATAATTAGGGATGTGGGTTAGGTAAATCATGGGTATGGGGTTGATAAACCTATTTAAGGTTTCTGAAGTACCTATCTTTCACGGCGTTTCTGAGATTTTGTTCATATCGCAGCCTACTAGGTTGATATGATTAATTTTGAATTAAAGCAAAAATGTACAATCAGAAACAATGCAAAGACCTCATTGATCTGGGAGGTGAGATACGTTGATTCATGATTTGCATTACAACCAATTTCGTTGCGAATGGCGACAGTCCAGTTTGCCATTTTACATTCACATATGTTGCAAATTTGTCGCTTATAATTTTATTTATAGTAAAAATATGGTGCAGCTTGCTTCACGAAATGGAAAATATTTGAAAGCAATAAACTGGAGAAATAATTGAAACAAAACTTTCAAATATTGATAGATATATAGTACGGTTTCAAGTTAAGGAGACAAGGCTGGTCGACATTTATTCCAAATCCCCGTCGACAATTAATCGCAGTTCTCAGTACATGCATGGAGATGGCAGCGAAAGAGTTCCTACTAGACGAGATGACAAAACAGAATACGGTAACAGTACGCAAGAACAGAGAGGCAACTTCCTCATAAATCAGACCAATTGAGGGAATTGAAACTTCGAAGTCCACAATACGCAGACGACTCCATGCCAGAAAGAGGAGCGGCATGCCCACTCTTAAAAACCATACATCGCACTGGGCGCAGAAACTGGGCCAACCAGCACAGCCAGTGGGGAGCAGCAGAATGGCAGATATGTTTGCTTGTTGAGTCAAGATTCACTTTGTATCGAAATGCTGAGGGTGTATTGGTATGGAGAGAAACGGGTGCAAGGTGTAGAAGAACGTGCGGAAGTATGAGAGGCTTCGGTGGAGGTGAAGTGACAGCATGTGGTAGTATAAGTAGGAATGAGAGAACTGATTTAGTAATCTCGATAAGGGAAAGTATGAATGCAAAAAGGTATTGTGATTTGTCTGTAGGAGATATAGTCACCCTTATGCCATTAATTTAGGTAATGATTTTATCTTGGTCGATGATAATGCTCGTCCTCATCGAGCTCATATGGTCACGAATATGTTTGGTGTGAACAATATAGGGAGAATGCGGTGTCCTGCCACATCACCTGATATGTATTCGATTTAGCATGTACGGACAAGCATCAAGTTAAAATTAGGTGAGCGAGAGAGTCGTTTTCGTGATTTGAATGTATTGGTTACTACGATTAGGCAAGAGTGGGAAGCTATTAATCAGGAATTGGTAAAAAGATTGGTGGATAGTAGGCCCAGACGAGATCTGTGCAGCAATCGTGATTGACCTACACGATACTAATTTTTACGTTCCACCATAACTGTGGCGTTTATTATTCATTCATTTATCTATGTGTTACTCATGGGTTGTGTAATGGATAAACTAAACACTTCGCTACCAACATAAAGTTTTATTACCAAGAAAAAAAATTAATTATATCAACCCAGTAGGCTGCGATATCAACAAAATCTAAGAAACGTCTCGATGTGTTGGAAGTTTCTCAACTGCATATACACAATTTACCTAACCCACATCTTTGACTATTTTGTGGCGTGATGATTAAAAAAAACTGATAATATAAACGTAGAGGGCTGCGATATTAATAAAATATCGGAATCGTCCCGAGGTATTAAGGTGGTCTTCTGAATACCGAAAATTCACCTAACCCAACTCCACCATTGCGGTGCGCGTTTTGCGAAAAAACAACGTGGTTAGGAGTCAAATTTGACTTCAAAAACAAAATTAATGGCGGCAAGGTAGTGGAACGCGATATCTACAAAATCTCAAAAAGGTCCCGAGGTATAGAGATATTCTTGAGCACTAAATACCAAAAGAGAACATAAACCGCCTCATCGACCAATGGGGTTCGCTTGCATTTTACTTAGCCTGTATTTGGCCTAAAATACAAAATTGGTTATAAAACCGTAGTGGGCTGCGATAGTGACAAAATCTGGAAAACTTCCCGAGGTATTAAGGAATACTTCTAAACTGCATACCAAATATATATATATATATATATATATATATATATATATATATATATATATATATATATATATATATATATATATATATATATATATATATATATATATATATATATCGTAGACGAAATCTGTCAAAATTAGAGCAGAGTCGGTAAACTTGTTTTTGAGTTACAAACGATCAAACAGCATCCAAAATTTAAGGTGTTCCACTTCAATTGACGTGTAGTTTATTAACTGAAGTCGCGACATTCGTTTCTTAGCATTTAGCAATTATTTAGCAATTATTTAGCGATGAATAGAAATAGTTTTCTGTTGGAATTAACCCTACATTAACTGGGTAATATAATAATATGGGTTTTAGGAGTCCCATGTGCGCCAATTTAAGGAAAATTTTCGAAAATTCGATAGTCATTACCTACATGGTAAGTTAATTCGTATCAGGATACGATTTTTACATGCCTCTTCTAATTTGCTTGACTCCAACCGTAAAAATTAAAAAAGTTCGGTACGCAGCAAGTGCGTTATGGTAGTGAATTTTTATTAAATGCTCAAATTTGAATAACTCAATTTTCTATAAATTTAGAAAGTTGAATTTTGGTGTGTAGTAAGGTCTTTCCTAAGGCAACATATCCATTACATTTCATTAAAATAACTTTGTAATTTTCGGAGAAAAAAAGTTTTATCGTAAGAAAACTCAAAATTTGAAAAATTAATTTTCTGTTAACTTAGAAAGTTGAATTTTGATAAGTAGTAAAGCCTTTTCTAAGGCAACATATCCGTCGAAGTTCATTAAAACAGCTTAGTAATTTTCGGAGAAAAAATTTTTTTCGAAAGAAAACTCAACATTTTTGCGTAAAACCTTGTCCGATTTCCTGGATAACGAAGTCATCCAAGCCATTAATAAAAGAAAGGCACCTGCCGAGTTTAATCTAAATCGGTTTATTATTTTTTGTGTTATCTGTTGGATATATATATATATATATATATATATATATATATATATATATATATATATATATATATATATATATATATATATATATATATATAAACATATAAAAATTGAAAGTGACTCCGGATATGGGTTCTAGGGGTCCTAGTTCGCGCTCATTTAAAAAAAGTCTGGACGAAGCAAGTGCGTTATGGTAGTGAATTTTCATTAAAATGTTTTTAATAGCAAATGCGAGCAGGCATCAATCTGATTACCCGTATAGCTATGTGGTAGAAACAATGTACCATATTTTATCAAAATTACTTATGCTTTAAAAATGTACAAAAATTTTCCGAAAATAAACTTAAATGTTGGTTTCCTAGCCAACAAACCTTAGGTTAATAGGAAATTGAGTTATTAAAATTTGAAGGATTTAATGAAAATTCGCTACCAAAACGCACTTACTGCGTCCAGATTTTGTTCTTTCAAACATGCATCATATTTCGATAAAAAATGCAAAAATCCATTAACGAATTTATTCTAGGAAAATTTGCTAAAAATTATAGACCGTGAAACCATAAACTTAACTAGACCTACAGCAAAAGAATCAACTAAACCGACAGCCAAAGCATCAGAGAAAGGGTCTATTTGAAATGAATTTTCTGTAAATATTTTAGTAAAATAAAGGGCAGTGACGGTTGAAGCTGACACTGAAGGGATCGCAGAACACTTTTCTTGCAAGATTTTCTTTTCACAATCCGTATTTGTTTCACTTCTTGGCCTAAACATTGCCAATTTTGACGTTTTGAGGAAAACTCCTAATTTTTTGTCTTTAACTAGCCATAACTTTTTTGTCTTTAAACCCAGAGACCTAACTTTTGGTACATTGTTCACTCTTTATAATGCAAACACGAGTATCAAATTTGGTTGCCCTAACTTTGTTACTTCCGGAGATATATTTTTTTTTTATTAAGAAAACGAACTTATCAAAGCCACTTGCAAAATGAAGATACTCACCAAATTTGATCAAAATCGGCCCATTATTTTTTGAGTTATCGGTGTAATACACACACACACACAAATATATATATATATATATATATATATATATATATATATATATATATATATATATATATATATATATATATATATATAAAACATATAAAAATTTAAACTGATCCCGGATATGTGTTCTAGGGAGCCTAATTAGCGCTCATTTGAAGAATTTTTCTTTAATTTGAAAGTCGGGATCTCCTCATTAGTGACTTTTTTTTTAAGAAAACTCGATGCCTCTCTATTAGTGAATTTTTAAAAATAAAAATTCACTAAAAAAGTATATGATGTAGAGTAATTGATTGAATAAAAAATCAATAAAGTTTCAAGTGAACAAGCACATTTTTATCAGTAAATACCCACTCAATAAAAAATATATTTTATTGATGAACACACAAAAACAATTACTTTGTTATTACATACAAGCAAGTACATAATAAATTGATGCGTCACGTAGAGAATCGCAACAAAAGAAACTAAAACTAAACTGTTATTTATGGTTATAAAAAATGGCGAAAGTCTGGCCATTGAATCATAATAAATTTTAGATTAGATGTAGTTGAAACCGCACAGTCTTTTAAAGAAGTCGTAAATGTTACAGACCATTAGTGATGCATTATCCAATGCGACTACTATGATAATAATGACGACAAGCTGGTGCTTTATAAGTGGTAGCACCGAGAGAGAATGAGATAAAGAGAGTAATAAAGAAGGAGCGGGAACTCTAATAACGGGATTTGAATTGTAGAGGTTTCCTGTAACTTAATATGTTTACCAAGCCATATGTTGTCTATTCAAACATTCTCAAGCACCAGCGCTTCTGCATGAAATAATAATGTGAACCCACATACAGGTAGTGGTTATTTTTGATTACTTGACTGTTTTAACACATGTGATTATTCTGGAGTTTCAGATTTTGCATAAAGTAACGTGTGCTGTGATTTGACGTATTAGCATTTGTGGTGAGACAGCTGTCTAGAACCAGAAAGGAATCTGCGTAACCTGATTGCCTACCTACAAATCACCCAATCCAAAACAAAATCTACCAAACCACAAACATGACAAAGACAAAAAGTCTGAACGCACCAAGTGGATTTTCATAGAAATGATCTGACTCCAACAATTATTTTAATTGCATTAAAATTTTTTCTTGTAATATAGAGATCTAAATTTTGGCTTACAGTTTACTTTTTATAACGTAAAGCTTCGCGCCGAATTTGGTTACCGTAGCTTTATTATACCGAGGTAGATAATGAGTACCCTATATATATATATATATATATATATATATATATATATATATATATATATATATATATATATATATATATATATATATATATATATATATATATATATATATATATATATATATATATATATATATATATATATATATATATATATATATATATATATATATATATATATATATATATATATATATATATATATATATATATATATAGTTACAAAGCACTTCAATAGACGTAGGTGCGGTGTTGCCACATCTCCAGAATTTCCCCAACATCTGGGAATTTTTGCACAATCTGGCAACACCGCCTCCCCACCCCCTGGGGGTGCCTGGGGTGACCCCCCTCAGGCGAAGTCTCAACCCTCTAGGACCAGAAATAACGAAGTTACCAACTTGTACCCCGTCGGAACGGATAACTGAGGTCTGCACATTCCGAACACCCTGTATATACACCCTGTATACGCAGAGAACCCTTACACCCTGTATACGCAGAGAGATCTTATAGTTCGAGAAACACCTCTTGTGTAACATAGGAGTGGTGACCACATTTGGATCACCCGGTATATACATCCCCCTGTATACACACGGGACCGATCTGTATTCACAGAACCTTCTAGTGAAAGAAGGTCCTGGAACGTTCTGGAATGGAAAGCTCTAGAAAGGAGGGGAAGGTACGGCGAGTATATAAAAGCGAAAGCAAGCCAGCCCGAGTTAGTTGAGTTCAGTAAGAGAATGTGGTAGTGACTTGAAGAAGCAGTGTAAAGTGTTAAGAGAGTAGTGACTGTAGTACCAGATTAGTGACTTTTGTTGAGAGTAGTAATTGTAAGGCCAGTAAATGAAGTGTTTTGTGAGAGAGACATTCTAGAAATTTTATTGTATCCATATTTAGAGTGTAAATAAAGTTGTTTTGTTAAAATTAAAAGTCTCACTTATCCAGAACCCGGAGAAAACGTAACAATTTGGTGTCAGAAGTGGGATAAGTGAGTGAAGAAGTGAACAAGCAAGCTAGCTGTAAATGGTAAACACCAGATCGACTGACTACGACAAGATGGCTGAAATCAAAGAGTTGATGGACTTACTGAAAAAGCAACGCGAAGAAGACGAACAACGACGACAAGAAGAAGAAAGAAGACGGCGCGAAGAAGACGAACGACGGCGGCAAGAAGACAAAGAAGACCTCAAGAAGCAACGCGAAGAAAACGAGAGAAGACGACAAGAGGAGGAACAGAGGCGTCTTGAAGATAAAGAAGAACTCAAGAAGCAACGCGAAGAAGACAAAGAAGACCTCCGAAGTATGTTCCACAATATGAGAGTTGATGTAAAAGAAGAAATTGAACAGATCAACGAACAAATAGAAAATGTGGACAAGAAAGTAGAAAATGTGGACAAGAAAGTAGAAAATGTGGACAAGAAAGTAGAAGATGTGGAAAATACAATGGGAGTGGTAAACAGGAAAGTAGAAAATGTAACAGAGGATTTGAACAAACGATGGGAAGAAGTAGAGGGGTTGAAAGAACAAATGAAGATGATGATGAAAGGCACAGAAGTCAGACATAGAGAACTGACAGAGCAGGTGATGGGCCAGACTGACAGAACTCAACCAAGAGGAGTTACTGGAATGGCCCCAGTTCAAAATCGCCCGGAGGCGGATGTACCAGCCGTGCAGCAGCCTCATGGAACCTTGAAGCCGCCGACCTTTGACGGAGAAACATCGTGGCCCATGTACAGGAGGCAGTTTGAGGCGGCAGCTCTCAGCAATGGATGGAGCGAACAACAGGCAGCAACTGCTCTGATTCTCTCGCTTCGAGGTAAAGCCCTAGAAATCCTCCAGAACATCCCGGAGTCGAAACAGCAAAACTACTTAACAGTGATACAGGCCCTAGACTTGAGATATGGTAACAAGTACATGAGCCAGGTCTACCAGACACAACTAAAGACAAGGGTCCAGAAGCCAAATGAGACTCTGCAAGAATTCAGTGCCGAAGTGGAGAAACTTGTGCGACTGGCATATCCCCAAGCCCCAGAAGAATTTGTCAACCAGATCACCGTCCAGACCTTCATCGATGGGGTACTTGACAACGAGATGCAACAAGCTTTAAGGCTCGGAAGATTCAAAACACTTACAGACTGCGTCATCTATGGCTTGCAATTTGAAGCAGCGAAGAATGCATCTCAACCTCGCCGCAACAGGCTGCGCGAAGTGAAGGAGATAGAGGACCATGCAGACACGACAGAGGAACTAAGGCGAGAAATCAAGTTGATGAAGGAAGCCATAAGCAAGCTCACTGCAACGGTTGGAGCACGTAAGACGAAAGCAGATTGGTCCCACATAGAATGCTACAAGTGTGGTAGGAAAGGGCACATAAGTAGGCAGTGCTCACAAACCCAACAGGTGGCATGCAGAAGACAAGAATACACCAACAGGGAGCGCCATCAGGGAAAACGACCTGACGCCAGTGTAGGTGGGCGACACGTGGCATGCGAGACCCAATGCCCCAAAGTCAGGGTCTCCACTATCCGACGCTGCCGCGAGAGCCTCGTCATACCTGGCAGCATAGACGGAAGACAATGCAGTTTTACCATCGATACTGGCGCCACTACATCCGTTGTACGCCCAGACATGTTGCCAAATATGTCGGCACTAACTACCAACAAACAGCCTGTGTTGGAGACGGCAAAAGGAGATAGAATACCCGTGCATGGAGAGGCCACTGTTTACATTAGACTGGGCAGTACTGAGCTACAGGTAAGGGCTGTCGTCGCAGAAATCGTCGACGAATTTATTCTGGGCCTGGATTTAATGGAAGAGTTCGATGTCCTATCAGTAGACTTCCAGAATAAGATCTTGAAAATCGGTAACGAAGAGTTGTATTTATCTCCAACAGCAGGCGAAGCTAGTCCCAGGGTGAGACTTATTGTCGACGAAGATACACGGATTCCTGGTAACAGTGAGAAGATTGTCAGAGCCAGGCTAGAGAAGAAACTTGATGGTATGTCTGCTCTCATAGCGGAGCCCCTAAAAGATAGACATGATGGTGCCCTCGTCGCGCGATGCTTAGTAGACCCGAAGAGGACAATACCCATAAGAGTGGCTAACGTGCAAACTAACAGGGTCACATTGAAGAAAGGTGAGGTTATCGCCACTTGCGAGCCCATTGACCGAGTGACGTTGTCAAGAAATGTGACACCCACTGCATTAGACAGAAGACTGCCAGTAGAAATGGTAGAGCGGTTCAAGAATTCTTGGGGCCAATTGAACGACATGGAGATGGAAATGGCCCTGAAGTTCGTATTGGAGGAGGCCGATATTTTTGCTCAAGATAAAATCACAGGTCGTACGAGTCTAGTGCAACACAGAATTAATACTGGCGACGCAAGACCAATTAGACAGCCGCCGAGAAGACTGCCTTTTGCCAAGCAATCAGAAATCAAGGCGATGGTTAACGAAATGCTGGAAGATGGTGTGATTGAGGAGTCTAATAGTCCTTGGTCGTCCCCAGTAGTTTTGGTCACCAAGAAAGACGGCACTATGAGATTTTGCGTGGACTATAGGAAGCTGAATGATGTCACCAAGAAAGACAGTTATCCCCTGCCCCGGATCGACGACACTTTGAACACTTTGGCCGGATCAAAGTGGTTCTCTACATTAGACCTGAAAAGTGGCTACTGGCAAGTAGAACTCCATAAAGACGATAAGGAGAAGACTGCTTTTTCCACCGGGAATGGGTTGTACCAATTCAAGGTCATGCCATTCGGCTTATGTAATGCTCCTGCCACCTTCGAGCGATTAATGGAGTTAGTGCTGAGAGGACTGACATGGGAAACATGCCTGGTGTATCTCGATGATGTCATGGTGATTGGAAGGACTTTCGATGAACACCTGTCGAATCTGAAGCAAGTTTTCTCCAGGCTGAGAGGTGCCAATCTGCAACTTAATCCCAAGAAATGCGTCCTCTTCCAGAAGAAAGTGAGTTTCCTCGGACATGTCGTTTCTGAGAAAGGGATAGAAACTGATCCAGAGAAGATAAAGGCAGTAAGAGACTGGCCTGTGCCGAGGAACAAACATGAGGTCAGAAGTTTTCTGGGACTTTGCAGCTACTACCGACGCTTTGTGAAGTACTTCAGCAGCATTGCGAAACCTCTGCATAGCCTGACTGAAAATAAGGTCGAGTTCATCTGGTCACCAGATTGCCAAGAGTCTTTTAGAGAACTCAAACATCGTCTTCTCACTGCTCCTGTACTGGCTTATCCTCGGGACGAAGGACTGTTCATACTGGACACCGATGCTTCCCAGTATGGCATTGGGGCAGTACTCTCGCAGGTCCAAGCCGGAGAAGAAGTTGTGATAGGCTACTTCAGCAAAACGTTCGGAAAAGCAGAAAGAAATTACTGTGTAACCCGGAAAGAACTGCTGGCAGTTGTAAGATCCATCGAACATTTCCACAGCTTCCTGTACGGAAGAACATTCCGCGTGAGGTCAGATCACTCTGCTCTGCAATGGCTTCTGAACTTTAGAAATCCCGAAGGACAGATAGCACGATGGATAGAGAAACTGCAGAGCTACGACTTCCGGATTGAACATCGAAGAGGAAGAAGTCACGCCAATGCAGACAGCCTGTCAAGAAGACCATGTTCAGTGCATGAATGTAAATTTTGCGAGCGACAAGAGAACAAAGAGATCGACAAAGTAACTCATCAGATCAAACAACTGGTGGCAGGACAGGAGAATAACACCGATCTAGACGTAAATCTTGAATACATCAGAGACGCACAGAAGACAGATCCAGACTTGAAAAATATTAGAGAATGGCTACAAAAGGGAAAAAGACCTGAGTGGCACGATGTGTCCCGGTTTGGGGCGGAGGTTAAAGGCTACTGGCTACAATGGGACTCCTTGTGTCTAAAGAATGACTTGATCACTCGAAAATGGGAAACTGCCGATGGTAGAGACTGTATATACCAGACCGTTGTGCCAAGTGAGTGCATAGACAGTGTTCTTCAAGAGTTACACAATAGTAGAAGTGGAGGCCACTTTGGGGTCAACAGGACTCTTGCCAGAGTGAGAGACCGCTTCTATTGGATAAACTGCCGAAGAAGCGTGGAAGAATGGTGCAAAAGGTGTGACCAATGTGAGTAGATAGTGCGCCACCTGGGCTCATCCCCTCCACTTTTTACTGCGCATGCGCGATGACGTCATGCGCATGCGCTGACCTGCGCAGACCTGTGACAGTTGACAGCTGACCTGTCAGATTTGACAGGTGTCAAATGTCACTGACCTGACAGCTGTCAGCTGTCACCTAACCTGACATGTGTCAACGTCAAATGTCACCTGACCTGTCAGATGACGTCACAAGCATTCCAAGATGGCTGACCTGTCATAGACAGTTGCAACCCGGGTTCTCTCTATGGAACTAACCTGAGATGACGTCACAAGCATTCCAAGATGGCTGACCTGTAAGAGACAGCTGCAACTCCGGGGTTCTCTCTATGGAACTAACCTGAGATGACGTCACAAGCGTTCCAAGATGTCTGACCTGTGTGTCCATAGATATCTACAAGTCAGGTTAGCTCTCCATGTGTGTTTGTCTGATTGTTTATTAAGGTTATGTATTTGTTTATTAAGGTTATGTTCGCACACGTGTTGATTACCCCAGTCATCTGTTTGTTTATTAAGGTTATGTTTGTATTTGTTTATTAAGGTTATGTCATGTGTGTTGATTACCATGCATCTGTTTGTTTATTAAGGTTATGTATTTTGTTTATTAAGGTTATGTTCGTAAACACAGCTGTTTGTTGTTTATTGTGTTGTTGTTAAGGTGTATTGAAGTTTGTTAGGGTATTTCGTTTTTGGCGGGAAATTTGAATTTGTTTGAAAATTTGTGTCTGTTGTGTCCAGAGATATGACTCATCGAGCTAGAGAACATTCTATTTGTAAAGTTGTAGAGTGAGAGAATATTCTCTAGCTCGATGGGAGACATCTGTTGGACACAGTCATTCGGTTTAGTCACACACATACATATATGAGGAAGATATATTGAGCGGGGTAATTTGAAATTTTGATTTTAATTTGAAATATGATTTTTGAAAGAAAAGCATTCGCCAGAAATTAGATTTGAACCCCCAACCACACAACTTACTCAGAGAGATACCTGTCGCTAAACCAACTATTCCACAGACGCATACGATAAAAGTTTGTTAGCAGTGGTATATATAAAACAAAAACCTGTTGCATATGCTAATTTAAAACGAGTTTATGAGGCTGCTGAGTTTGTGTGTGTGGGCAGGGGTGGTATCTCTATTACATTCCAATTGAATAATAGGAACTGTAATTTAAAAAACAATTGTATATTTATAGTAAAAGCTATTTAAAACACGTACCAATTTACCTATCTAATATCATTTAATAACAAAAACGTTTGAAGTAAACTATATCAATAAGAAAAAACGTATTTACATCTAGATATGTTAATGAGTTTATTTTAATAGCGTAATAAAACTCGGGGACTTGGTTTTATTGCCGGCGTGTTTGTTTATGTTAGTGTGTTTGTATTTTGAATGAATGAATCTAAATTTATATAGGGAGTGATCAAAAACACACAACTAACAAAACTCAATTTAAAACAACTAAACTAAACTTTGATATACGAGGATTGTTTGATAAGTATTGTTTGTATGTAAACATAAATAATATAATAGTATACTTACATACAGCAAGAGACGTCATACTTGTTTCACGGCTTAGTACACACTAACGTATGTTGAGGTCTTGAATGGGGCCCCGTTATAGAAATAACACAGTTGTTTAATGACATCCACTTGAACCAAACAAAACATATAGACGCCGTTGTTGATTGTTAACACACACACACACGTCATGACAGCTCGAAGTCTTTACTTAGACTGACAGAGCTGTGTAATAAAAGACAGACAATTGATTGCCCAACAAGTATCTTAGATAATCTTGTTTGAGCTTGTACAGCTGTTTAACACACACGTCATGACAGCTCGAAGTCTTTGCTTAGACTGACAGACAGAAAGGGGTTAATAAAAATGCAACAAAATAAAAATAAAACAACTGTTTTACATACAATAAAAATTTATTAGGATTAATTAAGTTGTACATATTGATACATAAATGACATACAATTATTACATAATGGCTCTAACGATGCCCGTTAGAGGTTTATATTCCATTACACTGTCATGAATAACCAGACAATAAACACGAGTATTCTTTGGGAAGTTGGCGTGACTCATAAACTCCACCTTAATGTCCACCGTTGAAGACTTGATTGACTCGTTCTGGTGCTGACAGTCAATCACAAATAGAGCTCTGTCTTTAAACTCGTCATAATTCAAGATAGGCTCCGACATGTTTTTATAACAGAAGCTTTTTTGAAAATCTGTATACATGTTATAGGCTTCTGCATATTTCGATTTCTCAAAATCCATATTCATAGATTCATAAGGGTAGCATTCTGAATTTAGAAACACTCGAAGGTCCATCATACCAATGTTATCGAAATAGTCTGACCTCTTCTTCACGTTATCCTTACGATCTGTTTGAAATGCTATAATCACATATCGAGGTCTTTCCAAGTTGGTTGCAGTTTTAACAGCCCACACATCTCTGTTGATATCTCTGAGTGCTGGTAACTCGTATATGTCCCATTTGCGGTAGGCGAGAAATATAGAGGTGTCTTTGGCTATTTTATCCATCAGTTCCAATTTCATTTTATCATTGGGAAATACATGTTTTACCTTTAAAAACATATTGGTTACGGTAATTTTTGCTCGTGCCGTACCTGTGCTGTAATAGCCATTGGAATCGTTTCGACTTCTTGTAAAGCGGAAAGTATGTTTGCCACAGAGAACTCCTTTGAAATGATGAAAGAAACTGAAGAGGAACCAGACAGGTATGAGCATGTGAAACTTGTTATCATTTAAGGTGATGTGCTCCGACGACACATTCAGACCGGCGTTGCTAAGAGATTGGGCTTCATTCTTACTGAACGATAGCAGACTTTTGATGATGGTTGTGGTGTATGGGTCTCGCACTCGTTCCACTTCCTTGTTATTTAACTCATAGGTCATTGATTCAAACAGAGCTGCTCCTCCATTATTTGACAGATAACAAGCACCAGTGGCATTTTGGACTGCTACAGGTTCCAGAGCACCTTCGATTATTAGAGCTGACTCGGCCAGACATACGAACGCATCTTGTTGGTTGATGGCTATTTCAATTTCATCGCTGTTACCAAACGATTTAGTTGGTGAATAGTAAGAGCGCAGCTCTTCTCGATCGATGCCATCATCAAACACGGGTTCTTTGAATATTTCTAGTTTTGACGACATGATAACCCAGGCTTTGCAGGAACTCAATATTATCGGGACGAAGCGTACCCTTTGACGTGTCTGACTCAACTGAATTTGATGTGGTAGATGCACTTGCTTTTATATCCTTGAAGACCAACATACTAAGCAACTTTTATAAGTTTCAAGCGAACAGACACCTCTTCACCTTGAAAGTTGACAGGAACTGAATCTTGGTCGACGATGTCGATGCTTATATTGGAAATCTCTTGCTTGTTCACCGGCAAGTAAATTAAATTTTTAGGTTCTATGTCGATTGCGTAGCCAGGATCAACCATCGGAGCAAACTCATACAGCGTATGTGAGGGTTGTCCGTTATAATAGGAACCAGACACGATATTGGTTTCGATGCGAATCTGTCTAACATCCACTATATCAACAGGTAAATCAGATTCATAAAAGGTGTCCGGCTGAAGAACTTGTTTTGAAAAGCCCAACATTCGCCCAATCGAACCATCAAATTCAAAACTGACATTTGTATAACACTTTAGTCTGCATTTGATGGTGTTCGGATTAGGTCTCAGAATCAGAGCCTGTTGCTTTTGTTCGTGTGTTGCTGTAGCACCAACAAGTTCATTTTGAAGTAACTCTTCCAAGTGTGTTATTTCATAAGCACCGGTGGGTATCGTGATGGTTCGCCAACCGGTTCCTTCTTTTACATGAAATTTGTTTTTACCTTCATAGATGTTGGGTATGTTGTTGTAGGTGTGAAAGCCTATCAAGGCAACAGCATAATTACCATCCAAAACAATTGGTGGATGGTAGTCTGACGACAGATGGGAGCTGCGGTCTTTCAACACAAAGGTGTGCGCCATGACTGATACACACAGGCTACTGTTTCAGTCTTTTATTGCATTGGTTTTTGCAGATACAACCCATAACCGTAGCGCTGTTTCTTGAGATACATGCCTTTGCCCAGTCTCTTGCATTTTGGCTTAAATTTCAAGCCACTCCCTCTCCTACCCATCGCGATGGCTTCCATTGTTTTGTTGTGTCGTTCTTCCTCCTCTAGTTTCTGTTTCGCAGACTTGGCATCGTTCACGGCTTTGGCAATACCTGCAGCACCGCCACCCAGAGCTCCTAGTGCTGACAGCCCACCAAATATAAGAGGCAACAACGGAAGGAAGCCTCCACTTTTAGGTATTGGAATAACTCGAGGTTTCTGCACATTCTTACGTCCACCAATGTTTCTAACAATTGTATGAGCTATATCAAATACGGCGTTCGCTGTTGGAATAAGGTTTCTATCTTTTATAACTTCCTCAATCAGACTTAGTATGTTTTTAAATGGGACCTTCTTCTTTGGCTTCGAGTTGATTACATAAAACCCCTCATCAAGTTTTCTGTTAACTTTCATGGTGTTTGTAACGCCCCGCAACGTTTCAGCAAAACCTGTATCTGTCTTTGTTAATAACAACCCTCACTCTGTGACACCAACATGCATACTGACTGGGTGTCTCACTTGCATTCATATATATATATACACACCCAAATAAAATATAGTTTAGTTTAAGTTAAGATGCGTACCAGCAAACACGCTTCTGCCTTACCCATTACAAATATAGACGATGTTGTTACGGACACAGCTCAACAACAACTGAGGCATGGTCCACTCTTTCCAAACACCGTTCGCTGTATCATATGTGGTCCGAGTGGGTGTGGTAAAACTAATGTCATGCTGAGTTTGTTGTTTGAAGCAAACGGTTTAAAATTTGATAACGTGTATGTGTATTCAAAGTCTCTGTATCAACCGAAATACAAGATTTTAAAGGAGGTGATGAATGCAACAAAAGGTGTTGGTTACTATCCTTATAGAGAAAACGATGAAATATTAGATCCGGCAGATGCCAAGGACAACTCTGTGTTTATATTTGATGATGTAGCTTGTGACAAACAAGATAAAATAAGAGCATACTTCAGTATGGGCAGACATAAGAATATTGATTCATTCTATCTCTGTCAAACATATACACGAATACCCAAACATCTGGTACGTGACAACACCAATGTTATTGTGTTATTCAAGCAAGATGAAACCAATTTAAAACATGTGTACGACGATCATGTAACCACCGATATGGACTTTAAACAATTTAAAACTATCTGCTACCAATGCTGGAAAGATAATAAGTATGGTGTGTTGGTGATTGTGAAGGAAAACGATGTACACAAAGGTCGATATAGAAAAGGATTCGATAGATATATATTATTCTAACAATGATAGACAGGACAGTCAGCTGTCTAACACAGGTGTCTAACACAGATGTCATACAGGTGTCTAACACAGCTGTCATACAGCTGTCATACAGCTGTCATACAGCTGTCTAACACACAGCTGTCTAACACACAGCTGTCTAACAGACAGCTGTCTAACACACAGCTGTCTAACAGACAGCTGTCTAACACACAGCTGTCTAACAGACAGCTGTCTAACACACAGCTGTCTAACAGACAGCTGTCTAACACACAGCTGTCTAACACACAGCTGTCTAACAGACAGCTGTCTAACACACAGCTGTCTAACACAGCTGTCTAACACAGCTGTCTAACACAGCTGTCTAACACAGCTGTCTAACAAGACAGACGGATATCGTGATAAATAAGAAGGCATGTACCGTAACGGAGTCAGTATATGTTAAACCACCACACAACCTGTATCGCTCAAACAAATGATTAGACCTGCTGGTAACACCAAACAGTTGTAGCACAATGGAAGTGTTGGGTAAGGAAGAGCGAAAAGTTAAGAAAAGGATTTTACAACTTGCTGACAATATTAGAAAAAAACATTTAATGCTTAAACTTAACAGAGCTGAGAATGATGATGCTCTGCAACGTTTATATAAACCACTTGTTGACCCCCTAAGTGAAATATCTAAAAACACAGCAGCACTGCAGCAGCAGCAGCCCCAGCAACAACCAAAGGCTGAACAAATCAAAGACGAAGTCGATATACCAGAAACGAAACCCCAAGTACAGTTCCTTAAAGATCATGAAGTTTTTGAAGCTGAACCAAGGGAAGAGGCTGAGGCGGCAAGTTCCGATGAGGATATCCCAACATTTGAAGAGCTTGAGGCAGACCTACAAACTGTCACAACCAACCCTGCATATCAAGAATTTTTGGAGCAATATCCTGACCGAGTTCGATATTATGTAGACAAGTATTTTACTGAACCACCAAGGCTCGGTACCATTGATCAAACGTATGGTGCCCGCTACGCTAAAGATACCGGTAGCTGGAGTCTTGGTAACAAACACTTAGACTTTACTGATGCTGAGATTCAACTGGGCCAAAGGAGATACCCGCAAACACAAGGTTTGCTAGAATTGTTATTTATGAAAAGACCCCGGGGGTATACTTATGACGATCTTCAGCACTATAGAGATATTCTAGAAGCAACTAGTGTTTATAAAATGAACTATGATCCTAACGCACGAACCAAGGGTTGTTCCTCTGAAAAGTATCTGACTCTAATAAAACCAGTGATAAATCCACGAGGTCGTAGATCGTCAACTCCTCAAGGTTTTGGTTACACCTACGAGGAAGACGATGACGACAGCAACGTCAGACATCTTAACAAAAAACAAAAGACTGAACTTAAAACTCAGAGTGATAAGAGCAGCGATAGCAACGGCATGAGCCCTAACAACAACATCAGCACCAACAACTATATGATACAAAATAACAAACAAATAGCCTATGTGTATTGGAATGACATAAACGAGTTGGTTGACAGACTTAGACTTTTAGTGGCTTCCCAAGTTGCAGGTAATAATGCTCATAACAACGAAATTCAGTCAATCTTGGAAGAACTAAAAGAAGCTAGTGTTATCACCTAGTAAACCCACAGCCATGAAGAGGCACCAACGACAACAACAACAACAGCACCAACGCAACACTGAACCATCTAATGTTAATAATTCTATAAATGTATTCCAACAAAGAGTTTACATACTTGTACTTAGAATCAAATAAAAGTCTTTGTTAAAATTACTGTGTTTTTATTTTGTAATACAATTAAAAAGTATGTCGTAAAGCAATAATATCCTGAACAAACTTATCTTGTGGTACATCTGCTAAAATACATGGATGATGTCATACTTCTAACGACTGTATTCTAGACAAGCTCAAACACGAATAATGTGGGGTTATTGAACAGATATAACACAAGGTCATCAACTGACAGGTTGTTTACCTTTAAGAGGGCCTCTCTCTTGTGTATATTAAACAGATACACAGACAAGCTCAAACAGGATCAAGGTTAACAACTGTAAAACGTTGTTTATCCTTTGTAAGGCCTCTCTCTCTTACATCAGTTTGTTTCCTCAATACAAGAGACAGAGACACTTGTTCAGTATGTGTTAAGTCGTGAAACAAGGATGACGTCTCTTGCTGTATGTAAGTACACTCTTATTATTATGTCTGTTTGCATTCAAATAACAAATACAAACATAACCTTACTAAACAATCAGATGATTGGTAATCAACATGTATACGAACACCTAACCTCATATGTAAACAACAACTGGCTTTTGTTTTATATATACAACAGCGAACAAACTTTTAACGTGTGCGTCTGTGGAGCTATTGGTTTAGGGACAGTGTATATCTGAGAAAGCTGTCTATGGCCGATTCGAGGTTCGTGGGTTCAAATCTAAGTTCAGGCGAATGCTTTTCTTTCAAATACACATGCATCTGTCAGTCTAAGCAAAGACATCGAACTGTCATGACGTGTTTGTTAAACAGCATGTACAAGCTTCAACAATGGCAATCAGTTGTCTGTTTGTCTGTGTTATTACATACCTCTGTCTTCTCAGTCTAAGCAAAGACTTTGAACTGTCATGACGTGTTTGTTAAACAGCATGTACAAGCTTTAACAATGGCAATCAGTTGTCTGTCTGTATCCTCAACACAGAAGACACCTGTTCAGTAGTGTGTGTATTAAGCTGTGAAAGAAGGCTGACGTCTCTTGTTGTATGTAAGTACAATCTTGTATTATCTCTGTTTGCATTCAAATAACAAATACATAACCTTAACAAACAATCATATGACTGGTAATCAACACGTGTGTGAACATAACCTTAATAAACAAATACAGACAGTAGTGTGTGTGTGTGCGAACATAACCTTAATCAACAAATACAAACATAACCTTAATAAACAATCAAAATGGCTTGGTAATCAGTCTGTATACGAACACCTAACCTTAATAAACACATACATACATAACCTTAATAAACAATCAGACAGATGGTATTCTTCAAATACACACATGGAGACCTGACTTGTAGATATCTATGGACACACAGGTCAGACGGAACATCTTACGTCATCACAAGACAGTTAATACCTAACCTGACTTGTGGCTATCTATGGACACACAGGTCAGACATCTTGGAACGCTTGTGACGTCATCTCAGGTTAGTTCCATAGAGAGAACCCCGGAGTTGCAGCTGTCTCTTACAGGTCAGCCATCTTGGAATGCTTGTGACGTCATCTCAGGTTAGTTCCATAGAGAGAACCCGGGTTGCAACTGTCTATGACAGGTCAGCCATCTTGGAATGCTTGTGACGTCATCTGACAGGTCAGGTGACATTTGACGTTGACACATGTCAGGTCAGGTGACAGCTGACAGCTGACAGCTGTCAGGTCAGTGACATTTGACACCTGTCAAATCTGACAGGTCAGCTGTCAACTGTCACAGGTCTGCGCAGGTCAGCGCATGCGCATGACGTCATCGCGCATGCGCAGTAAAAAGTAAACAACAACTGGCTTTTGTTTTATATATACAACAGCGAACAAACTTTTAACGTGTGCGTCTGTGGAGCTATTGGTTTAGGGACAGTGTATATCTGAGAAAGCTGTCTATGGCCGATTCGAGGTTCGTGGGTTCAAATCTAAGTTCAGGCGAATGCTTTTCTTTCAAATACACATGCATCTGTCAGTCTAAGCAAAGACATCGAACTGTCATGACGTGTTTGTTAAACAGCATGTACAAGCTTCAACAATGGCAATCAGTTGTCTGTTTGTCTGTGTTATTACATACCTCTGTCTTCTCAGTCTAAGCAAAGACTTTGAACTGTCATGACGTGTTTGTTAAACAGCATGTACAAGCTTTAACAATGGCAATCAGTTGTCTGTCTGTATCCTCAACACAGAAGACACCTGTTCAGTAGTGTGTGTATTAAGCTGTGAAAGAAGGCTGACGTCTCTTGTTGTATGTAAGTACAATCTTGTATTATCTCTGTTTGCATTCAAATAACAAATACATAACCTTAACAAACAATCATATGACTGGTAATCAACACGTGTGTGAACATAACCTTAATAAACAAATACAGACAGTAGTGTGTGTGTGTGCGAACATAACCTTAATCAACAAATACAAACATAACCTTAATAAACAATCAAAATGGCTTGGTAATCAGTCTGTATACGAACACCTAACCTTAATAAACACATACATACATAACCTTAATAAACAATCAGACAGATGGTATTCTTCAAATACACACATGGAGACCTGACTTGTAGATATCTATGGACACACAGGTCAGACGGAACATCTTACGTCATCACAAGACAGTTAATACCTAACCTGACTTGTGGCTATCTATGGACACACAGGTCAGACATCTTGGAACGCTTGTGACGTCATCTCAGGTTAGTTCCATAGAGAGAACCCCGGAGTTGCAGCTGTCTCTTACAGGTCAGCCATCTTGGAATGCTTGTGACGTCATCTCAGGTTAGTTCCATAGAGAGAACCCGGGTTGCAACTGTCTATGACAGGTCAGCCATCTTGGAATGCTTGTGACGTCATCTGACAGGTCAGGTGACATTTGACGTTGACACATGTCAGGTCAGGTGACAGCTGACAGCTGACAGCTGTCAGGTCAGTGACATTTGACACCTGTCAAATCTGACAGGTCAGCTGTCAACTGTCACAGGTCTGCGCAGGTCAGCGCATGCGCATGACGTCATCGCGCATGCGCAGTAAAAAGTGGAGGGGATGAGCCCAGGTGGCGCACTATCTACTAATGTGCTTCAAAGAAAGGACCAAAGACCCGATCCAGAGGAAAAATGATGCAGTACATCTCAGGTACACCGTGGGAGAGAGTTGCCGTAGACATCGCAGGACCTTTTCCCATCACAGAGTCTGGGAACAGATACATAATGGTGGCGATGGACTACTTCTCGAAATGGCCTGAAGTTGCGCCGATCCCCAACCAAGAGGCAACGACCGTGGCAGAAGCCCTGATGGAAAATGTCATATCACGGCATGGCGTACCCTTGGAGATTCACACCGACCAGGGCCGGAATTTCGAATCAGAGGTCTGGAAGAGCCTAATGGACTTGCTAGGCATAAAGAAAACGAGAACAACGCCACTCCACCCTCAATCAGACGGCATGGTAGAACGGCATAACAGGACCATCAATCAGTATCTTGCTATGTTTGTCGACGAGAATCAGAGAACCTGGGACAAGTTGATACCTCTGTTCCTCCTAGCTTACAGAAGCTCTCAGCATGAATCTACCGGCTACACTCCATCCATGATGTTGACCGGCAGAGAGATGCGGTTACCAATCGACATGACGAGACCACCACCGGACGAGGACATAGCGGACCTAGCTACGTTACCTGAGTATGTCGCCGACCTAGAAGGAAAACTGCGCACTATACACAGATGTGTCAGAGATAGGCTCCTCTTAAGCAGTGACCGGATGAAGATGCGCTTGGATCGCAGAGCAACACCCCATACATTCAAGGAAGGTGATGCAGTGTGGTTGTACCAACCAACAAGGAGAAAGGGCCTCAGTCCCAAACTTCAGAAACCATGGGAAGGGCCATACTTGGTGACTAAGAAAATTAACGACCTAGTCTACAGAATCCAGCTGTCTCCAAGAACTAAACCCAAAGTTGTTCACATAGAGAGGTTGAGTCCCTATCGGGGCAACGAACCCCCAAGTTGGCGGCCGGTAAATACTGTTCGGGACGAACAGTCTTAAGGAGGGGGGCAGTGTTACAAAGCACTTCAATAGACGTAGGTGCGGTGTTGCCACATCTCCAGAATTTCCCCAACATCTGGGAATTTTTGCACAATCTGGCAACACCGCCTCCCCACCCCCCTGGGGGTGCCTGGGGTGACCCCCCTCAGGCGAAGTCTCAACCCTCTAGGACCAGAAATAACGAAGTTACCAACTTGTACCCCGTCGGAACGGATAACTGAGGTCTGCACATTCCGAACACCCTGTATATACACCCTGTATACGCAGAGAACCCTTACACCCTGTATACGCAGAGAGATCTTATAGTTCGAGAAACACCTCTTGTGTAACATAGGAGTGGTGACCACATTTGGATCACCCTGTATATACATCCCCCTGTATACACACGGGACCGATCTGTATTCACAGAATCTTCTAGTGAAAGAAGGTCCTGGAACGTTCTGGAATGGAAAGCTCTAGAAAGGAGGGGAAGGTACGGCGAGTATATAAAAGCGAAAGCAAGCCAGCCCGAGTTAGTTGAGTTCAGTAAGAGAATGTGGTAGTGACTTGAAGAAGCAGTGTAAAGTGTTAAGAGAGTAGTGACTGTAGTACCAGATTAGTGACTTTTGTTGAGAGTAGTAATTGTAAGGCCAGTAAATGAAGTGTTTTGTGAGAGAGACATTCTAGAAATTTTATTGTATCCATATTTAGAGTGTAAATAAAGTTGTTTTGTTAAAATTAAAAGTCTCACTTATCCAGAACCCGGAGAAAACGTAACAATATATAATATATATATATATATATATATATATATATATATATATATATATATATATATATATATATATATATATATATATATATATATATATATAATATATATAAATCCTGTGTTTAAAGTGCCTCTTAGTAAACATACAATTCGGGCGAAATCGGAACGTGAACTGGACGCGGGACGATGTGCACTGTTGCCAGATGAGTATAAGCAAGGGTCATTTTAAATATAGAAGGCAATCAAGGGGTGAACCAATGTTTTCATAATGTAAATAAATGATAGTATTGCGTCATGTACATAGAGTACATAGATCGATATTTAACATATTTTGCGGAAAGCAGTAGGAATACGGAAATGTAAACAGTTAATTTTCAGCAATTGTGGTCTAGGGGGAAAAACGTGATATAGAAGAAAATCAAGGGGTGAAGAAATGTTTTTATAATTTTAATAAATTAAAATATGGCGTCATCTACATAAATAGATATTTGACATATTTTGCGGAAAGCAGTAGGAAAACGGAAATGTAAACAGTTACTTTTCAGCCTCAGGGGGAAAACGTGTGCCTCTCCTCCCTTTTTTGGTACATCAGTAACATCAACAGAGGTTGTGCCATTGTGATTGAGCAAGGTAATCTGCACGTTCCACCATTCCCAGGGGGCGTAAAGCCGTCGGTCCCGTGCCCATGCGATGTTGGGCACGTTAAAGACCCAAATTCCCCGGACAGTGAGGTGAATGAATGACACTTTAGTAAAGTCAATGAAGCAATTTCCGTTGCGAATTGCCGATGATAAATACAACTGTATATGCTAATAGCAAACGGTAACCAGTATATTATTTTGAAAAATCGCACTGTAAACGCATGGTAATGAAGCAATTTCTACCGACAACTGTCGATGATAAACATAACCGAGAAAATGGCTCAAAATGGGCTTACCTTCGAAGTGTCTGCTTATATTTTACTTTCCAACCTTAAATGAGTAAGAAAAGTCAATGAAGCAATTTCCGTTGCGAATTGCCGATGATAAATACAACTGTATATTTTCCTACTCATTTAAGGTTAGAAAGTAAAATATAAACAGACACTTCGAAGGTAAGCCCATTTTGAGCAATTTTCTCCGTTATGTTTATCATCGACAGTTGTCGGTAGAAATTGCTTCATTACCATGCGATTACATTGCGATTTTTCAAAATAATATACTGGTTACCGTTTGCTATTAGCATATACAGTTGTATTTATCATCGGCAATTCGCAACGGAAATTGCTTCATTGACTTTACTAAAGTGTCATTCATTCACTTCACTGTCCGGGGAATTTGGGTCTTTAACGTGCCCAACATCGCATGGGCACGGGACCGACGGCTTTACGCCCCCTGGGTATGGTGGAACGTGCAGATTACCTTGCTCAATCACAATGGCACAACCTCTGTTGATGTTACTGATGTACCAAAAAAGGGAGGAGAGGCACACGTTTTTCCCCCTGAGGCTGAAAAGTAACTGTTTACATTTCCGTTTTCCTACTGCTTTCCGCAAAATATGTCAAATATCGATTTATGTAGATGACGCCATATTTTAATTTATTTACATTATAAAAACATTTGTTCACCCCTTGATATCCTTCTATATTTAAAATGACCCTTGCTATAATACTCATCTGGCAACAGTGCACATCGTCCGGCGTCCAGTTCACGGTCCGATTTCACCCGAATTGTATGTTTACTAAAGAGGCACTTTAAACACAGGATTACCTATATATATATATATATATATATATATATATATATATATATATATATATATATATATATATATATATATATATATATATATATATATACATACATACATATATATATATATATATATATATATATATATATATATATATATATATATATATATATATATATATATATATATATATAGGGTTACAACTAATTAATTGCTCACTATTAACATCTCAGTAACGGTAAGAGATACAGAGTTGGCTAAATTACCAAAAAGTTGCCTAAATTTTAGCTGATCAAATATCTGAAAACAACATTTGAACATGTCGATTCGTTCATGAAATATCCTGAAAAAACTGAAAAACTCAATTTTCAAAATTTTACAATAAATCCCTTATTATCAAAAATGGGCTCCTAATTTTTGCTTTGTGAGCATAATTTGATATGAGCAATCAACTGACGGCATTGGAATTGACGTACCTACTCTAATTTTTGCGCAGCGATAATAAACTTTTTTTTATCTTATGGCCGCCATATTGTATTTTTAATTTTCCAGATGGCAAAAAGATTAACCTTTCGAATGGTATAACACACTTAATGTTTTTCTTCATAAACATTGTACAAATAAATAAAAAAGTAATTATGGTCACAAATATCAAGTAGGTCTGTGTCATTGTTTTGTAATTTGTTGTTACGATTTATTTGACCTGTCAGTTTGAAATATTCTACTTTATTTATGCATTAAAAACATTTTATTTGAAGACTTCTGTTAAATTTGTTCTAAAATTGTATTTCCAAAATGGTTCGCTTTACTGTGGATGTATTATTTAGGTTGTGTACCAGAAAGAAAAACTGGAAATACCCAGTTGTGCCAAAAAAATGAGATTCTGTGGTCGATGGATTTTAGTCTGATGACCATTGTGTTACTCCAAGACACGACAAAATTGCACCAATGCTATGGTGTTCTAGAGTTGTGGCTTACAATGATGTGAAGCTACGGAAGACAGTAAAGGAAGTATCTGGTGATACCTAAAGTAATAGCGAAGATCATGAGGTAGATCTGTTAACACCTTTGTTGGCAGCATTAACGAGGAGTCATCTCGGGACGAGATGAAGTTCAGGATGGTCGAATGTAAGGAATGTATTTTCTCACCCTGCTCATAAGGCTATTTTATTATGAAAATTCTCTGTAGGTTTTAAATAGACTCGTATTATGTGAACAAGTTTCACGTTAAGCTTCACATATCTGATCCCATTAAATTAAAGTGTAGGAGTCTGGCCCATCGTCGCTTATTTAAAATCTTTACGCAAAGCTGGACGTGCGGGGAGGGTTAGGTGTGAGATATCTCATCTCTGTTCAAGTTAACCTAGGGGAGACTGCTTATCGGGCATCTGGTTCACCTAAATAATGCATTAGACATTGTACCGTTAAACGTGCTAGTGTACAGTTCTGTGTTTGGTCCCGTGTTTTCTGGAACAAAGGGTGAGTTATTGCTCATTGAACATGACTTGTTGTTTGTTTATTGTACCTGTTCTTATTTGTTTAAGTTATACATTGAGAAATAAGTATTTGATTGGGGATGGCTTTAGGAAAATCATTTAATAACTAATTTATATGAAAATAAATTGTAGCTAGAGTTCAAAGTCAGTTTATTATTTATACGAGGTTAAGTTTTAAATTGAGAAGTAATTATCATATTCAAATAAAGGAGCTTTAGGAAATAATTTGAGAAATAGCTAAGTTATATTATGTTTATTATTTATACGGGGATAAGTTATAAATTGAAAAGTAATTATCATATTCAAATAAAGGGGCTTTATGAAATAATTTAGGTATTAGCCAAGTTTACATGAGGGCTGTTACTTATACGAGGTTAAGCCAATATTCATAAACTAAGTAAGAGTTAAACTATGTCAGTTTGTTTATAGTAAATAAAGTAGAGTCTGTTTGAAAGTAAATTGATGATAGTTTGGAAGGTGTGAGGGACACCTTCGCTGTTTGCTCACCCAGTAGGGCGTCATACTGGTAGAGGCGTTTGGGTTTAGACCCAGGTTACGTAACCACAACACGGTGGCTTTTAGTGGCATCGTCAGACTAAGGTAGGGTTACGAGGTAACCATTGCACCTATCCCTGTTCGATGCGTGGATACCATAGAGGACACATTGTTGGGTTCGCCCTTTGTGTCCATTGCACTGCTCAGTATTCATGTTGCCGGGAGCGTTGTTGTATTTGTCGATCTGGTAGCTTGTCCGAGACACTGTGGCCAGTTCACCCGTTGGTCTCATGGCACGGTCAGTCCCAGTGGGGGAGTTGGGGTACCTGGAGAAGGGCACAGTGTTGAGCTAGTCCATTGTGTCCATTGCACTTCTCGGTAGTCAACTCTGTCAGTACGAGCACTCTAGGTGATGTATTGAACTGTGCCTCATTGCACACCTGGAAGCCGGCACGGACCTAGTGTTCGGGTACAGCGCCCAACAAAACACACAGTCTAAACTATTGTTTTAGAAACTATTATTTGAGTAACTAATGTTTGAATAATTGTTGTTTAAGTAATTATTATTTGAGTAACTACTTGAGTAATTATTGTCTGAGTAATTATTGTTTGAGAAACTAATGGTTGAGCATTTTGAGACATTGTTGAGAAGCAGTTCTGAGGCACTGATGTGCGTTGTTGAGAGAGTATAATGTGGCTCAGTGAAGCCCTGAGTATGAACTGCTAGTAATGTTGGAGTTGCTCAGTGGAGCGTTATGTCGAAACTCTCTTAATGTTAGTTTGCTCAGTGGAGCTTTAAGTATAAATAGTTATTGATGTCGAGTCGCTCAGTGGAGCGTGTAATTGGTAACTGTTTGATGAGCTAATAATTGAATGCCCCTGGTATATATGTTAGGTTGTACTTTAGATGAACAATGGTGTGTTCAGGTATATTTTTAATTACAGGTTAGTCATGTTGTTACTGGACACATTTGGCACCCGCTCGCCCGACTCATTACGCCCGTACATTAAGGCTTCGCCATCATTCTGACAAGTAATAAACCTTTTGCCTTTTGCATGATTACTCTTAAGTAGATAACACAACTGCTAAGTAATATATCGACTGGTGATTGATTGTTGAGCTATGTAATTATATTATGTGACCGTTAGTCGATTGTTAGTAATATAAAAGGTTACCTCTATTGTTTACTAAAAGGGTTGTAACCTTGTGTCATCGAAGGGTGGCGTTCACTATTATTCAATATATATATATATATATATATATATATATATATATATATATATATATATATATATATATATATATATATATATATATATATATATATATATATATATATATATATATATATATATATATATATATATATATATATATATAGATCACACCGATAATTGAAAACTAATGGGCTAATTTTGATGAAATTTGGCAGTTTTTGTAAGTGGCTTGGATAAGTTCGTTAGCCAGAAAAATCGAACCAGGTTTTCCGAAAAAATTTAGGGTTTTCTTTCGGGAAAATTTTGTATCTCCGAAAATAACAAAACTATGGTAACTAAATTTGGTACGTAGGCTTACGTTATAAAAAGTAAACTACATACCAAAATTTAGATCTCTCTGTTACATGAAAAAAATGTTATGTGTTGAAAATAATAATGTAATGTACAGAATTCAAACACTCAGCGTCATCTATCTACGTGGCCTAGAAATAGGTGTATTCTTTTTGCCTGGGATATCTACTTTAACCGGGCTTCCCCTATGCATAAACTGTGCTTTCTTGACCCATGAGTCTATCTGTAATATTGCTCTGGATGCAGGCTTATTGCCCTGATTTTTACCGCACAATTTTAACAAGTTACTACGATTTGTAGACACTTAAGTTAACTATTCCCTTTGTACTTTTAAACATTCCTAATTCGCTGCTATTAGGCTATAATGCCCAACAAAGAAAAAAAGGTCAGCACTATGCGAGGAAGGGGAGTGAAGAGAGAGAAGATAGATGATTGGTGTAAATGAATAGGGGGATCCATAGCCCGTTTTCGTACCATTACAGACAAAGGACAGACTCAGATACTAATTTAATCACTTTATAATAATGGTCTTTTGTCAGATTGCAGTCACGTTTTTGACTATAACAGCAGAAACCTTCAATCACAAAAGCAATTAATGCTCTATCAAATAACTACCTCGCGTATATACACATCAAAGTCTTGCTTCAATTTACGGAGAACGGTACATTTATTCATAAATAATAAACAGAGCCGATTAGCTGGTAACTGCTCCTTTATTTTTTTTAAAGTAGGTAGCTAGTAACTGAAAAACATTACAAAGGTAATCTCCCACAGGAAACGATACAGCCTTGAAAATAAAATATATTCACAAAACCACAAATGTCTGGATACGTCAACTTAAATGTTTAATTCATAATTTTTCGTCTGTCTTTAATTCACCACCTAAGTATATTTTCAACAAATAAAAGTCTATACGCAGCAGGTTCGTTATGGTAGCGAATTTTCATAAAAATGCGTTTGATGGCTAATTTCTTTTTTTAAAAAGACGTTACACCTGGTTAAATTTGGCCTTTGTAGTAGAAACAATGTCCCATATTTTACAAGAATAAAGTTGTTTGAACAAGTACAAGAATTTTCGGAAAATAAACTTTAAATGCTTCCGAAAAAACTGGTGCGATTTCCAAGCTATTTACACACCTGCCAATATATCATTTTTCAAAATTTTCTTACATGAACATTTTCATACAATTTCTGTAATGAAAATCCCCATTCTCCTTTTTAGTGATTTTTCTTTAAAAAAAAGTCCAAATAGATTAAACATTGCTTTGTTTTAAATAGACAGTCGGATTCCCCCCGTCCGTCTCAGTTCTGAGCTGACTTATAATGTATCTAATTTCGACCACGTTAATTATAATGAATGTTTAAAAGAAAAGAAATTCTAGACGCCGCAAGTGGGTTATGGTAGCGAATTTTTATTAAAATCTGTCCAAATATATTAAACAATGCTTTGTTTTAATTAGACAGTCGGATTCCCCCGGTCCGTGCCAGTTAATAAATATAATAATAAATATAATAAAATAATAATAAAAAAACAGTTCAGATTTCAGTTGAGTATCTTAAAAATGTGACCGATCAACATTCAACACGCATGGCTACGCAAAAATACAAATCCTTTAAATAGTGAGAATATATGGGTGTCTTCATCTTAAATGCGACACTATATATATATATATATATATATATATATATATATATATATATATATATATATATATATATATATATATATATATATATATATATATATATATATATATATATATAAACATATAAAATTGAAACTGATCCCGGATATGTGCTTTAGGGGGCCGAGTTCGCGCCCATTTGGAGAAATTTTTCAACAATCAAAAGTCGCCATCTCATTTTTTTTTAATCGAAAATTCACAATAATGAAATTACCCATGGTTTACTTTTTAGTGAATTTTCTTTAAGAAAATTCACTAATGAGGAGATTCCGACTTTTGAATTTTGAAAACATTTCCTCAAATGAGCGCTAATTAGCCCCCCAGAACACATATCCGGGGTCAGTTTCGATTTTTATATGATTTTGATTAAATGTGGTGAATACATTCCTTTTGCAAATGGCTTGGAAAAGTTCGTTATCCAGGAAATCGGCCCAGGTTTTTCCGGAAAATGTTGTGTTTTCTTTAGAAAAAAAAATTATATCTGCCGAATTAACAAATTAAGGGCAACCAAATTTGGTACATAAGTTTACATTATTATAGGTAAGTTACCTACCAAAATTTAGCTCTGTTGGTCAAAAGAGAAAAAAGTTATAGGCATTAAAAAAAGGGGGGTTTTCCTCAAAACGTCAAAGTTGCGATTTAAAACGTCAAAATTGGCAATATTTAGGCAAAGAACTTGAATCTAATACGGGCTATGGAAAGAATATGTCTCAAGAAGAATGTTTTACAAACCCTGAATTCTTAGTTTCAACCGTCATTGTCCTTCATTTTACTAAAATATTTCCAGAAAATTCATTTCAAATTGACCCTTTCTCTGATGTTTGGCAGTAGCCTTAGCTATAGAGTTTATCGTTGAATGGTATATAATTTTTGTCGAATTTTCGTAAAAAATCAATACAGCTCAATATATCCGTTATTATACAAGATATGAAAAAAAATTGTATCCATTAATTATAGGGTGTCTTGAGCTACATCTTAAAAAATATTTCTACAATCATAGGGTGGCCCATAAGTCGTTGGTGATACAAATTCTCTTTTTTAGTGAATTTTCGTAGAACAAATTCACTAATAGGGAGATCCCGACTTTTGAATTTTGAATTTTTTTTTTGCAAATGAGTGCGAACTAGGACCCCTACAACCCATATCCGGGGTCAGTTTCAATTTTTATATGTTTATATATATATATATATATATATATATATATATATATATATATATATATATATATATATATATATATATATATATATATATATATATATAGATGTATCACACTGATAACTCAAAAAATATTAGGCCGATTTTGATCAAATTTGGCATGTACCTTCCTTTTGTAAACGGTTCGTTAGTCAGGAAAATCGGACGAGGTGTTCCGGGAAAATTTTGAGTTTTCATTCGAAAAAAATTTTTTTCTCATAAAATAAAAAAGTTATGATAACCAAATTTGGTAGGTAAAGGTAAGATGCTTACTGGCAATTAGGCCATTGCTGACCCTTTTTGCTCATCTAAACTAACCTACCCTCCACCTTGAGCTCGATCTCAACGACGACAGTGATTTGAAAAATCACCCGCCGCCGAATTTGGTAGGTAGGTTTATGATATAAAAAAGTAAACTATACACCAAAATTTAGATTTCTGTGTTATAAGAAAAAAAAAAGTGATAATAAAATATTTTGTGCCAGATCATTTCTATAAAAATTCACTACCATAACGCACTTGCTGCTTTTGCAGGCTTTTTTATTACTATTCTTATTTTTAGTTCTCAATTCGCGGTCCACTTTAGAGCTTTTTCTGTGAACGTCGCAATACAAACCACAAAAAAACTATTCAAACATCGCCTAAATGTGTCATTTTAATAATACTTACGTCGTAAAAAATTAAATACTGATTTTACTAATTTGTGTGTGTTTAAATTACACGGAAGCAATTAAGGAAATAAATATACAGCTAGTATTATGACTCGTCACAGAACACGCAACAACCATAAACGATATGTGACATTAAATAAATATTTTTTTGTTGTAGAATAAACCTTTGTAGTTGCCGAGACATCAAAACCTGTATGCTTACATATGTAATCAAGAATATAAAAACATAAGCACTAAAATAATTTATATAGGAATTTAACATAAAAAGTCAATATTTACTTTTAAGTTCCCTTATTAAATGACTGCCTTTGATGAACTGTTTTTCAAGAGCTTAGAATGGCATCTCTCTCTATTCAACTTTTTATATGCGAGTTTGATTGCACGTAACTGCTCAACTGTTCTTCTTTTTCAATCAATTTGATGTATTGTCGATAGGTATTTGACCGCATCAATCTTTTTTGTAGACGCATTTAGAGGTTACTGAAACCATTGTCAAGGTAAAAGAACTTCAACTTCATAAGATGTTGGTTGTGGTCTCTGATTATACAGAATGTCGCTTGTAAAGGTTGCACCTGGGTTTTCGCGAGAACTGCTGAGCATTTCTGAAAACCGTAAAACGATTTTGCTTGTGAGGAGGACACTTTTGTGAACACTAACGGAATTTATAGCATATAACCCCTAGCGGAGGTGACTATTTAATTTGATTAGGGAAGGTAGGTCGAGTGGCAACTTTTTCGAAAGCTCTTTTGATTCTCTGTTAAAAGCTCCGATTTTAAAATTTACCGATTAGTTTTCTAGATATTTCCTTTCAAAACTTCAGAATTAAAAACTCTACAGCAGTAGTATTTTTTCGTGTTTAAGCCATCGACTAGTTATGAGAAAGTCTGGACGCAGCAAGTGCATTATGGTAGTGAATTTTCATTTAAATGTTTATAATAGCAAATATGTCTTTTTTTTTAAGAAAACAGGCATCAAATTTGGTTACCAGCATAACCTACATAGTAGAAATAATGTACCATATTTTATCAAAATAACTTTATCGTTGAGGAAGTAGAAAAATGGGTCGAAAATAAACTAAAATGTTTAAGCCATCTACCCACCCGCCAAGCTATAATTATTCACAAAAACTTTTTTGACGAAACAACCAAAAAAATTTTTGCCTAAAATCAGAAAAAAAATTTTTACAATAACTTATCAAAAATGTATTATTAATTACCCAATTTCACAAAAATGTTTTTAAAAAATGATTTCTACAAACAAATTTCTGCGAAAACTGACTAAGTATTTTCTACACAAAAAATTGCTAAAATAATACCAAAAAATCAAATTATATGCCTAATCTGTAATTCAAATTGAAAATAAAATAATTTGTTTGCACGAAAACCCACTAACACATTATTTTCGACGAATTTCCTTAAAAAAATGTTAAATCAAAACTTCGTTGAATACTTTTTCACAACAAAATTCGTAAGGAATATTTCTTTAAAGAAAAATCATAAAATTATTTATAAGAAAATTCGCTATTAAAAGAACATTTTGTACAAGAAAATTCGCTAATAACTATAAATAAAATAAATTAAAAATTAGAAAATCGGATCTAAGTAAATACAGAAATAGATACTTTTTCTGTGGCTTCACAAAGAAAATTCTTTTGCCTGGCGATGCTATAAAAATAAAACGGTTTGCAGAGAAGAAAACAAACATTTCTGAAGTCACAGAAAAACATCTACGGCTCTGTAATTATTAAAATGGAACTTAAAGCCTTAAAAGTCCTTATCTCTTCATTAGTGATTTTTTTCAACAAACGATCACTATAAAAATTATTAGGATTTAATAATCTAATCAGATAACATTAAAATTGAATCAAACACAAAAACAGTAAAAAAAATCAAAATAAATTCAGTCACCACGGAGATTTGAACCAACGTCCCCATCATTATGTTTCTAACGAGCCAATCGTCTAAGCCTCCCGGTCTTCGAAGCATGTAAACTAAAGTATAATAAAACGTAGATAACCAATAATGGTCTTCGGTTATGTATTTGTAATATGTATCGACTGTTTGAGATGCATTTTTGTAAATATTGTAATCAAATGGGAACATTCGAAAAATAAATGTACCCTCTAATATACATTTCTTGCAATAATTACCATTTGGAAACCCCATTAGTTATAGAAGCTTTATTTAAACATTACTAATTTTTGACCTTTCGAATCTCCATTTTGGCATTTACAGGGGAAAATTTGTAAAATTTTCAAAGTAATTCATCTCACACTTCTTGACCTTTTTGCGCGAATAAAAATAAACGTTATCTGTAATGTTTAATAGATTTTGGTTAACACATACAATATTTTGGTATTACATCTTCTCTGACTTTTAGTGGCACCGATATTTTTCTCAATTAAATACTCATAGCTTTTATTTTTCGTTTACCTTAGAGATCCAAATTTTGGAACATAGTTTACAATGTGAAGCTGCTTACCAAATTTGGCTACCATAGCTTTGTTATTTTCGGAGATAAAATTTTTTCCCGAAAGAGAACTCAAAATTTTCCAGGAATACCTCCGTTTTTCCTGGCTAACGAACTTATTCAAGCTACTGACAAAATGAATGTACCTGGCACATTTTATAAATCGGCTCATTATTTTCTGAGTTATCGGATATATATATATATATATATATATATATATATATATATATATATATATATATATATATATATATATATATATATATATATATATATATATATATATATATATATATATATTGTATGAGCGCGTTGAAAAGTGTCCAATTATAATGAAAATTATCGGTGTAGTAGATCAACTGCTCGTATTTTTAATGGAAACTACCCATACAAAAATTTAAGTGATGTTCATGTTTCGAGAATATTGAGAAAATTTGAAGAAACTTGTTCGGGTTGCAATAAGAACCACATGCGAACAGGAGTGTAAGGGACGAGAAACGAAAATGGGGGGTAATAGGACAACTTGGGCAAAATGAAAATCAGAGCATTCGTCATTTATCTGAAACGGGTATAGCTCGATCCAGTATTCACAAAATTTTGCAGACGTACAAACATCTCTACAAAGTTGCTACATGAGTTGAATGAAGATGGTAATGACCGGAGGCTCCAGGTTAGTGAATACATGGGTGGAAGAATTATACATAATCGGAGCTGCTCTACGACACTTGTTTTCGTGACGAATGCCAATTTTTCTTAAACTAACAACCTAAACAATCTAAACAACCTAAACAACCTACTTATTTTCCTCGTATCCCAACACACAGCTCAAATCCCTTGGATCTCCTTCTTACTACACAACCTGACTGCTATAAGATATCAGTCACCGCCCCCCTTGGTCGCTCAGACCACGGCATGGTCACTGCTTCCTGCGCAATATGCAACCCGAGGTCACACAGTCATCACACCCACGTATCGTTTGGCACTACAACTCTGCAAACTGGGATGAAATGCGGGATTACTTTTCCTCATTTCCATGGGCGTCTGTCTGCTTCTCTCATCCTGACCCCTCTGATATCTCACAAAACGTCACCGAAATTATCCAAGCTGGCATGGAATTATTTATCCCACGTACACAGAAAACCTCTTCAGCCACTCAAAAGCCCTGGTTCTCTAAATCCTGTGACAAGGCCAGACTTGAAAAAGTCAAAGCTCACAAAACGCTTCTACACAATCACAGTCAAGAAAATCGTCAAGCATTTAACGACGCAAGAAACCGCTATGTCCGCATTCTTTCTGAGGCAAAAAACTCGTTTAATAACCACATCAAAAACAAAGTCCTCTTAAGCTCCAACGGCGGCAAACCCTTCTGGACTCTTGCTAAATCTATTGGAAATAATTTCTGCAAAAGCACGTTCCCACCTCTTGTCTCAGGGGATGAAATTGTTTCTACCGCCCTGGGCAAGGCTGAACTTTTTGCTTCGTTGTTCGCCGGCAATTCTACTCTCAACCCACCTCCAAATGTTCAACCACCAACAGTCCCCAATGTTGCGCATAAAATGACGGATATCATTTTCAAAACTAAAAAGGTACGTAAGATGCTCTCTTCTCTTAATACCAGGAAAGCGTCTGGCCTTGACGAGATCCCAGCAATTGTTCTCAAAAAGTGCGCACCAGAACTTGCTCCTGTCCTGACTCGTCTGTTTCAGATATCTTATAATAAAGGCATATTTCCTAGTAACTGGAAAACTGCTCGAGTACAACACATCCCCAAGAAGGGATCCAAAGCGCTTCCTAGCAACTACAGGCCTATTTCTCTCCTTTCAGTCGTCTCTAAAGTGATGGAAAAGTATATAAACACCGAATTACTAAAATTTCTTGAAAAACACAGTCTAATCCACGACAGGCAGTATGGATTTCGTCAGCGCAGATCGACTGCCGATCTCCTTTCCTTTGTCACCCATTCTTGGAACAAGTCCATGGAACAACACGGTGAATCCCACATTGTTGCTCTAGACATATCCAAAGCATTCGACCAGGTCTGGCACGCAGCGCTGCTTAATAAACTTCCGGCCTATGGCCTACCACCAAAACTCTGTATGTGGACAGCAAATTTCCTCTCCAACAGGAGCATATCTGTTGTTGTGGATGGCCATTCCCCTAAACTGTATCCAATTAATGCAGGAGTTCCTCAAGGTTCAGCTTTAGCCCCTACTTTGTTTGTACTCCACATCAATGACCTCCTCTATAGCACATACAACCCAGTTCACAGCTACGCGGACGACAGCACCCTCCATTCAAATATACAATATTCTAAGCCTGTCTCTTTAGCCCAATTATATGAGGATCGCAGACTCATGGAGGGTTCTGTCTCCGTGGATCTCCAAAAAATATTAGACTATGGAAGTAGAAATCTTGTACAATTCAACCCCACCAAAACTAAGTCTTGCTTTCTTTCTCACAAGCTCACAAGAGATACACCAGCCCTAGACCCATCACAATGAACAACCAAGTTATTCAAAGCAATGAGTCATTTTCTCTTGTTGGCATTTATGTGGATCGAAATCTTAATTGGCACCAACATGTCACATGGGGTTAAGGAGTCGCGGGCCAAAGGACTCCAGGGGGCAAGCTGAGGAAGTGGAAATAACAACATAAACTCCCGATGAAGCTTTCCCCAAGACCGTCATGCGCGGTAAAAATCCGCATCCTGCACGAGGTGACCCTGCTAATAACTAAACATGACGGATCTAGACAAGGAGGTCGAACTAAACTCCCCCAATCTACGGTGTCACGTGACCCGTGCCTATGGATGGATGGCACCAGGGCGATGGTGTCGTGAACGGAACCTCTGGAGTACCAGGCAACCCTCCAGAGTAACCCGCCTTGCACCACACAGGGGGTTCTGATGGTGTGGACAGTATTTCCCCCATTCTCGTGGGAACAACATGAAGATTATAAATACATATAAAACCAAAACCAATGAGGCTCGAGGAGTGGCTCCGGCTACAGACTTGAGCCTTGAGTCTATCCCGGAAACGGAGACGAGCCAGGGTGCGGCAGCGGACTCTGGAGGTCCCACGACCGGCGTAGATACGGGGGATCAGGGGGTAGCTTCGGCCAGAGACCTGTCCCCGACACCCAAGCTGGAGGCTGGGTCCCACCGGAGGGCGGCGAGCTCCGCGGACTCCGGGGGCCCCTCCACCAGTGAGGACTCTACTGTTAGAGTAGAGGGACTGCCCCGGCAGTCCAAGCGTCTTTCCGGGGCGCAAAGAAAGAAGCTCCGGAGGGCGCAAAAAATGGCGGCCGGGACCTGGACGGTCGAGAAACCTGTAAAGGCGCAAGAGGGGAGTGCGGGTCAGAAGAGGACGCGCTCGAACTCTAGCACGCCCACTACAGACAGACGTTCCAAAAGGGCCAGGGTGCCTGTAAAGGCGCAAGAGGAGAGTGCGAGTCGGAAGACGCCGCGCTCTGGCTCTAGCACGCCTACTACATACAGACCTCCCAAAGGAACTAAGGCCGGAACACCGGCGCAGACTGGCTCTTACAGGGAGGCTGCGGAGGGCCTCGGGATGGCGGTGATTGATAGACGCCATCCTGAGGTCACGCTAGACCAGGGGAAGGCGGACCTGATCCAGGCTGCGGTGGTAGCTGCAGTGGACTCTCTTCAGGAAGGGGAGAGCCCGCCTCAGTTCCACCGGACGCGCCTGACGGGGGGCATCCTCTGGATAACCTGTGCCGGCCCGCAGTCGCGGGACTGGCTGCGGAAAACGATCGGGGGCCTCGGTCAGATTTGGGAGGGGGCGGACTTGACAGCCGTCGAGCCCAAGGAACTCCCAAAGAGACGCAAGGTCCTCGTACGGATCCCTGACACCGTCCCGCAGGAGACGGTGATCAGCAGACTTAAGATCCAGAACCCTGAACTGGGGACGCAACACTGGTCGGTTCTAAGCAGGAAGGCAGAGGAGAAAGGACAGACGCTCGCCTTCTCGATCGACCCGACATCTTACAGAGCCCTTGAAGGAACCTCCTTCAAGGCATTCTGGGGCATGGGAAGGGTTAGCTTCCGCCCACTGGGGAAGCAATTAAGGGTTAATGGGACTTAGGTTCCTTCAGGTCAACCTCCAACACAGTAGGGCAGCCACGGCCGGACTACTAATGGCTCTGAGGAACACGGATGTGGCCCTCATCCAGGAACCGTACTCCTACAAAGGAGAGATCAAGGGACTCGGCGGAGCTAATGGAAAGCTCATCTACAGCAGGTCCAGCGAGAATCCGAGGGCCTGCATTTTTGTCAGGGAAGGGATAGAGTTTCTCCCTCTAATGAATTTCTGTTCCAGGGACCTGGCAACGATCAAAATCCGATGTGGAGGAGCGGATGGGCTGAGGGACATTACTGTCGCGTCAGCCTATCTGCCAGGGGACAGCACGGACCCTCCTCCACCCAACGAATTGGAGCAGCTGATGGTGGGTAGCAGAGCAGGTGGATGGCAGACCATCATCGGCATGGATGCGAATGCGCACCATGAGTTGTGGGGTAGCTCGGACACAAACTCTAGGGGTGAGGCACTTTTACAATTCTTTATGAAATTTAATTTAGACATATTGAATAGAGGTAATAAACCGACATTCGTCACAACACTGCGTGAGGAAGTTTTAGACCTAACAGTTTCCACCCAGTTTCTGGGTGACTTTGTTAAAAGCTGGGCTGTGTCTGGGGAAGTGAGTAGCTCAGACCACAGATACATCCGGTTTGAAATCGCCAAAGTCGAAAGAGAAACGGTATGGTACCGGGACCCCCGCAAGGCGGACTGGGAAGCCTACAGGGCAGACCTAGCTGTGGAACTGCGGGGGGTTGAGAGGGCCATAAGGGATTCAATAGACCTCGAGATTGCAGCAGTCCAATTGCGAGACGCAATTACCTCGGCCTATAACGCCAACTGCCCCCTGAAAATGAGGGTGTCCACCAGGAACGTCCCATGGTGGAACGAGGACCTCAGGCAAAGGAGGACGCAGGTTCGTAAGCTGTTTAACGCGGCCAAAAGGTCGGGAGCATGGGATGAATATAGACAGGCCCTATCGACCTATAACAAAAGACTGAGGGACGCCAAGAAGGAGTCGTGGAGGAGGCACTGCGAAGAAGTGGAAAACACGTCCGAGAGTGCTCGACTACACAAGATCCTGTCTAAGGGCCCTCAGACTAACATAGGCTCCCTTAGAACACCCACGGGAGGCTTTACAAGCTCGGGGGAGGAAACTATGGAAATTTTACTCCAGACGCACTTCCCCGGCTGTAACATAATAAACCAATCACCTCCGGACTGGGAACACTCTGAAATAGAGGCGCCTTATAGGAGGGCATCTAGAGTAGACTGGACAGTCGCTAAAGAGGTGGTTACCTGGAGCAAAATCAGATGGGCCATTAACAGCTTTAAGCCATACAAATCGCCGGGATTTGATGGAATAATGCCCATCATGCTCCAACAGGGGATAGACATACTGGCGCCGGTGCTTACCCTCATTATGAGGGCCAGCCTGGCTCTGGGGTACATTCCGAGGGCATGGAGACTGGCCAGGGTTGTATTTATTCCTAAACCTGGGCGTCCAACAGACCAGGCAAAGTCCCTGAGGCCAATAAGTCTCATGTCCTTCTTGCTGAAAACAGTGGAAAAACTGCTCGACCGGCACATTAGGGGCGGTGTACTGGAAGCATATCCTCTACACTGCGGACAATATGCATACAGAGCAGGATTCTCAACAGAAACAGCACTGCACCAACTGGTGCTGAAACTGGAGAATACGCTGGAGAACAAGGAGGTGGCGCTGGGGGCCTTCCTAGACATAGAGGGGGCCTTTAGCAACACCTCGTTCGGATCGGTTCTGGCAGCTGCCCGGGAGCGTGGAATAGAGGAGACCTGCTGCAGGTGGATCGGTTCCATGCTCAGGGACAGGGCGGTGTTCACCTCACTCGCGGGAGGGACTCTGCTGGCGGGGGTCGCGGCGGGGTGTCCGCAGGGGAGCGTTCTGTCTCCCTTGCTCTGGTGTCTAGTCGTGGACGGCCTGCTGGGGAGGCTCTCGGGAGGGGGGTATGAGGTACAGGGCTATGCGGACGACATTGTCATCATAGTCCGAGGAAAGGTCACACAGGCAGTGTGGGAGCGTATGCAGACTGCACTGAAAGTGGTGGAAGGGTGGACGGTTGATCAAGGGCTCGGGGTGAGCCCCGAGAAAGCAACCGTCGTGCCGTTTACGAGGAGGAGGAAGTGTGAAAGCCACAGAACTCTCACTCTATACGGTAGGAGCGTTCCAATGGCCAGGGAGGTAAAATATCTTGGGGTCGTATTGGACTCTAAGCTAACCTGGAATAGTCACATTGGAAAAATACTGCGTAAGGCAGTCATGACCTTAGCCGTCACTAGGCGGCTATATGGAAAAACGTGGGGACTAAGACCTAGTATGGCCCACTGGCTGTACACAAGGGTGGTCAGACCATCGTTAACATATGCGGCACTGGTCTGGTGGCCTAAGGTGACACAATCCAGTGCCAAACAAAAACTAGGCAAGATCCAAAGGATGGCTTGCCTAGGCATCACAGGGGCCATGTCTTCAACCCCAACAGCCGCCATGGAGGTGTTGCTGGATCTACCCCCCCTACACTTCGTTATTATGGGAGAGGCCAGGCTAGGACTATACAGACTAGCCTGCAATGGTAGACTGAAGATCAACCCAGGCTTCAGGGGCCACTGCAAAATTCAGGAGATCGTGAAGGAACCCATGCTTGAAATGAGGTCAGACTTCGCGAGCCCGCGAATGTGCAGGGAAAACAACTTCACAGTGGAAATCCCTGATCGCGGGGCATGGCGGGAGGAGACACCGGGCATACCACGGGACGCGCTCGTCTGGTTCACGGACGGATCTGGCGGGGAGCGTGGGACGGGGGCAGGTGTTTACTCGGAAGGACCGAGGGTAAGTCACAGTATTTCCCTCGGAGCCCATGCAACGGTGTTTCAGGCCGAGATGTACGCCATCCTGCACTGAGTGCGGGAGAACAAGAGGAGGGGCTACACCAACAAGCGGATCCTCATAGCCACAGACAGCCAGGCAGCCCTTAAGGCACTAAGTAGCCCACGGGTAAATTCCTGGCTGGTGAGTGAGTGCCGAGACGAGACGAGCGACCTGGCTGGGCAGAATGAGGTGACCCTCATCTGGGTGCCGGGTCACTCGGGGGTCAAAGGCAATGAAGAAGCTGACAGTCTCGCAAAGAGGGGGTCAGCAGAACCATTTATGGGACCAGAACCGGCTCTGGGCGTGTCAAAGAGCACTGCCAGGGGAGCCATTAAGTCCTGGGTCAGAAACCAACACAAGGTGTACTGGGCGGACTGTCCAGGGCTCAGACATGGGAAGTCAATAATTGACGGACCCAGTTCAAAGAGAGCTGTGGAGCTGCTAAACCTTAGCAGAGGACAGCTCAGAAACACAACAGGTCTCTTGACGGGACACATGGCCGTCAAGAAACACCTACATAAAATGGGGCGGTTCGAAGGGGACCTCGCATGCAGACTCTGCGGCGAGGGGGAGGAATCAGCCCAGCACATCTTGTGCGAGTGTATAGCTCTGGACCGGAAAAGACAACTGATCTACGGTCACTCTAGACCGGAGACAGAGCAATATAAAACTTCACCCTACCAATCGCTGTGCAGACTAGTTCAAGGCACAGTGATTTTGGAATGGGTGGAGTAAGACTAGGGGTATGCACAATCAACCAAGGGTTGCGGTGCTATCGGGGCGGCAAGGCCGCGGACGAGCCCTGAGGGAACAAAAAAAAAAAAAAAAAAAAAAAAAAAACATGTCACATCAATTGCAGAAGCGGCTGCTAAGAAATTAGGTTTCCTCTTCCGGGCTCGCAAATACTTTTCACCAGCTAATCTCTATACCTTATATACTTCACACATAAGGCCAAACCTCGAATACTGCTCCCACATCTGGGGTGCCGCTGCCGCTTCTACACTCGCTATCCTGGACTCCATTCAAAAGAGAGCTATACGTCTTATCGGTGACCCTACCCTCACCCAAAGGCTGCCATCCCTTGCCCACCGACGTGCCGTTGGTGACATCTCTCTCTTTTATAGATATCTGCACGGGCACTGCTCAAAGGAGCTTTCCTCCATAGTTCCGCCACCTGCTGCCCCCAACAGATCTACCAGGGGAACAGTGCGAATGCACCCTTTCACTGTGCAGGTCACCAGACATAGAACATCTTGTTATGACCGCTCTTTTGTCCCGAGGACTTCCAAGTTGTGGAATTCCTTGCCAGCACATGTTTTTCCTTCTCCTCCGAACCTCCAAACCTTCAAGTCCAGAATTAACAAGCTGCCTCTTTCCTCCTTGTCAACACCCACGGTACGATAGTATTTAGGCTGTAAGCCCTCGTGGTGTGTTGTTGAAATTAAAAAAAAACAACAAAAAAACGGAGCTATCAACAGACATAACTGCCCCTATTGGAGCCAATCCTCACCTGTACAGAGAATCCCAAAATTCCAAAAAATGAAACGTTCGAGTAGGGATTGTATTAAATCGAATTGTTGGTCCAATCTTTATTCCTGGTAATTTGACTGGAAAAATATATCTTAATTTGCTGACGAATGAATTAGATGTTTTGATAACCGAAATATTGGAAACACCAATCACCTACACAGAAAGATGGTGTCCCTCCTCATTATGTAGCTGTCGTTAGGAGATTTTTGGACAATCAGTACCCAGGCAGGTTGTTATTTGATTTTAACATAACAGCTTATTTAAAGAGGATGCAATGTTGAAAACTTTCGAAGCAGATTCCGAGATTAAAGATAGTTTGTAATTTATGGTTTGTCCATTTTTTGTTTCAGGTCAGTGAATATGCAAATAAGGTCCTGTTGAATAGCCAGCTAGATCTCCCGACCTGAATTCCCCTTTTTTCTATGGGGATATTTAAAACGCAAGGTCTTTCAAACTGAAGCAGAAGATCTGTAGGATGCCGGATGCAAGCATGCTACCTATAAATGTAACAAAACTTTCAAAATGCGCAAACTGTGACGGAGAGCGTCCAGTGTCTTACAAAGCATGTCCAGATTTCCCCCGCCCACACAAAGAAGCACACCGAGAAGCACAAATAACACCGGTTTCTGTGATAACCTACCAAACCCTTTATCAACAATTCAGGGATATTCAAGAAATCAGACCCAGAAAACAAAGGCGAACAAAACCTCAAACACGCCAATCACCGCAGCCACCATTAGCACCACCTTCAGAAAAGCCAGCAAATTAAACCCATAAACTGCCGTCATGCACTCATTTATAAATAGTTGCCAATTCTTACTTGAACAACTAGTTTAATGAGCACATTAAACTTACGCGCCCGACAGAAAGATGTCTGCTGAAGAAATTAGCACACTAAGACTCAAACCTGAAAATTACACAAAACAGACAAAAGATATCCCTGGAATAGCAATATATTCAAAAACTTGGCACAAACGCCGCTCACACATATTTCACCGCCACCACCATACGTACACATAACAGACAGCTAGCAGAAAGGGCTCAAAAACAGAAATCTGGACTAGGAATAATTATGATTACTTGACTTGATGATGTCTAAAGTCAGGACATCTTTCACAAATTACTAGTATTTTGATGTACAATAGCACCAGCAGGACCATGGAAACACCATAAAGATAATACTGTAATATTTCTTTACGTTCTTCATACCAAAAACAAGCAATTACTACACCCAACGGTTAAAAAAAGATCAATTTTATACATAAAATATAAAATGTTCACAAAAATTTGAAAAACAATGAAATTTCAACAACCTTTTAAAATCCAACACCTGAAATACATAAATGGGTAAAATGTACTCAACTTGATCCAATAATGCGGAAACTAACAAAATACTCACATAAACAAAATGTTGTTGCATTGCGTAATTTTTTAACACTAGAGTATTTTGTTGACTATTTTTAAAGTACATGTTATACAGAACTGCCAAATTTAAAATTTTCATTTCTTGTCATTCAGAAAAACAAATACGCTTTATTATTTTTTGTAAACAGAAATAAAAAATCAATAATAATATACATTTTTCTAAATAAATACTCAAAGTGTTGTTTATTTACTATTTGGCATTTCCCTAGACGAAATTGAAACTCGTTTTCAAAATGTCTACATACCTCAGGGAAAATTAGACTACACTCATTTCTTATTCGTGCATTTACTCCTCAAGATTTGCCAGTTTTGTTTTTTCGCTATTCAAGTATCCTCATAAAAGTAGTCCAAAGGAGTGACATCTGGTGATCTAGGAGTCCATTCAATGGTTCCACTTCTATGAAATGCAACTGTCCTATAATACTGCATACAAATAGGCATATACAGGTCTTGTAAAACGATGAGGCACACCATCATGTGCCCAATAGGTATTTCTATTCGAAAACAGAGTAGCTAAAATTGGAACCAGTACTTCCTGCAAAAATTCCGAATATCTTGCTCCAGTTATATTTTCGCCAAAGAATACTTGTCACATCCTACGGTGCCTAACAATCCCTGCCCAAACATTGACATATTCTGGCCGCTGAGTGTGACCTTACCCAATAACAACAATTTTGTCAAGTTACATTTTTTTCCTCAGGGCTCGTGCGCGGCCTTGCCGCCTCGTTAGCACTGCAACCTTTGGTTGATTGTGCATACCCTCAGTCTTACTCCACCCATTCCAAAATCACTGCGCCTTGAACTAGTCTGCACATCGATTGGTAGGGTGAAGTTTTATATTGCTCTGTCTCCGGTCTAGACTGACCGTAGATCAGTTGTCTTTTGCGGTCCAGAGTTTACACTCTCACAATATGTGCTGGGCTGATTCCTCCCCCTCGCCGCAGAGTCTGCATGCGAGGTCCCCTTCGAACCGCCCTATTTTATGCAGGTGTTTCTTGACGGCCATGTGTACCGTCAAGAGACCTGTTGTGTTTCTGAGCTGTCCTCCGCTAAGATTTAGCAGCTCCACAGCTCTCTTTGAACTGGGTCCGTCAATTATTGACTTCCCATGTCTGAGCCCTGGACAGTCCGCCCAGTACACCTTGTGTTGGTTTCTGACCCAAGACTTAATGGTTTCCCTGGCAGTGTTCTTTGACACGCCCAGAGCCGGTTCTGGTCTAATAAATGGTTCTGCTGACCCTCTCTTCGCGACACTGTCAGCTTCTTCATTGCCTTTGACCCCCGAGTGACCCCGGCACCCAGATGAGGGTCACCTCATTCTGTCCAGCCAGGTCGCTCGTCTCGTCTCGGCACTCACTCACCAGCCAGGAATTTACCCGTGGGCTATTTAGTGCCTTTAGGGCTGCCTGGCTGTCTGTGGCTATGAGGATCCGCTTGTTGGTGTAGCCTCTCCTCTTGTTCTCCCGCACGCAGTGCAGGATGGCGTACATTTCGGCCTGAAACACCGTTGCATGGGCTCCGAGGGAAATACTATGACTTACCCTCGGTCCTTCCGAGTAAACACCTGCCCCCGTCCCACGCTCCCCGCCGGATCCATCCGTGAACCAGACGAGCGCGTCTCGTGGTATGTCAGGCGTCTCCTCCCGCATGCCTCTCGGGCGGGGAGTCAAGTTACCTTACCATTTACCGTAAACGTTGTTAAGTTAAATACAACTTTGGATACTTTAGCTACGAGGAGCATTACACGAAAGCAAGAACTTTTAAATGCTGATGTTTTCCTTAAAAAAGCATACAAAAAGTCTCCTTGTTAGTAAGGACCTTGACAGAAAGAAAAGCTATTATAAAATTAGAACTACCATAAGCTGTCAGGTTTCTTAGATTTGATTGTGGGTCGTATGAAAACAAGCAAGTATTCACTATTCCTGCAAATAATTTAGCCGTAGCATGCCCAATGGAACAAATCAAAATAAACAATTTCTTCTAAACATTATATGAAAACGCCACTATCATAATACACCCAAATTAACTATGTATTAAACAGATAATAAGCTATGTTTCATTTAATATCACTTATCTCCCTGATTGATGGCATAATCGTGTGTCAAGATGGAATCAGCCTTCTGGATTGTAAATTGTAATCTTTGAAAGACAGACAAGGTCAAGGCACTTGGGATGCAACGTGCTCGCAGCAGGGGAGAAGCATAAAAAGAAACCGGAGGAGCACACATTCACCCAAAGTCGTGCGTGACTCGATAAATTATATAGACTTTTTGTTGACTTGTTCTCATTATCTCCTGCAGCGCTGCCTATCTTGCATTATTTTTTATCAAAACAGACAGAGTGCCCGAGTGTGTCAAGCGAAAAATCTGTAATGTTCTGTTCATAGAATACGACTTCACGTCTCCTGCTATAGGTGGTATTCTTTGTTTGTATTATGTGTAATAAGCCCACCCCGCACAAGCCTGAGATTTGCCTAGGGTGATGTTACAATTTATAATTGTACCCAAAAAGTAATTTCAAATTCAAAGTGCATCCCTGAAATAAGTTGATGTTAAACCATCTAAAGAGACTAAGTGAAGATTGAAACCTGTGATGAACACTGATATGTACACTTGGAGCACCCCAAATCACCACAACACATCTTTTTAGAGACCTGACGATTGTTTCCCTAACAAAGTTAGCGTCATGGGAGGATGAACAATTCTAAACTACTTACAACTAAACATCACCTGTTATACTACGTCTAAGATAAACACACTGGGACGAAATCCGAGGCAAATTTTCTGTGCATTGTATTTTAATTGCAGAACGAGGTTTTCGAACTTCCGTTATAAATTAAAGGGCTATAAATCAATGGCGGAGGTCGGCTTAAGGAACTTTTTATTTTTTATTGCCTTAAAAATATAAATACTTTCGTACGCATTTAACGTCGCTAATTGTCTAACATTTTTAATAAGTTTCAGATTCTCTTTATCTATGCGGTGATTATTATCCCAAATATGTTGTGCCACGCATAACTTGTCTACACTACCGCATTTCAGCTGTGCCAGATGCTCCTGAAATCTTCTGTCAATAGTTCTTTTAGTCTGCTCAACGTGTTTAAGATTACAATCTTTACAACTTATCTCATACACATCCGACATTTCAGTGGCTTTATCTTTCGCTTTATGTTTCGTATTATATATATATATATATATATATATATATATATATATATATATATATATATATATATATATATATATATATATATATATAAAATATTTTTTGTCGAAAAAGTTAGCTGCAAATCAGTCTTCTTAAAAATGCTCTCGAGACTCCTTGTGACAAGCAGTTCAAATGGTAACCAAACAAACTTTTTTCTGTTTTATCTTTCCTGGATGTTGTGGACTCCGCTGACATTTTTTTGTTCTGCATCTTTAATTAATTTTTCCACTAAGCAATTCGATAATCCGTTATGTTTAGCTTCGTTTTTAATGTACTCTAATTCTCTACTTAATATACTTTTACTTGATTTATATATATATATATATATATATATATATATATATATATATATATATATATATATATATATATATGCTGTGACCTAACCTCGTGTAACATGTATCGATTTGACATCAGCGTTCTTCAAATATGCTTCGTTCCTTAGCATCCAACACCCATACTCTATTGGTTTTGTCTTACATCTAGAAGTCACCCTGACACTGAAATGAAGGCTGTGATGGTTTTCCGTGTAGTGAAGCTTAGTTCTTCCACAACGCTTTGCAATCGCAGAGGCAAGGTTAAGACTTTTTTTCAGGCAAATTAGGTTTGTTTCGATCCGAAACAAAGTAAGTTGTTTTACTGAATTTTCGTAAAAAAAAAATTCGGCAATGAGGAGATCTCGACATTTTTTTTTTCAATTGAGGACGAACTAGAACTTCTAGAATCCATATACGGGGTCATATATATATATATATATATATATATATATATATATATATATATATATATATATATATATGTGTTTATCACATTGATAACTCAAAAAATAATCGGCCGAATTTTATGAAATTTGGCGCATGCCTTTCTTTTGTAAGCGCTTTGGATAAGTTCGTTAGCCAGTCAAATCGGACCAGTTTTTCTGCAAAAATTTTGAGTTTCCTTTCAAAAAATTTTTGTATCTCCGAAAATAACAAAGCTATGGCAACCAAATTTAGTGCGCAGGTTTATGTTATAAAAGGTAAAGTATGTACCAAAAATGTAGAACTCTACGTTAACAAAAAATTATTATAGGTATTTGATGAAATAAAAAATTTTGGTGCCACTGAAGGTCACAGGAGGTCGCAAGATTTAAATATTTGTATGTTTATCAAAATCTATTAAATTTTACAGACAAATATTATTTTTCTTGGCACATATATAATCTTCGTTAAAAAAAATGCGTAAATAATTTTTATGAAAATTCATAGCATAACGCACTTGCTGTGTCCAGACTTTTTATTAGCTTGTAGTGACTTATTTGACGGAGGCTACTGGATTCTTGCCGGGCAGGCAGACATACTGTGTTTAATTTGTCCGACTCTACCACGAAATTTTTTCTGATCTACAGTCACAGACTATTCTTCTGTGATAGCCTCTAACGCCCACTTTCTTAGGGCATCTTACCAATGTTTTCCACTTATGTCTAAGGCGGGCCCAGTCGAGTAGAAAGGCTATCGAATAACCAGTTCCAAAATATTATTTGGGAGCCTCGGTGGCTCAGTGGTAAGAACGTATGATTCTGAACTGCAGGGTACTGGGTTCGAATCCCAGGGTTTCCCTTTCACTTTTTCAGTAAATACTGTAATAAATTAACATCAACCGACGTTCTGGCATTGTATTTGAGCAAGTTGAATGCCTGCACGTTCCTTCCTTCGGAGTCAGTCACGTGTCTATTCGATGCTGGACACTTTAAAGATCGCTAACATCCTTACAGAAAGGCAGGGTATCGGCAACATTTCCAAAATAGTGAGGTGAAAATGCTCTCTGTCGACGGTGATTGGCCATACTCGCAGAAATAGGCCGACGTTGAATTAAAAAATATTAGGTAAATAAACACACTGATTTGCACTATTTTATAGAATGTGTATGTATAACTGCTGCAGTATAAATGCTCAGCTTTGTCAAATACAAAATTCTGTGTTTGACAAAGCTGAGCACTTCAGCGAAACTGCAGCAGTTATACATATACATTCTATAAAATAGTGTAAATCAATTTGTTCATTTACCTAAGTTGACAATGGATTTACATCAAGTATCGACCTCCACAACATTATAATTTAAAAAATATATTATTTGCGTTTTCGTTCCCCTTCTTCCCGCAGTGCATACTTCCTTGCCTAGCTAGTTTCTCAAGAACGATTGGTAACCAGATTAAAATAATAATAATAAGAAGCCAACTTAAAAAATATCTGGGTGTAAACGGATGCCCCTATTTAGACCAGGTCAAGCAACTGCTACCTCTGGTGGTTTTCTAGACCTGAAACAAGCATTTGATGAGGTAGATTGGGAAAAACTGTTGTTTTATGTAATAAGGGTACCTGGACTGGATTGCCTAATTCTCAGTTTATACCGACGCCAGAAAGCGGTTTCGCCCCACTCTCATGCAAATCCAGCCGAACCTATATTTTCTCCAATGATTGTAGGAATATTTAACGTGCCCAACATCGCATGACACACGGTATCAATGGCTTTCTGTCCCATTCGCAGGGCGTAATGTGAAGATATGCCACCTGCCCAAACACAATGCCACAAGCTTGGTTGATATTAATTTAGAGTATGTACTGAAAAATAATTTGACGCTTCTACCGAGACTCGAACCCAGGACCCTTGGGCCCAGAGGCACATTGCATAGCACTGGACCACAACGGCTGTGTCGTTTTTTTAATATTTCAACAACACACCACGTGGGCTTACAGCCTAAATACTATCGTACCGTGACCGTGCGTGTCGACAAGGAGGAAAGAGGCAACATTTTTAATTCTCGACTTGAAGGTTTGGAGGTTCGGAGGAGAAGGAAAAACATGTGCCGGCAAAGAATTCCAAAACTTGGAAGTCCTCGGGACAAAAGAGCAGGCATAACAAGATGTTCTATGTTTGGTGACCTGGACAGTAAAAGGGTGCACTCGCTCTGTTACCCTGGTAGATCTGTTGGGGGCAGCAGGTGAAGTTACTATGGAAGAAAACTCCTCTGAGCAGTGCTCGTGCCGATATCTATAAAAGATAGATAGGCCACCAACGGCACGTCGGTGGGCAAGGGAAGGCAGCATTTGGGTGAGGACAGGGTCACCGATGAGACGTGGAGTCCAGGATAGCGAGTGTAGAAGCGGCAGCGGCACCCTAGGAGTGGGAGCAGTATTCGATGTTTGGCCTTATTTGGGTATAGAGATTAGCTGGTGAAAAGTATTTGCGAGCCCGAAAGAGAAAACCTAATTTCTTAGCAGCCGCTTCTGCAATTGATGTGACATGTTGGTGCCAATTGAGATTTCGATCCACAGAAATGTCAACAAGTGAAAAGCACTCATTACTTTGAATAACTTGGTTGTTCATTGTGATGGGTCTAGGGCTGGTGTATCCCTTATGAGATGAAAAGCAAGACTGAGATTTGGTGGAGTTGAATTGTACAAGATTTCTACTTCTGTAATTATGTAAAATTTCAACAAAATCGCTTATATGTCAAGGTACTAGACAATTATCATTTTTAACACCAGTAGTGGAAAAAGATTTGACAAAGTCACAATCATGGTAGAAATTACAAATTCACTTATTTTATTGTGCAGTCATAGTTTGTATGGGGCTAGTCTAGTGGTAAAAAAATGGTTACTCACGATGGAAATGTTACTAGGTATGTTTCTGGTTTTTGACGAGGCTACTGCCTAACTTGGTGATGCTTTGTGGAAATATTTATTTTTCTACATCATTTCTACGAATTTTAACATTTTAAAAATTTATGGTTCGCCTCTTCTAAATATACGGGTACAGACCCCATTTTGCTCACGATATCTCAAAAAGGGTTCCCTATTCCCCCAGGTCCCGTAACTTTCTTGGGGGTCGCTCCCAATAAATTATTCTTGTGGTTTATGCATTGAGGGTGGTTGTAGGCATGCAGGCGGGACAGAAGAACCTCCACAACGAAGTAGCGGACCTCACTCTCCACCCGACCCCCAAGGGAAGGCAGCATTTGGGTGAGGACAGGGTCACCGATGAGACGTATAGCTATCTTCTGAATGGAATCCAGGATAGCGAGTGTAGAAGCGGCAGCGACCCCACCACGAGTGGGAGCAGTATTCGAGGTTTGGCTTTATTTGGGAAGTATTTAAGGTATAGAGATTAGCTGGTGAAAAGTATTTGCGAGCCCGAAAGAGAAAACCTAATTTCTTAGCAGCCGTTTCTGCAATTGATGTGACATGTTGGTGCCAATTGAGATTTCGATCCACAGAAATGTCAACAAGTGAAAAGCACTCATTACTTTGAATAACTTGGTTGTTCATTGTGATGGGTCTAGGGCTGGTGTATCTCTTATGAGATGGAAAGCAAGATTGAGATTTGGTGGAGTTGAATTGTACAAGATTTCTACTTCTCCAGTCTAATATTTTTTGGAGATCCACGGAGACAGAACCCTCCATCAGTCTGCGATCCTCATCTAACTGGGCTAAAGAGACAGGCTTATAATATTGTATATTTGAGTGAAGGGTTTGCTGCCGTTGGAGCTTAAGAGGACTTTGTTTTTGATGTGGTTATTAAACGAGTTTTTTGCCTCCGAAAGAATGCGGACATAGAGGTTTCTTACGTCGTTAAATGCTTGACGGTTTTCTTGACTGGGATTGTGTAGAAGCGTTTTGTGAGCTTTGACCTTTTCAAGTCTGGCCTTGTCACAGGATTTAGAGAACCAGGGCTTTTGAGTGGCTGAAGAGGTTTTCTGTGTACGTGGAATAAATAATTCCATGCCAGCTTGGATAGTTTCGGTGACGTTTTGTGAGATATCAGAGGGATTAGGATGAGAGAAGCAGACAGACGCCCATGGAAATGAGGCAAAGTAATCCCGCATTTCGTTTGAAATAAAAACAATTGTAAGAGTTTCCTAAAACCATTCTGGTGTGTCCTTTATTTGTGATATTTGGCAACACTGGATTTTTAGAGTGGTCAGGACCCAAGCATGTCGTTCACAATCTCATATACGCAGCACATTTCGTGATTTACCCCGCCCCCGCGCATCATCTGGCTCGGAGCCAACTCGAATGCCTGTTTCTGTTTCTCACTATGGGTAATTTATGTGCTAACTACCGGAATTTCCTCTGAGACAGTGCGGCTCATCACTCGGTTCTTGCCAAAGGCTTGTTTATTTATAATGCATGCGCCCCGTGGGGAAACGCATCTCCAATAAAAAAAGCGATGAGAGAAAGAGACAGAGGAAGAAGAGAGTTACGGCACCGTAAAATGATACCGACTATCTCTTTTAATTGCTCTTTTATCTCGGTCATTGCAATTTAGTTATGGTATTTAATGGCCTCACGTAAAGTTTTTTATAGCGTAACAGGCGAACGGGTAGATGGACGATGGTCAGTCACAAATGCTGGTTATGTTAATACTACATACCTAAATGGTAATAGGTTTAACACTTTGTGTACAAAAGATATTTATTCATTCGGCGATGAGATGTAAATTTAGGGAATTTTTATTTTAATAATTCGTCTCATAGAGAGCTAACGACTTTTGAATGTGCGAAAAATATTGCACGCGAATTAGAGCATCCAGAATCCATATTTGGTTTTATAATATAATGTATAGAACCTTCTTTTATTAGAAAATCGTAAGCAGATTTTGATGTGATTTGGAAGAGGCCTTCCTTTTGTCAGTCCCTTGAATGAGTTTGTTAGACAATGCAGTTTTCCTTAAAAAAACAAGTTCTTAAAAGAATCTCCAAAAACAATGAACTCTTGGTCACATTTATACAGGTTTTACTATGTTCCAAATTTTAAGACTAAAGTTGAAATAAAAATTAAGTATTTTAAATAGACTGTTTGACCTTCAACTTGACCTCAAGAGCAAATCTGCAACGTGGAGTCTCCTTAATAAGAAATGTATATGCAAACAATAGTATGCAGAAATTAGAAGTTATATTATTAATTCTTTCGTGATTATCACAACATAAGCTCTCCTGCAGTCGTGGAAACAGTAAATAAAACGTGTATGATCTAATATAATGCCAGGGTTGGTTTTTCCGTCTTTTAGCTTTAAATCAGGAAAAATGATGTCAGGGCAGATCAGGAAGGTCAGTTGGCAGGATTGTGTGTAAACAGCACCACAGGGAGGTCTTTAATTTCGTTAAAACGGCAAAAAACTCATGAGTCGCGAGGTATATTAATTACGGTCGTGAGACGCTTGTGCAAATTCGTGCTGGTTAAATTTGACATCTGTAGATCAAGTGCATTTTTATGTCATTTCTCTACATTTTTGGGGAAATTGTGTACAAATAAATGGAAAATATCAAACAGGGCCGTTACAATTTGGTGATATACTGTGTTTAGAGTGATAATGAGCGATGAATAAAATTCGAAAAACACGATCATGAAAATTACGAAAATTTCCGTCGGAAAAATTACGCACGTGCCTTAATTTTCTTTATAATTTTCGTTATCTACGTACAAAGATACGTGATTATGTAAAATTTCAACAAAGTCGCTTATATGTCAAGGTACTAGACAAATACCATTTTTAACACCAGTAGTGGACGCCCTCGTTGCGCGGGTTGCTAGGTGCCAGCCTGCTAAGCGAGAGGTTCCGGGTTCGATTCCTGGGCGAGCCAAGTTGACTTTGTCTGGAAAAATTTGTAAAAAATATTGAATGATTGGAAATGAATGTGCTAATGGCCTGAGATGCCGTAGCCAATAATATTAAATATTAAATAATATTAAATTAAAAAAAAATAACACCAGTAGTGGAAAAAGATTTGACAAAGTCACAATCATGGTAAAAATTACAAATTCACTTATTTTATTGTGCAGTCACAGTTTGTATGGGTCTAGACTAGTGGTAAAAAAATGGTTTCTCACGATGGAAATGTTAATAGGTATGTTTCTGGTTTTTGACGAGGCTAGTGCCTAACTTGGTGATGCTTTGTGGAAATATTTATTTTTCTACATCATTTCTACGAATTTTAACATTTTAAAAATTTATGGTTCGCCTCTTCTAAATATACGGGTACAGACCCCATTTTGCTCACGATATCTCAAAAAGGGTTCCCTATTCCCTCAGGTCCCGTAACTTTCTTTGGGGTCGCTCCCAAGAAATTATTCTTGTGGTTTATGCATTGAGGGTGGTTGTAGGCATGCAGGAGGGACAGAAGAATCTCCACAACGAAGTAGCGGACCTCACCCTCCACCCGTCCCCCTCAGTCAAAACAAGAATGAATGTAATCTGAGAAATAGATAGCGACAGGTAACTGCAGGGAAACGGTAGTAACGGGAAAGGAGCATTTAACATAGCAACTGAATAAATAGAGATATTGCGAGAAAAAATATCATTTTTAACTCACCGCAACAGGCCAGCTAAGAAGTTTGAATGTAAATAAGTCGGCAAAGACAAGGAAGCGCAATGTAAAAACAGTGTCACCATGCATTTAAGAGGGCCAAACCTTATATATCAGCAGTCGATTTCTCTAAAACTGCCCGTGGACTAAACTGGCAATACACCAGAATTAACTTTTCTTCTGAAAAGGTCTTGCAACTTGAATGAAATTTGTAACACAAGTTTATTTTAAAGAGACTTACAGTACCTAGATATACTGAATTTTAATTTTCTACCTTCATCGAAAATTGAGTTTTATGCTCAGAAGGAGCTAGAACACAATATTGAAATATTTGTTATGATAATATAGATATGGATGGTAACACCTTCAAAAAAAATTATTCAAAGGAGCGGGGGAAAAGTAATTTGCTGACCAAGGTTAGTTATTTTAGCTGACCGACTATTTATAGACTAAACTTTTCCATGAAACTCTATATCTTGGATGCCACCTACCAGCCGCATCTGCTACCAGAAATGTATAGAAAAACACCCCTATTTAGGGGTAGTTTACTCTTGAGTTTTTTTCATTTTTTAGTGCGACCAGAGAAAGTATGAATGCGACCAAGCTATAAATTTACACAAAATCACCGATGGCTACCGTCTTTCCACTACCAAAGTTTCACAAAAAAATATTCATATTTAAGGGTAGTTTACTCTTGAGGTTTTTTCGTTTTTTAGTGCGACCAGAGAAAGTATGAATGCGACCAAGCTATAAATTTACACAAAATCACTGCTGGCTACTGTCTTTCCACTACCAAAGTTTCACAAAAAAATATTCATATTTAAGGGTAGTTTACTCTTGAGGTTTTTTCGTTTTTTAGTGCGACCAGAAAAAGTATGAATGCAACCAAGCTATAAATTTACACAAAATCACTGCTGGCTACTGTCTTGCCGCTACCAAAGTTTTATAAAAAAATATTCATATTTAGGGGTAGTTTATTCTTGAAGTTTTTTCATTTTTTAGTGCGACCAGAAAAAGTATCAATGCGACCAAGCTATAAATTTACACAGAATCACTGCTGGCCACTGTCTTTCCGCTAACAAAGTTTCACAAAAAAATATTCATATTTAAGGGTAGTTTTCTCTTGAGGTTTTTTTGTTTTTCAGTGCGACCAGAGAAAATGTGAATGCGACCACGCTAGAAATTTACACATAATCATTGCTGGTAACTGTCTTTCCGCTACCAAAGTTTCACTAAAAAATCTTCATATTTAAGGGTTGTTTACACTTGAGGTTTTTCCGTTTTTTAGCGCGACCAGAGAAAGTATGAATGCGACCAAGCTATAAATTTACACAAAATCACTGCTGGCGACTGTCTTTCCGCTACCAAAGTTTCACAAAAAAATATTAATATTTAAGGGTAGTTTACACTTGATGTTTTTTCGTTTTTTAGTGCGACCAGAGAAAGTATGAATACGACCAAGCTATAAATTTACACAAAATCACTGCTGGCTACTGTCTTTCCGCTACCAAAGTTTCACAAAAAAATATTCATATTTAAGGGTTGTTTACTTTAGAGGTTTTTTCGTTTTTTAGTGCGACCAGAGAAAATGTGAATGCGACCAAGCTATAAATTTACACAGAATCACTGCTGGTAACTGTCTTTCTGCTAGCAAAGTTTCACTAAAAAATCTTCATATTTAAGGGTTGTTTACTCTTGAGGTTTTTACGTTTTTTAGTGCAACCAGAGAAAATTTGAATGCGACCAAGCCATAAATTTACACAGAATGACTGCTGGTAACTGTCTTTCTGCTACCAAAGTTTCACAAAAAAATATTCATATTTAAGGGTAGTTTATTCTTGAAGTTTTTTCGTTTTTTAGTGCGACCAGAAAAAGTATGAATACGACTAAGCTATAAATTTATACAGAATCACAGCTGGTAACTGTCTTTCCACTAACAAAGTTTCACAAAAAATATTCATATTTAGGGGTAGTTTATTCTTGAAGTTTTTTCATTTTTTAGTGCGACCAGAAAAAGTATGAATGCGACCAAGCTATAAATTTACACAGAATCACTGCTGGCCACTGTCTTTCCGATACCAAAGTTTCACAAAAAAATATTTATATTTAAGGGTAGTTTACTCTTGAGGTTTTTTCGTTTTTCAGTGCGACCAGAGAAAATGTGAATGAGACCACGCTATAAATTTACACATAATCATTGCTGCTAACTGTCTTTCTGCTACCAAAGTTTCAAAAAAATATTCATATTTAAGGGTTGTTTACTCTTGAGGTTTTTTCGTTTTTGAGTGCGACCAGAGAAAGTGTGAATGCGACCAAGCTATAAATTTGGGGTATGCACAATCAACCAAGGGTTGCGGTGCTATCGGGGCGGCAAGGCCGCGGACGAGCCCTGAGGGAACAAAAAAAAAAAAAAAAAAGCTATAAATTTACACATAATCACTGCTGGTAACTGTCTTTCTGCTACCAAAGTTTCATAAAAAATATTCATATTTAAAGGTAGTTTACTCTTGAAGTTTTTTAATTTTTTAGTGCGACCAGAAAAAGTAGGAATGCGACCAACCTATAAATTTACAGAGAATCACTGCTGCTAACTGTTTTTCCGATACCAAAGTTTCACAAAAAAATATTCATATTTAAGGGTAGTTGACTCTTGAGGTTTTTTCGTTTTTTAGTGCGACCAGAGAAAGACAGTTAGCAGCAGTGATTCTCTGTAAATTTACAGCTTGGTCGCATACAACTTTTTCTGGTCGCACTAAAAAATTAAAAAACTTCAAGAGTAAACTACCCTTGAATATGAATATTTTTTTGTGACACTTTGGTATCAGAAAGACAGTTGACAGCAGTGATTGTGTGTAAATTTATAGCTTGGTCGCATTCATATTTTCTCTGGTCGCACTAAAAAACGAAAAAACCTCAAGAGTAAACTACCCTTAAATATGAATATTTTTTTATGAAACTTTGGTAGCGGAAAGACAGTTACCAGCAATGATTACGTGTAAATTTATAGCTTGGTCGCATTCACACTTTCTCTGGTCGCACTAAAAAACGAAAAAACCTCAAGAGTAAACAACCCTTAAATATGAATATTTTTTTGTGAAACTTTGGTAGCGGAAAGACAGTTACCAGCAGTGATTGTGTGTAAATTTATAGCTTGGTCGCATTCATACTTTCTCTGGTCGCACTAAAAAACGAAAAAACCTCAAGAGTAAACAACCAGTAAATATGAATATTTTTTTATGAAACTTTGGTAGCGGAAAGACAGTTACCAGCAATGATTACGTGTAAATTTATAGCTTGGTCGCATTCACACTTTCTCTGGTCGCACTAAAAAACGAAAAAACCTCAGGAGTAAACAACCCTTAAATATGAATATTTTTTTGTGAAACTTTGGTAGCGGAAAGACAGTTACCAGCAATGATTATGTGTAAATTTATAGCTTGGTCGCATTCATACTTTCTCTGGTCGCACTAAAAAACGAAAAAGCCTCAAGAGTAAACAACCCTTAAATATGAATATTTTTTTGTGACACTTTGGTATCGGAAAGACAGTTAGCAGCAGTGATTCTCTGTAAATTTATAGGTTGGACGCATTCATACTTTTTCTGGTCGCACTAAAAAATTAAAAAACTTCAAGAGTAAACTACCCTTAAATATGAATATTTTTTTGTGAAACTTTGGTAGCAAAAAGACAGTAGCCAGCAGTGATTCCGTGTAAATTTAAAGCTTGGTCGCATTAATACTTTTTCTGGTCGCACTAAAAAATGAAAAAACCTCAAGAGTAAACTACCCTTAATTATTATTTTTTTGTGAAATTCAGGTATCGGAAAGACAGTTACCAGCAGTGATTCTGTGTGAATTTATAGCTTGGTCGCATTCATACTTTCTCTGGTCGCACTAAAAAACGAAAAAACCCCAAGAGTTAACTACCCGTAAATATGAATATTTTTTTGTGAAACTTTGGTAGCGGAAAGGCAGTTACCAGCAGTAATTGTCTGTAAATTTATAGCTTGGTCGCATTCATACTTTCTCTGGTCGCACTAAAAAACGAAAAAACCTTAAGAGTAAACTACCCTTAAATATGAATATTTCTTTGTGAAACTTCGGTAGAAAAAAGACTGTTGCTGGCAGTGATTCTGTGTAAATTTATAGCTTGGTCGCATTAATAGTTTCTCTGGTCGCATTAAAAAACGCAAAAACCTCAAGAGTAAACTACCCTTAAATATGAATATTTTGTTGTGAAACTTTGATAGCGGAAAGACAGTTACCAGCAGTGATTCTGTGTAAATTTATAGCATGGTCGCATTCATCCTTTTTCTGGTCGCACTAAAAAACGAAAAAACCTCAAGAGTAAACTACCCTTAAAGATGACTGTTTTTTGGTGACACTTTGGTATCTGAAAGACAGTTGACAGCAGTGATTGTGTGTAAATTTATAGCTTGGTCGCATTCATATTTTCTCTGGTCGCACTAAAAAACGAAAAAACCTCAAGAGTAAACTACCCTTAAATATGAATATTTTTTTATGAAACTTTGGTAGCGGAAAGACAGCTACCAGCAATGATTCTCTGTAAATTTATAGGTTTGTCGCATTCATACTTTTTCTGGTCGCACTAAAAAATTAAAAAACTTCAAGAGTAAACTACCCTTAAATATGAATATTTTTTTTGTGAAACTTTGGTAGCGGAAAGACAGTAGCCAGCAGTGATTCTGTGTAAATTTATAGCTTGGTCGCATTTACACTTTCTCTGGTCGCACTAAAAAACGCAAAAACCTCAAGAGTAAACTACCCTTAAATATGAATATTTTTTTGTGAAACTTTGATAGCTGAAAGACAGTTACCAGCAGTGATTCTGTGTAAATTTATAGCTTGGTCGCATTCATACTTTTTCTGGTCGCACTAAAAAACGAAAAAACCTCAAGAGTAAACTACCCTTAAATATGACTGTTTTTTGGTGAAACTTTGGTAGCGGAAAGACAGTTAGCAGCAGTGATTGTGTGTAAATTTATAGCTTGGTCGCATTCATACTTTCTCTGGTCGCACTAAAAAACGAAAAAACCTCAAGAGTCAACTACCCTTAAATATGAATATTTTTTTGTGAAACTTTGGTATCGGAAAGACAGTTAGCAGCAGTGATTCTCTGTAAATTTATAGGTTGGTCGCATTTATACTTTTTCTGGTCGCACTAAAAAATTAAAAAACTTCAAGAGTAAACTACCCTTAAATATGAATATTTTTTTGTGAAACTTTGGTAGCGGAAAGACAGTTGCCAGCAGTGATTCTGTGTAAATTTATAGCTTGGTCGCATTTACACTTTCTCTGGTCGCACTAAAAAACGAAAAAACATCAAGAGTAAACTACCCTTAAATATTAAGATTTTTTTGTGAAACGTCGGTAGCAGAAAGACATCAACATTAGGATACAAAATATGAAATATCAAAGAAATCCTTAAAGATTAAAGCCTCGGTCGGCAACATTTATTTTGGTCAGCAAATTACATCGTCCCAAAGGAGCGTGCATTAGGACCTCTCAACCCCATCTTCTAGGTCTGTTTAAATTAAAGTATTCATTTTACTAATATGCCGTACTACTAGTGTACAATTCTTATGAAAATTCACCACATGACGCACTTGCTGTGTCCCGAAATCTTTCATTCCGAGGTTGGATCCTTATTTCCCTATACTGCCACATTATTTGATTTATAGCACGTTTATTCAGATTTACCAAGAAAGTACTTACTACATAAACTACATAGTGTTAAAAATATTAAAACATTTACATAATTTAAACGTTATACATAATTATTTTATTCTTCTATAATATATTGTTTTCGATTTTTCTGGTCATGTAACAATGAAAAATTATGCAAGACCTTTAATTTACTGCAACCAATTAAAACTAATGGTAGCTTTCACATAACAAAACAGAAAACAAGCGAAATCTGCCAGGTGACGTGATTATCAATATTAATTGAATGTGTTCTTCCATAGGATTGTTACGACCCACGTTGTCTGAAAAAGGCATCCAATATCTATCTAAGATATACGTTATAACAGTTATAACAAATATGTAAACGTTTACAGAAAAATTAACTTGACGTCAGTAAGCCAGCAGTTATTGAAATTTCTAAATGTTTGCCAAACAGAAAACTCTGCCAAAACTGAATCGAGATTTAATATTGTTTAGATACTTATCTTGATTCTAGTTTTCAAACTGATTTATTACTGGGTGTGTACTTTGTAACGGCAGGGTTCCGGCTTACTAATGTTTCGCAAATATTTGGTAAAAGTGCATTTCAAATTTTAATTTATTTATCACATTATCATCAAAACCTAAAGGCGACGTCATCCTGCTAAGGCTCAGCAAATGTTAGGTGCGAAAATTGAATTTTTTATTTTAAATTATTTAACACATTGCCATACCAGTCTAAGAGCGACGTTGCCCTGTCGTCTTGCTAACGTTTAGCAAATATTGGGTGAAAATGCATTTAACATTCTTATTCATGTATGTATCACATTATCATCACAATCTAAACTTTAGCAAATATTTGGTGGAAAAAGCATTATAAAATTTAATTTATTTCTCAGATAACACCGTCGTGGCGCAGGTGGCTAGGTGCCAGCCTGCTAAGCGAGAGGTCCCGGGTTCGATTCCTTGGCGAGCCAAGTTGACTTTGTCTGGAAAATTTGTAAAAATATTGAATGATGGGAAATGAATGTGCTAATGGCCTGAGATGCCGCAGCCAATAATATTAAATAAAATAAAAAAATTCTCAGATTATCATCTTCCCCGCCCTCCTTTCAAAGTAGTATTAACCTTAATGACTTAAAGAAAAGAAAAATGTTAATGATTAAGTTAATAATTTAAAATTGAAGTTAAAATTGTATTATTTTAAATAAAGATTTTGTAGAGGCTTTTCCTGATGTCGTCCTGGTTACTCATCTAGTTAAACCAATTATATTGACCAATTGGGAATATTAAAAGTTTATTTAAAGTGGATACATACGTTTTCTGGGTTGATTTTGACCAAAAGCTCAAATTCTTTAGAGTCTTAGTACACAATTTTTACACTTTAGATAGATAACGTATTAGTTCGATATATCGGTATACACTATAACAATATCTTGTTTACTATGTGAAAACTGGAACCTGTGATGAGCATTGATAAGTACACTTGGAGAACCCAAATCACCACAACACATATTATTTAGAGACCTTACGATCGTTTCACTGACCAGGTCAGGATCATTAGAGGATGAAAGCTTCTCAATTTTTCATCCGCTTATGTACTTCATATCTTGTTTATAAGGGGTGCTTTTTAAGAAGTTAATTTTTAAAAAAGCCTGGACGCAGCAAGTGCGTTATGGTAGTGAATTTTCATAGAAATGATCTGGCACAAAATATTTTATTATAACTTTTTTTTCTTGTAATATAGAAATCTAAATTTTGGTGTATAGTTTACTTTTTATATCGTAAGCCTACCTACCAAATTTGGTTATCATAGATTTTTTATTTTTTAAGATAGAATTTTTTTTCAAATGAAAACTCAAAATTTTCCTAGAAAACCTCGTCTGATTTTTTTGATTAACGAACTTGTCAAAGTCATTTATAGAAGGAACGTACATAGCAAATTTTATCAAAATAGGCCTATTATTCTTTGAGATAAAAATTATTTTCGGATGAAAACTCAAAATTTTTCCGGAAAACCTCGTCCGATTTTCCTGACTAACAAACTTGTCAAACCTATTTACAAAAGAAAGGTACATGCCAAATTTTATTAAAATCGGCTTATTACTTTTTGAGATAAGAATTTTTTTCGAATGAAAACTCAAAATTTTCCCGGAAAACCTCGTCCGATTTTCCTGACTAACGAACTTATCCAAGCCATTTACAAAAGAAAGGTACGTGCCAAATTTTATCAAAATCGGCCCATTATTTTTTGAGTTATCGGTGTGATACATATATATATATATATATATATATATATATATATATATATATATATATATATATATATATATATATATATATATATATATATATATATATATATATATATATATATATATATATATATATATATATATATATATATATATATATATATATATATATATATATATATATATATATATAAACATATAAAAATTGAAACTGACCCCGGATATGGCTTCTAGGGGTCCTAGATCGCGCTCATTTGATGAAATTTTTTCAAAATTCAAAAGTCGAGATCTCCTCATTAGTGAATTTTTTCTAAGAAAATCCACTAATAAACGTGTATATTCAAAGTATTATTTTATCTGAGGCTCGATAAGACCGATACAGTTTCTACCTTAGTTAGATTATCTTATTATTCATTATATTATTATCTCTATTATTTTTGTGGAGACTCTGACGATTCACAGTTCACTTAAGTAACCGTTTTTTTTTTTAATAAGCAACCTCATACAAAATGTTCGTGGTTTTTAATGCGGAATAAGCGTAAATAATAAAAGTCTGGACGCAGCAAGTGCGTCATGGTAGCGAATTTTCTTACAAATGTTTTTAATAGCAAATATCTTTCGTTGATGAAAGCAGGCATCAAACTTGGTTGCCTATATAGTAGAAACAATGTACCATATTTCATCGAAATAACTTTATTGTTTGAAAATATATAAACATTTTTCAAAAGTCTGGATGCAGTAAGTGTATTATGGAAGTGAATTTCCATAAAATTGTTTTTAATAGTAAATGCGAGCAGGCACCAATCTGATTATCGGTATAGCCTATGTAATAGAAACAATGTACTATATTTTATCAAAATTACTTATTGTTTGAAAATATACAAAAATTTTCCGAAAATAAACTTAAATGTTGGTTTCCTAACCAACAAAACTTACGTTAAAAGCAAATTGAGTTATTGAAATTTGAAGGATTTAATGAAAATTCGCTACCAAAACGCACTTACTGCGTCCAGATTTTTTCTTACAAACGCATCATATTTCGATAAAAAATGCAAAAATGCATTAACGAATTTATTCTAACGAAAATTAGCTAAAAATTTAGCCTAAACTTAACTAAACCTACAGCGAAAGCATAAGCTTAACTAAGCCGACAGCCAAAGCATCAGAGAAAGGGTCTATTTGAAATGAATTTTCTGTAAATATTTTAGTAAAATGAAAGACAATGACGGTTGAATCTGAAACTTAAGTTTGTGCAGAACACTCTTCTTGCAACATTTTCTTTTCACAATCGGTATTTGTTTCACGTTCTTTGCCTAAACATTGCCAAATTTGTTTCTTTAACTGCCCATAACTCCTTTGTCTTTAAAGCTAGAGACTCAAATTTTGGTACAGGGTTCACTCTTTATAATACAAACACGCGTGATTGCCATTACTTTGTTATTTCATATATATATTTAAAGAAAACAAAATGTTCCGGGAAAACGTGGTCAGATTTTCCTGGCTAACGAACTTATCCAGGCCACTTGCAAGAGGAAGGTACTCACCAAATTTGATCAAGATCGGTCCATTATTTTTTGGGTTATCGGTCGGATATATATATATATATATATATATATATATATATATATATATATATATATATATATATATATATATATATATATATATATTTATATATATATATATACACACACACACACACACACACAGATCTCCTCATTAGCGAATTTATTTAAGACCTTTGCGAAGTGTAAATCCTTAGGATCTCCGCTAGCGTCAGACCAGGACACAAACACCTTGCTGTGAATCTTCAGCGTCCTCACCAAAATAACACAAGAGTTTACAATGTATGAGGCGGAAAGCTCGGATATAAACAAGGTTCAAGGAGTTGACTTGGAATGGACGTGTTCCTTAGAGTGACCTATATAGGCTGTGCATCCTCAGCGTCCCTATCCGGATCAATCTAAGATGGGCATATCTTAATTATTTAAGTGAGCCGTGAATCCTCAGCATCCCCATAAAAATAATGCAAGACAATATAACATATAAGGATATCTAAAGGTAGGGCGGTAGACAACACCACCACCACTCCACAATATTTCTCTTCAATGAAATACATCAAGCCTGCGGGGATGTGACGGGAAACGGAGTCGGATACAGGCGTACTGGTGGCGGCTCACCGATGCAGGCTCACTAATGTCAGAACTCATACTGCCTTTCTACCTCTTACGGTACCGCCTTTTATATGATTTAGGGAGCATGTAAAAATCTCCGCGTGGATTGGATTTTTATTAGTCTTATCAAGATAATAAACACGAAATACAGGCTAATTAAATATAAATTGCTTTAAAAATATTTCACGGTGAAAATATTTTACCAAATATTTATGAGAGAAGATTGGAACCTGTGATGAACACTGATAAGTACAATTTGGAGAACCCAATTCACCACAATATAGCTTTTAGTCCTGTCGATAGTTTCGATAACAAAGATAGCGTCAACAGAGGGATGAATAACCTTAATATATCAAAAAGATAAAAACTTTGTTAGCGAAACGATCGTCGGGTCTAAAAACCGTATTGTGATGAACTGGGTTCTCTAAATTGTACTTAGAAAATATTTATGTTATTTGTATTTTGTTATTTTACATTTAATTAATTATTTAATTAGACGTTACGCGTTTTATAAGATAAGAATAACGCTTCAGCACAATAGTGAAGTCAGACAAAGCAACCAGTTTTGAGGGAGATGTTTCAAAAAATCATTTGAGATACTTTCAGATCCCGCCGCTTTTCTACTCACCATACTCGACAGCGCGGATTGTAGTTGTGACAGGTCCATTAGAGAATCAAGTATTGACTTGCCTGCATCGAAAAATATCTGATCGTTGGTAACTATTGGGACTGCCAATTACTCCTAACAGGACTCCCAATCCTGAATAGATATTGGGGAATTAGCCTTTCTGGATAAACGGAATGTATTTACAGTGTTCCAAAACACGACCGAGTTATGTGGGTTTGACAACCTACTGATTATTTCGTTATGATACGAAGACTTTTTATTTCGAATCGCGCGAAAATATATGGACCTTGACTAGATAAACACGTTTGTGCTCGCTGTTATAGCCATTCCTTCTAAAAGTTCTGTAATGTGAACGAGTAAGTTTTCTCAGCTTAAATGGCCCTGAGTCAAATCAGGGTTCTGTAAATCTTCTGTCGCCAGATTTTCTGGTAGATATCATTCCTAGAGTAGACGGTACATCTTTTATTGTATCTTTAAAGTTTTAAAAACCATTATTTACATCTGAAGATATACGTGCTATAATCGCAGAACACATCAGTGAGTCGTGGTATATTCCATAGGCAAGTTTTTAATCATGTTTTTATTTGTAGAGCCTTCTAAACTAATGTGATCGCCTATAATTGTGTTTTTGTTTCAAAAATTTATTCTACTAAAAGGTATTCTTGACCCGCTTCCCCCGTTCATTGTACCTGGCCAACCCCTAGAGATTTTGTCCAGTTTCTTCACTGTACATAATACAACGCGATTATAATTGTTCGCGGTATTCAGCTAAGGACTATTATTATTAATATAACTGGTTTTGTTGTGGTTGTTATTTTCACTATTACTGCGGAAATCAATTACCTATCGAACATAATACATTTTGTGGAAATTAACTTCTGATGGATGGCAGCAAAATAATTACGATGAAATACCAACTGTCGCTGTCATATCGACAAGAGGGGAAAGGATGAAATGACGCTTGAGCTTGAAACACAGTTTGTTGGGCTTATTAACAGCGGCTATGAAATAATTGGGGTTGAAGGGTTAAGGATTGTATCTAGGGGCAATTAACAAACTGAACCTCCACAAACATTTGAATATTCAACGATCGTTTAGGGAATATCTCTTCAAGTTTGTAATCATCTCGTCTCGCCAAAACACAACCGTATAACATCTAAAACATTGATATGTTAAACGTTTTACTAATTTCTAAGTTTCTGAAGTCATTATTGTAGGTTGTGTAAGTTTCTACAGATTTCTGGAACCTTAATTCTCTATTTGATATCTTCAAAATGGTTGATGATAAAAGCTGCACTTTGAGTTATTGGAGCTTTAAAATGCAACGGGATTCAACAAAACCTATACCTCGAAAATTTTTCTCGATCCTCACTGCGATTAACTTTATAAATGTAATAAAGGCTCCATTTAATATACATATTATGCAGTCTTAACCAGAGATTCTTATTATCTTTGGTACCTGGCAATGCATGAAAAGTCTGGTCACAGCAACCATGGTAATTAAAAATTTGTTTGACTGACTTACGAAATGACCCCTAATGATCTTAAGGGTTTACAGAGGCAAGACACGCAATTCATTAATTTAAGTTATTACTCGAATAAATTTAGCTAATACAGAAATATACAGAAAATTCAAGATCATTTAAGTATAAAAGACGCAGCAAGTGCGTTATGGTAGTGAATTTTCATAAAAATGATCTGGCATCAACTTATAACCTTTTTTCTTGTAACAGAAACCTCAATTTTGGTGTGTAGTTTACTTTTTATATTATAAACCTACTTACCATATTTGGTTACCATAGCTTTTTTATTTTTTAAGATAAACATTTTTTTCAAAGGAAAACTAAAAATTTTCCCGGAAAACCTAGTCCGATTTCGCTGACTAACTAACTTATTCAAGCCACTTACAAAAAAAAAGGTACATGCCAAATTTTATCAAACGCGGCCCATTCTTTTTTGAGTTATCGGGCTCTCACGTCTATATTTTTCGTTATTTCGAATTTATTTCAAACGGAGATTTTGTAGGTTGAAAAGGACTTCAACCGAAAATTATTTTCAGATATACAGGTGATCCAAAAAAGTGTGACACCTCAAAGTTATGTTTTTTTTCTTATGAAGCACACAGTATTTGACACAGTTTTTAAATTCCATGGGAAAAATAAGGTTTACCTACTCCAAGGATCCCTATACCTAGCTATTACATTTTCCAAGACATATTGATTTTTCGACGAATGTGAGGTTTTCGAAAAAAAAATTTTATCTCCGTTGTCAGATGATATCGTACAAAAAAACTCACAATCTTTTGATGGTGGATTTGGTACTTCATCAACTACTGTAGTCCATATTTCGCAATACTATACAGGGCGTTCAAAAATTCAAGTTTTAGTATCGGCACATTCAAAGCAAATTATTCCATTTATTTCAAATGGAACATCCTATATTTTTCTGCTGCATTTCATAGAGACAATAATTCCCTTACATATGATACTAGGGTTCCCTATACCCTAGTGCAGAGGTTCTGGCGCCATTCGCACATTTGTTATTGTTTACACATGTCAAGTTGATTATTGTGTTCATTTCAAATGGAACAGCCTGTATTTTATAGGCTAATCTAAAGCGATATTCGTTTGCCTTAAAAACTACATGAGGCTTTCTTATGGCTTACTATAACCGTTTTTGTATAGACAAGACCTCTCTCTTGATAACAAATTCTCTGCATCGGATATTAAAACGAATGAAACGTACATGGTTACTTGATTGTACATATGCCTGTGACGTTTGTCAATTCTTGTTTGTGATTACTTACTGCACAACTTCTAATTCTTCAATTATATCGCTACTCTCTTTTGTAATTTTCATTACTACGCTGATGAAAATCCACACTTTTGCCGCAGTATTAACCGTCAGAAGCGTTGGTCTATTAATGTGTGGGGTGGAATATTAGGGTCAAGAGTAATAGATTCATTACTTTTTCAATGGACCACTAAATGCAGATATGTTTCATAGGTTTCTTCGTCAAAGTTTGCCTGAACTTTTGAAAGACGTATTATAAGGCGGATGTGGCTACAACTGGATGGTGCTCCGGCACATTTTCAAATCAGAGTGCGACAAAAACTTAGTAGACATTTCCCCAATAAATGGTTAGGACGAGGAGGTCCGCAAAACTGGCCAGCCAGATCGCCACACCTTGATTTTTTCTTGTGGGGGCATATTAAGAATATCGTGTATGAAATGCCTCCGACCATACAAGATGACATGAAATAACGCATACGGAATGCTTTCAATACAATATCGCCGCAAATGTTGCTCAATGTCAAGCGGTCTTTTTAACAAAGGCTACATTATGCATTGAACAGGATGGACGTCAGTTTGAACATGTGTGGAACTATGTTCATTATAATTACTCTTGGTTTTTCTGTTCTTATTTTTATCATTTGTTTACCTTGGATTAGTTTCCAGATTGAATTTCAAACAAATCCAGTTAAATTTGTTGTTAAAAATCAAAAATTCTTTATTCTGCAAAAACAATAAAAAATGTGAATAGCGCCAGAACCGCTGCACTTGGGTATAGGAAACCCTAGTATCATATGAGAGGGAATTATTTTCTATATGAAATACAGCAAAAAAATATAGGGTGTCCAATTTCAAATAAATGAAATAATCTGCTTTGAATGTGCCGATAATAAAACTTGAATTTTTGAACACCCTATAGAGTATTACGAAATATTGACTACAGTAGTTAATGAAGTACCAAATCCACCATAAAAAGCTAGTGAGTCTTTTTTTACCATATCATCTGACCATGGAGATAATTTTTTTTTAGAAAACCTCACATGCGTCGAAAAATCAAGATATCTGGGAAACCGTAATAGCTAATCGTAGACATCCTTGGAGTAAGGAAACCTTAGGGGTTAAGGAGTCGCGGGCCAAAAGACTCCAGGGGGCAAGCTGAGGAAGTGGAAATAACAACATAAACTCCCGATGAAGCTTTCCCCAAGACCGTCATGCGCGGTAAAAATCCGCATCCTGCACGAGGTGACCCTGCTAATAACTAAACATGACGGATCTAGACAAGGAGGTCGAACTAAACTCCCCCAATCTACGGTGTCACGTGACCCGTGCCTATGGATGGATGGCACCAGGGCGATGGTGTCGTGAACGGAACCTCTGGAGTACCAGGCAACCCTCCAGAGTAACCCGCCTTGCACCACACAGGGGGTTCTGATGGTGTGGACAGTATTTCCCCCATTCTCGTGGGAACAACATGAAGATAATAAACACATACAAAACCAAAACCAATGAGGCTCGAGGAGTGGCTCCGGCTACAGACTTGTGCCTTGAGTCTATCCCGGAAACGGAGACGAGCCAGGGGGCGGCAGCGGATTCTGGAGGTCCCAAGACCGGCGTAGATACGGGGGATCAGGGGGTAGCTTCGGCCAGAGACCTGTCCCCGACACCCAAGCTGGAGGCTGGGTCCCACCGGAGGGCGGCGAGCTCCGCGGACTCCGGGGGCCCCTCCACCAGTGAGGACTCTACTGTTAGAGTAGAGGGATTGCCCCGGCAGTCCAAGCGTCTTTCCGGGGCGCAAAGAAAGAAGCTCCGGAGGGCGCAAAAAATGGCGGCCGGGACCTGGATGGTCGAGAAACCTGTAAAGGCGCAAGAGGGGAGTGCGGGTCAGAAGAGGACGCGCTCGAACTCTAGCACGCCCATTACAGATAGACGTTCCAAAAGGGCCAGGGTGCCTGTAAAGGCGCAAGAGGAGAGTGCGAGTCGGAAGACGCCGCGCTCTGGCTCTAGCACGCCTACTACAGACAGACCTCCCAAAGGAACCAAGGCCGGAACACCGGCGCAGACTGGCTCTTACAGGGAGGCTGCGGAGGGCCTCGGGATGGCGGTGATTGACAGACGCCATCCTGAGGTCACGCTAGACCAGGGGAAGGCGGACCTGATCCAGGCTGCGGTGGTAGCTGCCGTGGACTCTCTTCAGGAAGGGGAGAGCCCGCCTCAGTTCCACCGGACGCGCCTGACGGGGGGCATCCTCTGGACAACCTGTGCCGGCCCGCAGTCGCGGGACTGGCTGCGGAAAACGATCGGGGGCCTCGGTCAGATTTGGGAGGGGGCGGACTTGACAGCCGTCGAGCCCAAGGAACTCCCAAAGAGACGCAAGGTCCTCGTACGGATCCCTGACACCGTCCCGCAGGAGACGGTGATCAGCAGACTTAAGATCCAGAACCCTGAACTGGGGACGCAACACTGGTCGGTTCTAAGCAGGAAGGCAGAGGAGAAAGGACAGACGCTCGCCTTCTCGATCGACCCGACATCTTACAGAGCCCTTGAAGGAACCTCCTTCAAGGCATTCTGGGGCATGGGAAGGGTTAGCTTCCGCCCACTGGGGAAGCAACTAAGGGTTAATGGGACTTAGGTTCCTTCAGGTCAACCTCCAACACAGTAGGGCAGCCACGGCCGGACTACTAATGGCTCTGAGGAACACGGATGTGGCCCTCATCCAGGAACCGTACTCCTATAAAGGAGAGATCAAGGGACTCGGCGGAGCTACTGGAAAGCTCATCTACAGCAGATCCAGCGAGAACCCGAGGGCCTGCATTTTTGTCAGGGAAGGAATAGAGTTTCTCCCTCTAATGAATTTCTGTTCCAGGGACCTGGCAACGATCAAAATCCGATGTGGAGGAGCGGATGGGCTGAGGGACATTACTGTCGCGTCAGCCTATCTGCCAGGGGACAGCACGGACCCTCCTCCACCCAACGAATTGGAGCAGCTGATGGTGGGTAGCAGAGCAGGTGGATGGCAGACCATTATCGGCATGGATGCGAATGCGCACCATGAGTTGTGGGGTAGCTCGGACACAAACTCTAGGGGTGAGGCACTTTTACAATTCTTTATGAAATTTAATTTAGACATATTGAATAGAGGTAATAAACCGACATTCGTCACAGCACGGCGTGAGGAAGTTTTAGACCTAACAGTTTCCACCCAGTTTCTGGGTGACTTTGTTAAAAGCTGGGCTGTGTCTGGGGAAGTGAGTAGCTCAGACCACAGATACATCCGGTTTGAAATCGCCAAAGTCGAAAGAGAAACGGTATGGTACCGGGACCCCCGCAAGGCGGACTGGGAAGCCTACAGGGCAGACCTAGCTGTGGAACTGCGGGGGGTTGAGAGTGCCATAAGGGATTCAATAGACCTCGAGATTGCAGCAGTCCAATTGCGAGACGCAATTACCTCGGCCTATAACGCCAACTGCCCCCTGAAAATGAGGGTGTCCACCAGGAACGTCCCATGGTGCAACGAGGACCTCAAGCAAAGGAGGACGCAGGTTCGTAAGCTGTTTAACGCGGCCAAAAGGTCGGGAGCATGGGATGAATATAGACAGGCCCTATCGACCTATAACAAAAGACTGAGGGACGCCAAGAAGGAGTCGTGGAGGAGGCACTGCGAAGAAGTGGAAAACACGTCCGAGAGTGCTCGACTACACAAGATTCTGTCTAAGGGCCCTCAGACTAACATAGGCTCCCTTAGAACACCCACGGGAGGCTTTACAAGCTCGGGGGAGGAAACTATGGAAATTTTACTCCAGACGCACTTCCCCGGCTGTAACATAATAAACCAATCACCTCCGGACTAGGAACACTCAGAAATAGAAGCGCCTTATAGGCGGGCATCTAGAGTAGACTGGACAGTCGCTAAAGAGGTGGTTACCTGGAGCAAAATCAGATGGGCCATTAACAGCTTTAAGCCATACAAATCGCCGGGATTTGATGGAATAATGCCCATCATGCTCCAACAAGGGATAGATATACTGGCGCCGGTGCTTACCCTCATTATGAGGGCCAGCCTGGCTCTGGGGTACATTCCGAGGGCATGGAGACTGGCCAGGGTTGTATTTATTCCTAAACCTGGGCGTCCAACAGACCAGGCAAAGTCCCTGAGGCCAATAAGTCTCATGTCCTTCTTGCTGAAAACAGTGGAAAAACTGCTCGACCGGCACATTAGGGGCGGTGTACTGGAAGCATATCCTCTACACTGCGGACAATATGCATACAGAGCAGGATTCTCAACAGAAACAGCACTGCACCAACTGGTGCTGAAACTGGAGAATACGCTGGAGAACAAGGAGGTGGCGCTGGGGGCCTTCCTAGACATAGAGGGGGCCTTTAGCAACACCTCGTTCGGATCGGTTCTGGCAGCAGCCCGGGAGCGTGGAATAGAGGAGACTTGCTGCAGGTGGATCGGTTCCATGCTCAGGGACAGGGCGGTGTTCACCTCACTCGCGGGAGGGACTCTGCTGGCGGGGGTCGCGGCGGGGTGTCCGCAGGGGAGCGTTCTGTCTCCCTTGCTCTGGTGTCTAGTCGTGGACGGCCTGCTGGGGAGGCTCTCGGGAGGGGGGTATGAGGTACAGGGCTATGCGGACGACATTGTCATCATAGTCCGAGGAAAGGTCACACAGGCAGTGTGGGAGCGTATGCAGACTGCACTGAAAGTGGTGGAAGGGTGGACGGTTGATCAAGGGCTCGGGGTGAGCCCCGAGAAAGCAACCGTCGTGCCGTTTACGAGGAGGAGGAAGTGTGAAAGCCACAGAACTCTCACTCTATACGGTTGGAGCGTTCCAATGGCCAGGGAGGTAAAATATCTTGGGGTCGTATTGGACTCTAAGCTAACCTGGAATGGTCACATTGGAAAAATACTGCGTAAGGCAGTCATGACCTTAGCCGTCACTAGGCGGCTATATGGAAAAACGTGGGGACTAAGACCTAGTATGGCCCACTGGCTGTACACAAGGGTGGTCAGACCATCGTTAACATATGCGGCACTGGTCTGGTGGCCTAAGGTGACACAATCCAGTGCCAAACAAAAACTAGGCAAGATCCAAAGGATGGCTTGCCTAGGCATCACAGGGGCCATGTCTTCAACCCCAACAGCCGCCCTGGAGGTGTTGCTGGATCTACCCCCCCTACACTTAGTTATTATGGGAGAGGCCAGGCTAGGACTATACAGACTAGCCTGCAATGGTAGACTGAAGATCAACCCAGGCTTCAGGGGCCACTGCAAAATTCAGGAGATCGTGAAGGAGCCCATGCTTGAAATGAGGTCAGACTTCGCGAGCCCGCGAATGTGCAGGGAAAACAACTTCACAGTGGAAATCCCTGATCGCGGGGCATGGCGGGAGGAGACGCCGGGCATACCACGGGACGCGCTCGTCTGGTTCACGGACGGATCTGGCGGGGAGCGTGGGACGGGGGTAGGTGTTTACTCGGAAGGACCGAGGGTAAGTCACAGTATTTCCCTCGGAGCCCATGCAACGGTGTTTCAGGCCGAGATGTACGCCATCCTGCACTGTGTGCGGGAGAACAAGAGGAGGGGCTACACCAACAAGCGGATCCTCATAGCCACAGACAGCCAGGCAGCCCTTAAGGCACTAAGTAGCCCACGGGTAAATTCCTGGCTGGTGAGTGAGTGCCGAGACGAGACGAGCGACCTGGCTGGGCAGAATGAGGTGACCCTCATCTGGGTGCCGGGTCACTCGGGGGTCAAAGGCAATGAAGAAGCTGACAGTCTCGCGAAGAGAGGGTCAGCAGAACCATTTATGGGACCAGAACCGGCTCTGGGCGTGTCAAAGAGCACTGCCAGGGGAGCCATTAAGTCCTGGGTCAGAAACCAACACAAGGTGTACTGGGCGGACTGTCCAGGGCTCAGACATGGGAAGTCAATAATTGACGGACCCAGTTCAAAGAGAGCTGTGGAGCTGCTAAACCTTAGCAGAGGACAGCTCAGAAACACAACAGGTCTCTTGACGGGACACATGGCCGTCAAGAAACACCTACATAAAATGGGGCGGTTCGAAGGGGACCTCGCATGCAGACTCTGCGGCGAGGGGGAGGAATCAGCCCAGCACATCTTGTGCGAGTGTATAGCTCTGGACCGGAAAAGACAACTGATCTACGGTAACTCTAGACCGGAGACAGAGCAATATAAAACGTCACCCTACCAATCGCTGTGCAGACTAGTTCAAGGCACAGTGATTTTGGAATGGGTGGAGTAAGACTAGGGGTATGCACAATCAACCAAGGGTTGCGGTGCTATCGGGGCGGCAAGGCCGCGGACGAGCCCTGAGGGAACAAAAAAAAAAGGAAACCTTATTTTTCCCACAGAATTCCAAAACGTTGTCAAATACCGGGTGTTCCATAAGAAAAGACATAACTTTGAGGTGTAACACTTTTTGGATCACCTATATATTTGAAAATAATTTTAGGTTGTAGTCCTTATAAGCCTACATAATTCCGTTTGACATAAATTCGAAATAACAAAAAATATAAACGCCAGAGCCCGTGGCGTATGCGGTGGGCCAGCCTGTACATATATATATATATATATATATATATATATATATATATATATATATATATATATACAGTGTGTCCAAGATAAGGAGGGGATAGCATGGGGAAATCGAAAACCGTAAGAAATACAGGATTAAATTAGAAGAAAGTTAGTTGCCCATTTTAGAGCTCAATTAAACGGTATTTTGAAGTTTTGGAAATTCCGATTATTTCCGGAGATATTCGAAAAAAACCGAAATTCGCCAATTTCGGTTTTATTTTTTTCTGACCTTATTTGAGAATATATTGAAAAACAAAAAACACTTTCTCACGTACACTTTTTAAGCTCTACAAGTTGGTGTTTACAGATTTTTTATTCGACGTTTCGTCTCCGAGAAACCATCATCAACTTTAATTTTTTAAATACGGCACTGCAATTTTTATTTCAAAACTTTAAACCATTTTTAAATCTAAATTAGAGGATGTATAATTTCTAATGGTTTGAATATGTTTTCAGCTTATTTCAGTCATAAAAGGTGTTTTTTCAGGAAAAATATTTTGAGTACGGCCCTAAATACTCGAAAAGCATTTATTTCTATAAGTAGTACCTTTTAAAAATTGAATGAAGAGAAAAACGTTTTCAGTAATATTTCTTCGTTATTAAAATGTAGCACCGTACTATTATAAGACTAGGTCCTAAACATAGAGGGCTTTGAAAAATAAACCAGTTGTCTCTAATGACAATAGAGATCTTTCAACAAATATAAATGTCAGTGTCAATTACTTCACTTTGTTAAATACAGTTAATTGGGTACAAGCTCTTTCATATTGTTTAAAAATGGTTGGACATTTTTCTTTTGAGGAAAAGTTCGACATGTTAAAATGTTACATTTTGTGCTATAGTAATATAAGAAAAGCTGAGCAAATGTATTCAAATTATTATCCTGAAAGAGTACAGCCAAATAGAAAGATATATGGAAGAATAGTTACCAATTTATTGCAGTATGGTTCATTTAAGAAACCAATTGTTACTAGAAGCAAAACATGCACTGAAGTAACTCAAAATAATGTACTGTTAGCTGTACCACAAGACCCTACAACATCGGTTAGAAATACTGAAAGAGTAACTGGGACGCCAAAATCTACTGCAAATTTTATTTTGCGTAAGAACAAATACCATCCTTACAAATTTCGAATCTGCGAAGGATTACGGCTCGGAGACGATATAAAAAGCAGGACATTTTGTGAGTGGTACACTAGAAAATGTCAAGAGGATGAACATTTTGTTAATAAAATATTATGGTCTGATGAGACTATGGTGACTAACAACGGAATCTTCAACGTCTAAGCACCAACACCGTTTTGGTTTCAACATGTGGTTGGGGATGTTAGGGACACGGATAATTGGGCCATTTTTTTATCATGGATCACTGACTTCCGACCGGTATCGAAATTTCCTGCAGAATAATTTGGAAGAATGGTTCGATGCTCACTTACCATTAGCAGAAGTCAATAACATCTGGTTTCAACAAGACGGGGCCCCGGCTCATAATTCGAGAACTGTTCAAGAATACCTATCAAACAGGTTTCCTGGCAAATGGATAGGTACGCATTCAGATGTTTCTTGGCCTCCAGGATCGCCAGATCTAACACCTCTTGACTTCCATTTTTGGGGGTATGTCAAAAACTACGTATACCAACGAAATTTTCACACGGAGGAACGATTACGTCAACTGGTTTTGCAAGCATTGCAAACCATTACACCAGATGCAGTAAACAATGTTTTGGATTCCACAATTAGACGATGTTACCTATGTCTAGAAAATAATGGTGATTTGTTTGAACATCTCTTATGATTAACGCAGATAATCTATTTACATATAATATTCATTAGTTAATAAGGTACCTACATTTCATGAATTTAAGTTATTTTATTGGTTTATTTATGACAAATGTGTTTCTTTTTCATTAATAAGTTTGAAGAATCTTACTGAAAATGTTGTACTTCATTGACATTTTAAAACGTACGACCTTACCGAAATAAACGCTTTTCGAGTATTCAGGGCCGTACTCAGAAGATTATTCTTAAATACTTTTGTTTTTTGACTGAAACAAGCTGAAAACATATTCAAACTATTAGAAATTATACATCTTCTAATTTAGATTTGAAAATGGTTTAAAGTTTTGAAATAAAAATTGCAGGGCCGTATTTAAAAAATTAAAGTTGATGATGGTTTCTCGGAGACGAAACGTCGAATAAAAAATCTGTAAACACCAACTTGTAGAGCTTAAAAAGTGTACGTGAGAAAGTGTTTTTTGTTTTTCAATATCTTCTCAAATAAGGTCAGAAAAAAATAAAACCGAAATTGGCAAATTTCGTTTTTTTCGAATATCTCCGGAAATAATCGGAATTTCTAAAATTTCAAAATGCCGTTTAATTGAGCTCTAAAATGGGCAACTTTTTTCTAATTTAACCTACCCTGTATCTCTTACGGTTTCCGATTTCCCCATGCTATCCCCTCCTTATATATATATATATATATATATATATATATATATATATATATATATATATATATATATATATATATATATATATATATATATATACATACAAATTGAAACTGACCCCGGATATGGGTTCTGGGAGTCCTAGTTTACGCTCATTTGAAAAAAATAATTAAAATTCAAAAATCGGGATCTCCCAATTAATGATTTTTTTCTACGAAAATGCACTAATAAGAAGGTTTTCCAATAAAGCTTCGTTTTCCAGATACGGGGTGTTAAATGTGCAGGATGCCAAACACTTTTTCACTGTCATAACTTCAGAACCCTCCATTATATTTAAACCAAATTTAGCACACACACACAGGGGTTCCTTTTTGTAATGAAATGGGGTTATACATTAATTTATCTGATTAACAGGGACGTAGATAGGGGTGGGGCCGGTGATAATTCGTCCATAGAAACAAATATTATCAAGATTTCAGCACCAGTATCAGAATTCTCAGGAAGAACATTAAAAATTACACCAGAAAGATGCTCTCGTTTCATTTTGATAGGGTCCACGGGTTTGGAAAAAAAACTACAAAATATGTATTTACTTTCCCGTAGTGTAACGCCACTGGGAAAATCAACCTCGTCGAATCATCTTTAACTTTTAGTGACTGTAATAGCGAAGTGAATTTTCTTACAAAACACTTTTGCGATTTTTTTAAAACACCTTTTTTTTTCGCATTTGTATAGCAATTCCTTTATGACGACATCTCGACATTGAGACTTTCGCAAATGTTTCCCAGTTTAGCGTGAATTAAGACCACTAGAACCCATATCCGGGGTTAGATTATATATATATATATATATATATATATATATATATATATATATATATATATATATATATATATCACCGCCGCCTATGTACAGTTTGTTGATTGACCACTCTACGAGAGATGCCGGCAAAGAGCGGGGAGTGAAGAGAATGTAATTCGGATGGAGGGAATTTCCAGTAAATAAGCAGCGAAAGTTAGTTTGTATTACCCTCAAGCGTCTAGGCCGAGTACTTGCATAGAATGTAAACAAGTGTTTAGAATTTTTCATTCTCTGATGATGCTAACTTGGTTGGTGAAACGAGGTTTTTTTCAAATGTGCTGTCGTAATTTGCGGTCTCCAAGTGTATTTGTAAGTGCTCATCACAGATTCCAATCTTCACTTAGCATCTAATCCTACGTTAACCTTTCAAACTATTTAATTCCTTCCTTCAACAGGTGATGATTCACTTTCTTAATGGCATTAGGTACATTTCACATAGTCTATTAATTTCTATTAATCATCGCTTCTTATTAATGTTCTTTCTTTTGTCAGAAATGATCATAAAGAAAAACAACATTCAAAAAAATGTTTACTGCCAGCCTGTAAATGGTGAGTTGTGTTCATATCCGTCCTTCGAATTGCAGCAGTGATCATTAATCAGAAGCTAAATTACTACTTTTAGAGCTAAATTACACCTGTCATAAAAATATTGCTTGCTGTTTAAAAACCTGTTATTTATACTAAGGAAATTGCCAAAGAAGTACCTCTTACACCTTCGCGCACACAAAAACATTTATAAATTAATGTAAAAAATCAAATGAAGTAGATTCTCTTGTATCTTCTTTTAACATTATTAAATGCTGCTTCGAGCACCAGGGTCATTAGCTGTTAAAGGTACAGTAACGACAAAAACAGTTACAGGAGTTAATTAGTTTATAATTAATTAACAATAAATTATGAAGATTATATGTTTTACAAACATTATAGTGGAACACTCGATTTAAACATATAAAGGGGAATAGATGCCTTTGATATATACGAGGACGTCTTGAAAAGTTCTTGGCTCCGCAAAAACTACTCAGGACACTTATCCTAATAACGCTAATTACTATCTTAATTTAGCTTCTGTTGTAAAAATTATTCTAAATATTTGCATGAAATTTTGTTAGTGTAAAATAAATATTGCTTTTAATACAGTCGATACAGGAAAGTATTAAAGCATTTGAAATCGTAAAATCCTGGAGAGTTGATAAAAGGCCTGTATTCACATAAAATTTTTTTTTATAAATAGACTTCGAAGAATTGCATTTGGCGGTATAGTATGACGCGGTAAACAAGTAAAATGATGAAATGCTTAAACGAAGCATAAATCATACCTTTTTTTTTCTTCTCCCTCGGGGCTCGTCAGCGGCTTTGCCGCCCCGATAGCACTGCAACCTTTGGCTTATTGCGCATATACCTAATATATATTTCTCTAACTAATGAAGAAAGCTTTACACAAAAAAGAGACAACCAAGTTTGACGCAGGTTTTGTCGATCTAGCGGCAATATGGTGAGCGGTGTTGAACAAATCCGCACGCAGATATTCTGGCGCGCATTACGGTGCAATTGATATGTATGTATGCTAATGCAGCCAGATTCTACCGATGTTGCTTTAGAGCGACCCGCCTTAAACTAATGGGTGAGTGGATATAATTCTATTCCTTCCAGTACAATTAGGGTTCTCTGGAATGGTTTAAAAAATTCAAACCTAAGCATTCTCTTAAAATCATTACAATTGACGATTGGAATTTCTGGTTAGGGAAGACAATAATTTATCAAGCCAATTGCCGCACAAGTCTTGAGAAAAGATTTGTCAATAGCGTGGGCGTCTGGCAAAAATTATATAAGTACAATTTGGAGAACCCAATTCATCACAATACAGTTTTTTCACCCGACGATCGTTTCGCTAACAAAGTTAGCGTCATCCCTTTGATGACGCTAACTTCGTTAGCGAAACGATCGTCGTGTCAAAAAACTGTATTATGATGAATTGGGTTCTCTAAATTGTACTTATCAGTGCTCATCACAGGTTCCAATCTTCAGTAATTGAAAAATTATATCTTCGGCACGACGATCAACCGGTAATTTAGTGCAACATATCGGATTAATAAGCGAATTTTTCTTTATTTTTAAATTAAAATATTAAATTTGTTTTTACCAAGCTAATACGTTCTTTCTGTTATTTTTTGTGGAATTCAAAACACTTGCAACTTCTTTTTTCGTAAATTGTTACCTAGTGACCGAGGAAAATAATAATAATAATACTGCATATAGTCGTGGCCACAAAAACTATTAGGTAGAATTTTAGACCTACATAATTTTTATTGCTTTTAAAAACGTTTAAACTGGTGCCGAATTATGTCTAAGTTACGTGAAAACTTATAGTGCCTTCTCTTTAAATTCAGTCCCATACATTTTATTTTCATTTCTGTGACTATTAAATAAATAAATACCATAATAACCATCCAGCAAGGATTGAATAAAAATCATATTGTTATTGTTTTTAATTAAAGAGTATTATTTTATTGAATCCGCTCCTTGCAGTTTCTTTTAGAACGATTTATAAAAATTAACATCTAAAACGAAGAAGCATTTTGTCTGATGCTTTCTCACCCCCTTTACAAATTATTCAGGCAGTGGCATCCGTATTTTGTCTTTGTTTTTTTGCTACCAATATCTCTCAGATACAGTTAATAATTTTCGTTTAGTGTACAATACTGTACAGGGTGTTTAAAAAAAATTGTTGAGTACTTTGTACTGTATAACAACTCTAAAAAGTAAAATAAATAAGATGGTTTTATTATTGTCGGCACACACTTGAAAATCATTTGAAGTGTAATTTGATATTACAGCCTCGTTTGGTTTGGTTCCTTTAGGCAGCACTATATCCACTGATTGAGCCAGATTTTCTAACTCCAATCCTACCACAGTGATATCAGGTGGATCATCAGCTAATTCCACTAGAATGAGGTTTCTAAAATGATTATTATTTTCATTATTAATTTTCAATTTTCAAACTGTTTTAAAATGTTACATTGATTTAGGGGTATGACTTCAGACTACAGCGCGAAATTTGAAAATGACAGACCAATGTCAAAATATTGCTTGAAGTCAGCAGTGCCTTCACCAGATTTACAACCGCTGAATTACATCAACAGTCAACATATGTGCGCTTGAACCCGGCTTTAACGCCTAGTGGAGCGAATTAATACTACAGAAGCAAACAAAATTTGAAAACAAAAACAAATTATGATTAAACGTAAGCTTCTCTTAACTAAATGCACTATCATCTACAGATTACCTGCAGCGCCCCGTAAACATTTTAAATATAAGTTAATCCTGCGTTTTTAGAGAAACCAGGCCTTCACAGCCTTTGCTAACTGTCCATTGAAAGACAATTTGAGAATCTTCAAACTTTTTCTAATTAAGAAAAGATATGATGGAAGATAAGGAAGTCTGGCAGTGCCAGCTCCGGTGAATATATGGGTCTTAAAACGCTAAAAGTCACGAGTTGTTTCCAGGGCAACATGTAATTGCAAAGACAAAACACATCGAATAATAGTTCCCAGCTTTGTTCTACTCTGATCCACACACTCGATTACTCCACGGGAATCCAAAACACTAAGCTAGACCATTTTAGGATTTTTGAACACGGAACTTCTTGGGGCCTTGGAGAAACAGTCTGCATTTCATCGATTGCTTCTTTGTTTCTGAGTCATAAAATATAATAAATAAGTTTTATCCATAGTAATAACACGCTTGCTCGTTAGGGGAAAGCAAAGGACATTGTGGATTATATTTTTTTTAACTTCAAGTTTTTGACATTTCTTGTGTTAAATTTACAAACTTCATAGTATTTTCTAATAATAATGTGCTCTTCTTTGAAATCACTGTCTTGCACCGTTTTCGAGAAAAGTTACATTTACCGAAATAAGTTATGTAACTCTTTTTTTAATTTTTTACTAGTTGGTTTCTTTGTAGTTTTGTCGGATATGCGGTAAAATATTCCAAAATTTCAATTTCAGTATTTTTATTGTTTACGACTGGTTTACTGCTCTGCACCTTTGCCCTGACTGATCCAAAATTTCTGAAGTTTTCAACAATTCATTTAACTGTATTTGTTGTTGGTTCAGGTTTTTGTAGATATCGGTTTGCAAGTCTTTCACATGTCCTTAAAATAACTTTAATCCATTGCCCAAAGATGATAAAAAATCTAAATAACGGTCATTCGTATAATTTAAACGCCCTGGCATGATTGTTTGAAGCAATTATAAAGCAAGTGACATTTATTTAGCATCTGCTGACGGTTGCATTGTAAACATCATCGTGAGATCAAACGGCCACTTTTGTAATAGAAAAATAAAAAATTGCTAATATTCCGAAAAGTAACGTCTTTTTTTTTAATAAACAACTCCATACAAATTTTCCTGGTTTCTAATTCGAAATAAGATAAAACATTCAAAATAGGAGCTTACCATTTGAAAAAAAACTCGGGACGCAGCAAGTGCGTTATGGTAGCGAATTTTCTTTAAAATATTTTTAATAGCAAATGTCTTTCTTTGATAAAAGCAGGCATCAAACTTGGTTGCCTATATAGTAGAAACAATGTATCATATTTCATTGAAATAAATTTATTGCTCGAAAATATATAAACATTTTCAAGTCTAGATGCAGCAAATGGAAGTGAATTTCCATAAAAATGTTTTTAATAGCAAATGCGAGCAGGCATCAATCTGATTACCGGTATAGCCTATGTGGTAGAAACAATGTACTATATTTTATCAAAATTACTTATGGTTTGAAAATATACAAGAATTTTCCGAAAATAAACTTAAATGTTGGTTTTCTATCCAACAAAGCTTACGTTAATAGCAAATTGAGTTATTGAAAATTGAAGGATTTAATGAAAATTCGGTAAATTTGCAGATTAGCTCCCGGACGCTTTTCAACAAATTGTTTTCAGAAACATTACTAGGACCCCACCTGGATGCACAAACCACGAGAAAAATTTCTTGTTCACACCCCCCAAGGAAGTTATGGGACTGGGAGTGAATAGGGGTGGTGTGCGGGGTAGGCAGAGTTTAAGGGGGATATGGCTTCAAGATGTGAAAAAGACAGCTTTCAAGTCCGCTTTATTCGAATTTTCTGCTCATATTTCCTTTTTACTACCTACTCCGCTCAGCACCCCTACTCACTCCTGGTCCCCTAACTTCCTTGGGGGGTGCGAACAATAAATTTTTTTTGGGGTCTGGCTTCTGAAAACAGTTTTTTTTAAACGTTCGGGAGCTAATCTGCAAATTTACCGAAAATTCGCTACCAAAACGCACTTACTGCGTCCAAATTTTTTTCTTATACACGCATCATATTTCGATAAAAAATGCAAAAATGCATGAACAAATTTGTTCTACGATAATTAGCTAATAAAATTATAGACCCTTAAACCATAAACTTCACTAAACCGATAAATATCCAAAAAGCCACCAAACTTAACTAAACTGACAGCCAAAGCATCAGAGAAAGGGTCTACTTGAAATGGATATTCTGTAAACATTTTAGTAAAAAGGGCAATGACGGTTGAATCTGAAACTTAAGAGTTTACAGAACACTCTTCTTGCAACATTTTTTTTTCACAAACGGTATTTGTTTCACATTCTTTTCCTAAACATTGCCAATTTTGACGTTTAATATTGCGAGTTTGACGTTTTATGGAAAACTCCAAAATTTGTTGCTTTAACTGCCCATAACTTCTTTGTCTTTAAAGCTAGGGACCTTTTGGTACAGAGTTCACTCTTTATAATACAAACACGCGTACCAAATGTGGTTGGCCTTACTTTGTAATTTCCGGAGATATGAATTTTTTTATAAAGAAAACACAAAATTTTCCGGGAAAACCTGGTCCGATTTTCCTGGCTAACGAACTTATCCAAGCCACTTGCAAAAGGAAGGTACAAATTTTATCAAGATCGGTCCATTATTTTTTGAGTTATCGCTCGGATATATATATATATATATATATATATATATATATATATATATATATATATATATATATATATATATATATATATAAACACAGATCTCCCCATAAGTAAATTTTAAAAAAAATTGCTAAAATGAAGTTCCAGCAGTCTTTTCAACTTGATTGTGGTACTTCTTTTTCGAACACTCTGTATCAGTAAATTCGATAATTTCATTCAAATACTGTTAGACAACGTCCTCATCTGCAAGGGAAGCATTCAAAGTAAATAATTATGTCTTGTGTATGAGAGAAAAATATCAACATATTCCGGTCTAAAACGTCAATTTTGACTAATATCTCAAGAAAAAGAAGACTTAGGTATATGACATTATACATACACAAGTATTAATAATTTTACGCATAATAATAAAATGTCATGATATACATGGTGTCTAATTTGAAATAAGGAAGTCGACATCTAATTCCGGTATAACCGGAAATACTGCCAGTCTGAAATTATTTCAGCCGAGTATCCCCCAATTGTATTAGTACAGCGCCAAATTTTGAGATTTTTCCTGATGATGATTTTCCATAATCAATCGATGCAGTTCCCAGTGGTTCACCCTGTATAATTATATTGTTACTAAGTAAAGATGGGAACCTGTGATTAGCACTCACTCCAAGTACACTTGGAGAACTCAAATCACCACAATACATTTTAAAAACCTGTCGATCATTTCACTAACCAAGTTATTGTCAGCAGAAGATAAATAATTCTGGTTATATTGGTAACTGGAAACGTGGTAGGCGGCATAATATCTTAGTGAGGTCCTGTTCATCACCCTATTGCCTCTAGATCGACACAACCTGCGCCGTTGTCTTTCTTTGGCATAAAGCTTTACTCATTAGTTAGAAAGAGACATATTATGTATGATTTATGCTTTGTTTAAAAGTTTCACCATTTTACTTGTTTATCGCATCACACTATACCGCCGAATGCAATTCCTCAAAATCTAGTTATGGAAATTCTCTTAGTGAGAATACAGGCCCGTTTATTACTCCCAAGGATTTTACGGTTTTAAATGCTTCAATACTTTCCTGTATCGACTTGTTGAAATTAAATGCAATATTTATTTTACAGTACTATCTAAATCTTCAGGAAGGGATGGAATCTTCCCAGCACTACTTCAAAAGGGGATTGACCTGCTGGCCCCCATTCTGTGCTCGTTGCTCCCGACAAGTCTTGCTCTGAGGTACGTGCCTGGGGTGTAGGGGAAATAAAAGTATTATTTATTCCCAAATCAGGAAAGGAATCCTATGCTCGGGAGCAATTCTTTAGGCCGATAGAGCTAACTTAATTTCTTCTAAAATTGTGGGAGTGGAGAGACTGATTGAGAGGCACATTAGGAATAAGCTGAATTTTTACGAATATCTAAGAAAGAAGAAGGCCTACGTATATAAAATTACACAGAAAAAGTATTCAGACTTTTAAGCAGAATCTCAAAAACGGCGAAAGTTAGGGACAGACACATATCAGACAATGTTGTTAGGAATTGTATAGAGATTCCAGAATTTAGATAATACTATGAGAAATAAGTTTATGGACTTTGTTACTTCTATGATCAGTTGTGGTGTGTTGGTAACAGCGAACACTCTGGAATGATATTTATAGAAGGGACCAAAAGTGACAGGTGTAGAAGAGTGTAGAAGGTCTAGAATCTCTATGGACAGTATAAATAGGCGAGCGGTACACAGAGTAAGTTAGTTCAGTATTGAGTTAGTAAGTGTGGTGTAGAATAAGTGATCATGGAGTATTAAGCGAGTCAGCAGTAAGTGTTGGTGTATAAGAAGCGATCATAGAAGGCGAATAGTGGAATATAGTTCTATGGACATTTAGTAATAGAGAAAAATATTTTAGTTGATACTGGTGTTAAAAAATAGTTGGCTATAATAAATTAGTAGCTTGAAAAGCTGTGTTTTGTTAGTCAACAAATCCAGAACCCCGTAAAACGTAACAACTGGTGTCAGAAGTGGGATTTTCATGCTGCTGGTGGAAATATTTTCCAGAATATTCGTTGAACAACGTGGAAATTTCTAGAATCTCTGGAAGATCAGGGTCAGCAGTAATTCATAACTGGGTGTGTTCTTGAAACAGAATAAACTGTGTACAAGCTTTAAGTACGTCTATGCCTAAGACAGGTAGCGCAACAGCCAATATGGACGCTCAGCTATTGCAATTGATTAAAGAAATGAAAGAAGAGGCCAGAAAAAGAGATGAAGAAGATAGAAAAAGGGATGAAGCAGCCAGAAAAAAGAGATGAAGAGACTAAAAAAGAGCTGAGAAAAGAGACGAAGAAGTGAAAGAAGAAATGAAAAAAAGAACTGAAGAAGACAAAGAAAAATGAGAAAAAGAGATGAGGAGGTCAGAAAACGAGACGAATAAGTCAAAGAAGAAATGAGAAAGAGATTGAGATGCCAGAAAAAGAGACGAAGAAGCCAAAGAAGAAATGAGAAAAGGAGATGAAGAAACAAAAGAAGAAATGGGAAAAAGAGGCGAAGAAGCCAGATGAAGAGATGAAGAAACAAAGAAAATTCTGCAAGAACAATCCAGCAGAATTGAGAATATTACTTCGTATGTGGACGAACGTATGAAGCAGGTAAAAATGACATCCTCCAACAAGTAGAAAATCAAGTAAAGGGTATCAGCGACGATGTACATGACAAGCTAACGAGTGTGTAGGAAGTACAAACGGAGGTACAGGAGAAAATGCAATCACTAGAAAAGAAGTATGATACCCTAGTCAAGGAAAACATCAGACTCGAAGATAGCCACCTAAGAATTAAGGTTCCCACATTTGATGGCTCAGTCCCATGGGATATTTAGCTACGTCAGTTCGAAGCCGCTGATACAGCAAATGGTTGGGGCGAGAGAGAGAGAGAAGGCGACCTCGTTAATAGTAGCTCTCAGAGTAGATGCCCTCGACGTGCTTCAAGGAATTCGCAGGGAAGAATAGGACGGTTTCGACAGCATTCGACATTACCTAGAAATGAGATTTGGAGACCAGCACTTACAACAGCTGTACCAAACTCAGTTGAAAAGTCGCTGTAAGAAATCGTGCGAAACTCTGCAACAATTTGAAGCCAACATTGCCAGACTAACGCGATCAGCTTACCCCACAGTTCCGCTCCGGTGAAATTTTTGAACCAGCTGTTGCTGCAAACATTTATTGACGGCATCAGGTATACGGACACTCAATATGCGCTGAGGATGGAGAGACACAAAAACTTGAACGATGCTTTGGCACATTCCTTAGAGATTAAAGCGGTAAAGCAAGCGCGGAAATTCATGTGAAAGTTCGCAGTATTCAAGTCCAAGAAGAAAATACAACAGATTCATCAAAGATCATGCAGCTACTAGAAAAAATAGCAGAACAAATAAGGCCGACGTCTGATGGACACCCAATAAGAGACCACCGTGCAAATGCTTGCGGTGCTGGAACTGCGGCAAGGTGGGACATATAAGGGGCGAATCTTGGGCTGTAAGATCACGAGCAAGGGAGAAAGTGAAGCTAAGGCCGGTAACCATGTCTCAGGTTAGCGATTCTGGCAGCGCTCTTGTCGTAGACGGATACGTAAGCGGCAATAAGACCCAGATGGTCGCCGACACAGGCGCACCTAGGACGCTTATTCGACACGACACGGTTCAGACAGACAGAGACAGAGTGTACAGAGTAAATGCAGCCGGTGGTGATCGGATCCAGGTATTTGGCGAAACTGACGTCGAGCTGAAAATTGGGACATGGAAGGCAAAGCAGAGAGCTATAGTCGCGGCCATATCAGACCCGATTATAATTGGCTTGGACATACTTCAGGGCCAGTGCTCCAAACTTGATCTTGGCACTAACATCCTGACTATCGGCGGTGACGAAATAATAATCTTACCTGGCAGTAACCTGGTAGTGCGAAAAATGACCATAGAAGAAAATATCAACGTCTGCCGTGAAAGAGCCATTCCAGTGAAGAGAGCTGCGAGAGGAAGAGACGACCCAGTTACTCAGCCAGCAGCAAGTGGATAAGAAATTATGAGAGAAGTACAAGATGTAGGGTGTAAAGACCATGTAAATGTGAAGCCAACCCAGAAAAATGTCTGTGAACACATTTGTTGGAACAGAGCCGATGTCGGCAGGGTAAATAGGGCCCGCCGAGATATTTTTGCAAGTAGAAACACCAGAACGAGAACAACTACACGGAAGAACCAGTACCACGTAAGAACTTCTCTTAAAGAAAGCTCCAACTTATTGACGAGAAGGAAAACCATCAACTTTGCTGTCGGAATGCATATACGAATAGAAAGCGAACGCAAGAAGACCCGTTGTGACATGCGAGCTAATTCAGCTGGTTTTAAAGAAGATCGGGTGTGGTCCTACAATCCAGTACGACGCAAGGGACGGTCACCGAAACTACAGAAATTATGGGAAGATCCGTACTAGGTGGTCAAAAGGATCAATGACGTTGTCTACCACATTCAGAGGAGCGCTAAGAGCAAGATGAAGGTGGTCCATAGGTACACACTTAGGCCATACCAAGAAACGTCAGAATTCGACCGGGACGATCGAATATAAGAGGGGGCAGTGTCACATTGGTCCATGAGAATTAAGTTTATGGACTTTGTTACTTCTATGGTCAGTTGTAGTGTGTTGGTAACAGCGAACACTCTGGAACGATATTTCTTATAAGGGACCAGAAGTGACAGGTGTAGAAGAGTGTAGAAGGTCTAGAATCTCTATGGAAAGTATAAATAGACGAGCGGTACACGGAGTAAGTTAGTTCAGTATTGAGTTAGTGTGGTGTAGAATAAATGATCATAAAGTATTAAGCGAGTCAGCAGTAAGTGTGTATAAGAAGCGATCATAGAAGGCGAATAGTATAATATAGTTCTATGGACATTTAGTAATAGAGATAAATATTTTAGTTGATACTGGTGTTGGAAAATAGTTGGTTATAATAAATTAGTAGTTTGAAAAGCTGTGTTTTGTTAGTCAACAAATCCAGAACCCCGTAAAACGTAACAATACACAGGCTGTTCCATTTAAAATATGAAAGTTGGTAGTACTTTCTAGTAGAGCTTACAACGTCGCATTTTAGAAAATAGTTTAGCTAGGTACTTGTTTATCAAAATAATCAAATTTGCAGCGATTCATTGACTGGTTTTTCAGGCACTTCTAATTATGTACCGTCCACAGTGATTCATCCTGTATAGTTATATTTTCCACGTAAGTATGCGTAAAATTTCACAAAAGCAGCAAAATAATAAAAGTATCATGTAGAAGACATACAAGTTCATTAGTATGTTGTCAATACCAACCTATGACAATGTGTTAACGAGTGGGGAAATTTTTCACAAAGCAAGTGGTAACGTAACTAGAGGCCAAATTTTAACTTCATCACAGTTTAACAAAGTTAATTTTGAATAACACACCCCCGCTATCCGACCGTTATTTATGGCACAGGGTTGCTCTGTGTGTCGTGGCAAACTCGAGAAAAGCGAAAATGATGTCAGACTTTCTTTTGTGCAGCAAATAACCCACTTTTCACTGGTTTATGTTCGTTCTTACACGCATATAATATTACGTAGTATGAATAAATTTTGAAACATTGTTTGAGAAAAGAGGGCAGCATATACGAGCATAAAATGTAATATATTTAGATGACTTTACTATTGTGTGGGCGTCTCGCGGCACCGAGACAACACACAAGGATAAAAAGAGAAGGAATATGTAACTGAGAGCAAAAGGCATTCAGTTCAGGCAGGCAACTAAAATGTAATAAAAGAGGGTCATATATTGCGAACCTCACGGATCCCTTTAGCCCCCCAACTGCGCGAGCATCCGCAACAGACGGAAGGAGACCTATATTCATTCTCTTTTTAGGAGGAATGTCTGAGTCTGAGCTGGCCTTCATCGATTTAGATCTCATCTCATCCCCCTGCGAGATTGCCACGCCATTAAGGATGTTATTACAGGCAAATCAATCAATCATGCAATGAGTTGCCGTTGGCAGCAAGGACGGTATTAAAACTTTTATATCTTGTTAGATTGTATCGTCTAAAGTCTAGAAGAAAGCAAACGAAGTTAGTTGCTTTTATGAACTTTTCTCAAGTTAAATGTGTTTGTGAACTGTTAGCTCCTTAAAATAGGTCAGGTCGGTTTGTATTTGAATAGACCGCTTCCTTATCTTGGCACCCTCTGGCATTCGTAACATTCTCATGGCAGAGAATGTGAATTATGTGTTTGCATTTTTATAATGTTTTTTGATGGCCACAACTTTGTAACTTACCATTCATTTGAAATAAAAAGTAATAAAGCTAAATGTATTCTTACCATAATTAGAACCTCAGACCGGTTTCACTCTAATTAGAGCTCATCAGTACGGTATACTAATTACAGCGAGAACACACCTATAAAGTAATATGGCTATGGTAGCCAGCCTCCTAGAACATTGTGAGATTACGACAGGGTTGCCATCTCAGTGCGGAACCAGGTAGTATGCTGTAACGACAGCTCCAAATAACACAAAATGTTATAAAATAGAGACTGTGTGCAACAAACTAACAATTTTGTAAATGGTCAGCCCTGGCCCATTTCTTCCAGAATATAGGAACAGTGAATGTAAGGCTCGATGTATTCTCACCATAATTAGAACCGTAGACCGGTTTCACTCTAATTAGAGCTAATCACTACGGTATACTAATTACAGCGAGAACACACCTCCAAAGTAATATGGTAGGCAGCCTTTTATAACATTATATATATATATATATATATATATATATATATATATATATATATATATATATATATATATATATATATAAGGTTCTTCAAATGAGCCAAAGTAGGCGCCCTAGAGTCCATATCTGATGTTAACTTCCGTTTTTATCTGTTTACATATAGACAGGGTATCGCATATTTCTACGGTAAAACTCAATATATCCGTTGTTATACAAGATACGAGAAAAAATGTAATAAGTCAATTATAGTGTGTTTTGAGCTATATTTTATAAAGTTATTTTGACCATCACCCGTAAGTCATTGGTGATACAAAGTTTCTTATTTTTTAATAGAACACGGCTCATTGCTATTTTGCTGTTGGATCGAATTATAATGCATGCTTGTAAGGAAAAAATTTCATATCGTTCATCCTTTTCCAGATATTTTAATTGTTTTGTAACTTTACATATTTTTAGCACATATCAAGAATTGTTATATGATGTTTTTAACCAATAGAAATCGGAGTCCCATGAAAATGGCGCATTCAGGAGCAGCAGGTTTTTGTTTATATTATTCGTCGGAAAAAATCAATATGCCATATACAGGCGCTCTCAAATAATGGCTGTATTAAAAAAATCCTGGACGCAGCAAGCGCGTTATGGTAGTGAATTTTCATAGAAATGATCTGGCACAAAATATTTTATTATAACTTTTTTTTCTTGTAACATAGAAATCTAAATTTTGGTGTATAGTTTACTTTTTATATCGTAAACCTACCTACCAAATTTGGTTATCATAGATTTTTTATTTTTTAAAATAAAAATTTTTTTCAAATGAAAACTCAAAATTTTTCCGGAAAAACTCGTCCGATTTTTTCGATTAACGAACTTATCAAAGCCATTTACAACGGGAAAGTACATGCCAAATTTTGTCAAAATCGGCCTATTATTCTTTGAGATAAAAAATGTTTTCGAATAAAAACTCAAAATTTTCCCGGAAAACCTCGTCCGATTTTTCTGACTAACAAACTTGTCAAAGCCATTTACAAAGGGAAGGTACATGCCAAACTTTATTAAAATGGGCCCATCATTTTTTGAGAAAAGAATTTTTTTCGAATGAAAATTCAAATTTTTCCCGGAAAACCTCGTCCGATTTTCCTGACTAACGAACTTATCCAAGCCATTGACAAAAGAAAGGTACATGCCAAATTTTATCAAAATCAGCCCATTATTTTTTGAGTTATCGGTGTGATACACACATATATATATATATATATATATATATATATATATATATATATATATATATATATATATATATATATATATATATATATATATATATATATATATATATATATATATATATATATATATATATATAAACATATAAAAATTGAAACTGGCCCCGGATATGGGTTCTAGGCGTCCTAGTTCGCGCTCATTTGCAAAAATTTTTTCAAAATTCAAAAGTCTCCCCATTAGTGAATTTTTTCTACGAAAATTCACTAAAAAACAAAGTGCCGCAACTCTTTTTTTTTTTCAAATGAAACAGCCTGTGTTTTATGTTTCAGAAGTGAACAGCATGCCCTCTGCTTCAATTCCTTCATAACACTCCCTATATTTGAAAAGTATAATATTGGAACTATTTATATTTATAAACTTTTTCAATTTTAATTACAGATTAGGTACATAGTTTCAATTTTATGTATTTTTTTCAGCAAATTTTTAGACAAAAGTTATTGTAAAAAAGTTTGGGATTTCACGTAAAAAAAAGTTTTTGCAAATTTTCATGTAAATATTTTTTTTATTTCTGCGGAAAACTTTCTGAATAATTATATCTTAGCTGGTGTTGTTTTTGTGTAAGTTGCTTGAATAGATAAGTAGGTTCGTTGGCCAGGAAAGTCACACAATTTTTTTCAGGAAATTTTTTAATTTATGTTCGGGAAATGTTTGTACTTTTCTAACAAAAAAATCTTGATGAAATATGAAACACTGTTTCTACTATATATACTATCAACTAAATTTGATCTCTCTTAACAAAACATATTTAATAATATAACATTTCTACGAAAATTCGCTACAATAACGCGTCCAGACTTTTTTAAATTCTAAGGAACAAACCTATAAATAGATACGTGAACACGTCGAACGCAAAAAAACCTTTAATTATTTCACCTACACCGAATCTGCAGGGTTTCAGTCTTTTATATAAAAAATCTGGCCACCACGGCTTCCACGTTCTTTAATAATTCAATGACACCAACATATACATTGATTTGTTTCACAAAGAAAGGGAAGAATTTATTAAGTATGCTACAATACACGAACAAGCAACAGCCAAGGTTTTTGACCTAAAAAAACTGTGAATAATTAAAATTCCGTAAAGTGTGAATAGAAAAAGCAGGGATAAATAACAATGAATTACTCAAACCGACCACACGACTCAAGGAACATAATGCCTCAGAAACCGCCAACACACAATCGATACGAATAATTTATTGTAACAAATTATTACCTATTGTTCATTTAAAGCAATAAATTACTACTTATCGTCCAGCATACTCCACAAAACAATGCTAAAGACGATATCAATTCGACAATTAACTAGTCAATGATTTCTTGCACGATAATTTCTGCTCTAAAAACCCTATTTCCTTGTTGTTATTATAATCTCATCTCATCTAAATTCAACCGGTAACCTATTGTGATTACTAAAAATACATGGCTGGATGATTTTAACCTTGAGAGAGTCTAAGTCACGGTTATGACGTGCGGTAGAGACGAAATTCCACCTTTTTTAGTTAAGAAAGTTTTAAGACATATTATAAAGCCTCTTACCTGCTTGGTAAATCTTTCATTTGAGTCGGGTATCTTTCCTAGTGACCTAAAGGTTGGTAAGGGCTTTCCTTTAATAAAAAAGAACGATCCAACTAATTTGAACAACTATCGTCTGATTACATTATCTATGACTTTTTCAAAGGTATTTGAATATAGCTATCTAAATCGCTTGGAACAATTTTTGCAGTCGTGTGGTATATTGTCTGCCTGTCAGCATGGCTTTAGAGAGGGCCACTCCACTACAACGGCTCTCATTGACTTCTATCAGGGTTTAGTCACTTGTTTGGAGGCTGGTGAGTGCCCTGTTGGGATTTTTTGTGATCTCAGCAGGGCCTTCGATTGTGTTAACCATAGGATACTGTGTGACAGGCTTTATTGTTATGGTTTGAGAGGTAATGCGCTTGGCTGGATTGACTCTTACCTGACGAACAGAGAACAGTATACTGAGATAAAGTTCAAGACATCGGAACGAATAAGTAGGGTATGTTCTGAGCGTGTTGTTGTTCCTACTGGTGTGCCTCAGGGCTCAGTACTGGGCCCTATTCTTTTTACCCTTTACGTCAATGAGCTTGACAAAGTATCTCCTGATGCGCATTTTACTCTGTATGCGGATGATACGTCTCTAATCGTTTCTGAAAAGACAGATGATGCTTTGAATAATAAATGTCATCACGTTTTTAATAACTTAAGGAGTTGGTTCTCCCGGTGTCTAATATATTTTAATTCTTCGAAGACAGAGATGGTGAGATTTCATCCGCGTCAGAGGGAAGTTGATATACTTAGTGTAGGTGTTGACAATACTTATCTAACGTGTGTCAATAACTACAAGTTCCTTGGAGTACACGTTGATGAACATCTCAACTGGAAGTTGCACTGTACGACATTGGTTTCAAGGCTGGCATCTCTTAATTTTTTATTTATAAATATAAGAAATATTTTGACTGAAAAGCAACTAATATCTTTATACTACAGTCATATTGATTCTAGACTGAGGTACGGTATATGTCTTTGGGGTAATTCTACCTTGCTGCATGATGTCTTTATCGCTCAAAAAAGAATAATACGCTCTATTTTCAACATAGGACAGATGACGTCATGCCGGGCCTACTTTTCTAGTCATAAAATTTTAACTGTGACATGTTTATATATTTTAGAGTTGTGTATATATGTTTTTAAAAATGGTGATAAATTTAAACTAAACAGTAATGTTCATACCTTCAGTACCAGACAGGCTTGTAACTTTTATGTTCCGTATGCTAGAACGAAGATGATAAATGACTCTCCAAACTGTATTGGATTGAAAATATTTAATCATCTTCCTAATGATTTAAAAAATATCCAAAATATTAAGGTGTTTAAAAGCCAAGTTTCTTATTTTTTATCAGACCACTGTTTTTATACTTTAAATGAATATTTTAATGTTGTGAAGAATTAATTATTGTAAAAGGCTGACAAATCCAATGTAGCTTGTATGCTGTCAAAATGGATAATAAAGGTATTATTATTATTATTATTATTATTATTATGGTGGTTAATTTCCTATGTCGCTTCTGATTGATGATTTCCTCACTCCCGTCACAATTACGGTTCAGATTCTTTTGACCCTACCGAGTCGATTGACCCTGGGTCACATTAGGTGTTGTAACTATTACAGGAATTTCACACAAAAAAGACAAGCGATACGAAAGCAATTATTATTGGCCAGGCAACATAGGGTTTGTAGGCTAATTCATTTTCGGAAAGCTGGAAATTGTTTTAATCTCTTCATTTGCATGTAAAAAGAGTTTATTGAAGTTTGTACCAATATTCTATTTGTGCTGCATAAGGGTATCCAAAAAACTTCGAATTTTCACTAATAACTCCTAAACGATGCATTTCTAGGGAAATGTTATTCTCTTATAAATTGAAATGCACAAAATTTCTGCATCGAACGGGCACCACAGGTTTAAAATTGCGTTAAGTTTTTAGGAAGATATGAGAGTTTAAAGAACGACAATTTTTTCCCATTTTTTTAAATCGTCTCTTGAATTTTCCAACTTTATTTTGGCTATGTTAAATGTATTATTTGAAATAAATAATATGTTTGGATATCATATAGTATCAAATCATGTGTCCGACCATATATGATATAACACCGCTAACAAAGCTGGCGTCATCAGCGGGATGAATATGCATCATTAGAGAAACAATCGTCAGGTCTAGAAACTGTTTTGTGATGAATTTGGGTGGAATTTGGAGAACCCAATTCATCGCAATACAGTTTTTAGACTTGACAATTATATTCATCCCTCTGATGGCGCTAACGTTGTTAACGAAACGATCGTCAGGCCTAAAAAATGTATTGTGATGAATTGGGTTCTCCAAAGTGTACTTATCAGTGCTCATCACAGATTCCAATCTTCACTCATTGAAATGAAAAGGCTTTACGAATAAAATACAGTAGGCAAGTAACGCTAGCATAAATTTTTAAATGGCGACTGATGCGAGGTGGAATATATATTTTTCAACAACCTCCTTATTATTCATATCAAATGAAAGGTAGTGAAATACAATAGGCTAGCTGGCGCTTTGAAAAAATTTAATATGCGTATTTTTGCATTTTGGCACACATAAATAATAAAAACTCAAAATGTTTCCAAAAAAACTGGTTCCTAGCCAAACGAACGTTAAGCTAATAGCAAATTGAGCTATTGTCCTTTGAAATATATAATGAAAAATCGCCACCATACCATTACAAACATGCATTATATTTCAATGGAAAATGCAAAAATGTAATATAAGGTGTGTTTGATAAAAAAAATTGTATCACAAACAACTTATGGGCCACCTATGATTGTAAAACTAGGATGCGGCTCAAGACAGCCTATAATTAACATATACAATTTTTTCTCGTATCTTGTATAATAACGGATATATTGAGCTTTACCCTAGAAATGCGTCACCCTGTATAAATGAAAACAGATAAAAACTGAAACTAGCCACGGATATGGGTTCTAAGGAACCTAGTTCGCGCTCATTTCAAGAAACCTTTTCAAAATTCTTAACAGGTGGTCTCCTCATAAACGAATTTTTTCTAGAAACATTCGCTAAAAATTATAGACCATTAAACGATAAACTCTAATTCAAACTACTGCCAAAGCATCAGAGAAAGGGTCTATATGAAATGAATTTTCTGCAAATATTTTAGTAAAAAGGACCATTACGGTTGAAGCTGAAACTTACGGGTTTGCAAAACACTCTTCTTGCTATATTTTCTCTACATAACTTGTATTTGTTCCACGTTCTTTGCCTAAATGTTGCCAATTTTGACGTTTCAAATCGCCACTTTGACGTTTTAAGAGGAAAATCACAATTTTTCTTTAAATGCCTATAACTGTTTTGTATTTAAACCTAAGGTGCTAAATTTTGTTACGTAATTTACCTGTTATAACATAAACCTGCGCACACGATTTGGTTGGCGATAAATTCATTATTTCCGGAGATATAAAAAAATTTCGAAAGAAAACGCAAAATTTTCGGGAAAAAACTAACTGCTTTTCTTGGGTAACAAAACACTTGTAATAGAATTTTTCATCCTGTGAAGACAATCGCTAACTTTGTTAGTGAAACGATTGTCAGGTCTTTAAAAAGATGTGTTGTGGTGATTTGGGCTCTCCCAGTGTACTTATCAGTGCTCATCACAGGTCCAAATCTTCACTTAGGAAGGTACTCACCAAATTTGATCAAAATCCCCCCCATTACTTTTGAGTTATCGGTATATATATATATATATATATATATATATATATATATATATATATATATATATATATATATATATATATATATATATATATATGTACAGTGTGGCCCATTTGATATGGAAACACCCCTGTAACTTTTGTGTTTGCAACTCGATTTTGATGAACAAAGATGAAATGATATAAGATTTAAAAAACTCTATTAATGCTGTGAAAATTGTCCTCTATGCCAGCTGACCAAAGCCTACTAATGCAGTGTTTATATGTCAAAAAATGGGAAAAAAGTTTAGAGTCATTTTAGAGGAAAACTAAGTACGCCACTGAATGTGGCATCCCTCAAAATAGATATATACGAAATTTTATCAAAAAAGAAGAATTATTAACCATTTCCGAGAGGTTTATTTGTGTGACCCTTGTATATGGAAACACCCCCGTAACTTTTGCATTTATACAGTGATTTTTTCTAATGTCAAAACATAGAAAATAGAGAAGTTTATAGATCCGGTGAAAATTGTTTCCTATGCTATTCGATCACGACCTACTAAAACTATACATAGAAAAATAATTTTTTTCAAAATTAAAAAGTCAGGATCTCCTCATTTGTGATTTTTTTTTAAAGAAAATTAACTAAAAGCTTGCTTTTAGAGGAATTTTTAACTCCTAACTTATTTTTATTACATGCTTATATTTAACTTCATCTGTGAGTGTGCTTGTCGGTGTGTTTATGTCAAATCTTGCAAGTCAATTTTGAAACAGTACTCCTTATCGGATTGGGCTGAAATTTGATACGCCTCTGTAAGTCAAGTGACAATGCAATAGAGGCTAGCTGTCATTATCCAAAATTTAATATGGCAGACACCCAAAGATTTCTCACGATTTCCATGGCTTCTGTATCAAATTGAAGGGCTCTACTAGCACAATCCAGTAGTGTAGGTAACGTTTTCATGTATTCAAAATGGCGACTGACGAAAGATAACGGCATATATATATATATATATATATATATATATATATATATATATATATATATATATATATATATATATATATATATATATATTTCTCAAAAACCCCCTTGATATTGGTATATATAAAATAAATAAAAGGCCTTCATGAGCAAAATACAGTAGAGGCTAGGTGGCGCTTTTATATAACTTTTAATTTGCTTCTCGAAATGTACTGATAAAAGTACATGATTATTACGCCATTGAAGGCGTCGTAAAAAATCAACATCTTGAATTAAAGTGGCGTTACAATAACAGAGAATCACTTTATCACTTTATCTGACAGTACAATGAAAACAACTATGTATGTATGTATACATTTATTTCGCCTTGTTGACCTAATGTGTTTAAACGGAATTCTAAAGTAACTTGATTGCTTCGTTAATGTTTGTACAACTAATTTCATATTCCTGCAAACAATAACCACACACAAAGCATCATTTAGAACGGATAAACTCGCTCAAGGCTTAATCGAACTCTGTAATAATTACTTTCTTGCTCTCTCTCTCTCTCTCACACACACACTCTCGCTGTTTGAGCAGGCCAATCTCAAATAACAATTAGATTTTCTTGATTTAGCTCAGCAGATTAAATTAATTCGAAAATTAGTGCGAAGAGAGTTCTATGTTTTGTGCAAGGCCCATGAGAGTGAACAAAACCGAAGAAAAAATAATTCAATTAAATTAAAAATATTGTAAAACGAATGCGGGTTATGAAAAACAAATATTGCAAAAGGTGTGTTAAATATCGGTTTCAATAGCCACTGTTCTTCATTTCTACTAACATGTTTGCTGAAACTCATTTGAAATAGACCCGAGGTTTTGGCAGCAGATATTTTTTTAAGAAATGAATCGGTAAACAAAGAAATCATATATAAGCACTAGTTTAATTCTAGACGTATGCGTTATGGTAATGCATTTTTATAAAAAAATTAAAATATTTAAATAACTAAATTTGCTATTGACCTAAGATATTTTGCCATGTTGCAAAGTCACTATAAAAGTATCATGTTTACCACATTTCAGCAAAACTACTGTCACTAAGTGAAGATTGGAACCTGTCATGAGCACTGATAACCACACTTGGAGAACCCAAATCACCACAACACATTAAAAAAAAAACTTACGGTCGTTTCACTAACCAAGTTAGCGTCATCAGAGGGTAATAATTCTGGAATTAGAATTATTCATCTTCTGACGACGCTAACTTGGTTAGTGAAACGATCGTCAGGTTTTTTGTAAACGTGTTGTGGTGATTTAGGTTCTGCAAGCGTGCTTAAACCCACCTTATTATGTTTGGATACAAATGTTTGCCGATGCGATACTTCAACACGCTGTGACGATGTGGAAGTGATGTAGAATGTGCCTGTCTCAATCTGTTTGGTGTTCACTGACAAACATTCATAAATTGGACTCCAACGTAGCATTACATTTTTACCATTCCTTCAGACTGAGGGTGCATGGGTGTAGTTCTCGTTTTTCTGATTCCCATCAGCTCCCAAACCTTCTGAAATACAGCCGACGCGAAGTTGCGTCCTTGGTCAGAATGGAGCTCTAGCGGTGCGCCAAATCTGCAGAAAAACTCATTCACCAATACTTCTGCAACGGTGGTGGCCTTTTGATTCGGGCCAACAAACACTTCTAGCCACTTGGTAAAATAATCCTTGGCTACAAGCATATATCGATTTCCTGTGTCTGTTCTAGGGAAAGGACCATACTATTTTCTAGGCAATATCTACTGCCCTCGAAACTGTCTTGTTCTTCCCTGGGAATACCTTGGAGCACATCTAGGACATCTCCTTTGATATATACAATTAACGAAGTCGCTTTCTCTCTCTCTCTCTCTCTCTCTCTCTCTCTCTCTCTCTCCATCTCTCGCCCCGACCATTTTCTGTAGCAGCGGCTTCGAACTGGCGAAATACCCCATGGAACTGAGCCATCAAATGTGGGAACCTTAATTCTTATGACGGGGCTATCTTCGAGTCTGATGTTTCCTTTGACCAGGGTATCACACTTCTTTTCTAGCGATTGCATTTTTTGCTGTACTTTCGCTTGTACCTCTTGCATAGTCGTCAGCTTCTCATGTACATCGTCACTTCTTACTCGGCTCTCTATTTGATGAAAGATGTCTTTTACCTGCTTTATTCGTTCGCCTACATAATATTCTCAATTCTGCTGCCTTGTTCTTGCAGAATTTTCTTGATTTCTCGGTCTCTTTTTCTTAGTTCCTCTCTTCCCCCTTCCTTTGTTTTTCTCATGTCTTCATTCGCTTCTTCATTTCTTTTCCCAGCTCTTCTTTCGTTCATCGCATTTTCTGACTTCTTCATATATTTTCTCTTTTCTTCTTTTTCTTCTTCATCTCGTTTTCTCATTTCTCCGTTTGCTTCTTTATCTCTTTTCTAGATTTTTTTCGTACTAATTTAGCTTCTTAGTCAATTTTGAATCATTTACAATAGCTGAGCGTCCATATTGGTTGTTGCGCCACATGTCTTAGGTACTTTACCTTGTACACAGTTTATTCGGTTTCAAAGACACACCCAGTTATGAATTACTGCTGACAATCATCTTCCAGAGATTCTAGAAATTTCCACGTTGCTCAACGAATATTCTGGAAAATATTAGCGCTAGCAGCTTAAAAATCCCACTTTTGATACCAGTTATCACGTTCTTCGGGGTTCTGGATTTGTTGACTAACAAAACACAGCTTTTCAAAATACAAATTTATTATAACCAACTATTTTTCAACACCACCATCAACTAAAATAAATCTCTCTATTACCGAACTATATTTCACTATACATATCTGACACTTCTAGTCCATTATCGAGATGTAATTCTAGGCTATTCGCTGTGGCCAACACACTTTACAAGCTGCCTGCGACCATAGAAGTAATAGGCTTCATAAACATAATTCTCAAAGAGACGGATGTGACAATATTTTTTTTTTATTGTGGGATAACCGTCAGTTGCAAAACTGCTTTGCCGAGCTTTCCGAATTATTTATTCCATTATTGAAGCTACAAGGTGGAAAGGAAAGAATTTTACAATTTACGTAGGAATAATGTATAATAAATATGTAAGTATTTAAAACCTTTGTATTTTTCCTACGTAAATTGTAAATTTTTTTCTTTCCATGTTGTAGCCTTGATAATGGAGAAAATCATTGCGAAAGCGCGGTAATGTAATAAAGAGTTTTTATTTTGCAACTGACGGCAACACCGATAACTCAAAAAGCAATGGGCCGCTTTTGATCAAATTTGGCAGGTGCCTTCCTTTGTAAGTGGCTTGATACGTTCGTTATCGGATTAAGTTTCCCGGGAAAATTTTTGTATTTCTAACAATACCAAATTTGGTGCGCAGGTTTATATTATAAAAATTAAACCCCTATCGAACTTTAGATGTCTTAATCTTAAAAGACAAAAAGTTAAGAGCATTTAATTTAAAAAAAAAACTCTTTGGTGCCACTGGAAGTCACAGGAACGCACAAGACAAAAATGTGTATGTGTTAAAGAAAATATAATAAACATTACGGATCATTTCTATGAAAATTCACCACCATAACACACTTGCTGCTTACAGACTTTTTATTTCTTTGGCTGGTGCTTGACAGTAATTTCTTAGCATTTGCCGTACTTTCAAAAAATTTTCTGTGAGTTTTGCCCTGCATATGGTCGTTAGCTTTGAAAAAATAGCACATCTCTATACCGCCTTTTTAGCTCTGAACACGTTCTAGTCGTTGATTCGTTAACCATTTTCTTAAAGAAAAAATGGATCGGCATGTGGTATTAAAAAGCTATTAAAAGCTATAAAAGATCATATTAATCAAAAGATATGGACATAAATTAAATTTTTTAGTTAGTTTAGTTTTTTTTTATTAATTAATGAGAACAGCAACATAAGTAGTTAATTCTTTTAACGACCAAACAACTGCAAACTCATTTCCTCAGCTTAACATCCAGCTAATTAAGTTAAACCTATTTACATAATGACACATTCTATGTATATAGGAGACATGGCATAACTGAATCGGCGTTGAAAGTGTCAGACCATGTTAATGAACTAACCGCATTAAAGAATCCGAAACGCATTTAAGTAAAGATTCTTCTTTACAAGACAATCAGCTGTAAAATGTATTCCAATATGCCTAAATAACGCTCAATATCGTTTTAAAGTGCAACATAATGTTTACACTGGTTAAACATTATTAATAAGATTGTCCTCTATTTTTATTGCCCTTCGTTAGCGTCTAACATATATTTATTTTATTTATTCGATTATTTTGTATGTAAATTTTAAATGCTCTAGCAAACACAACACTACTATTACCACTAACCGTCACACCAGTCTCATAAATGGGTATGCACGCCACAGAGCCGATACAATTTACTAGCAACATTTCCCCATGAACTTCTGTCTTGGCATGCAATTTACCTTCTTTCACATTCATACATCTTTTTTTTAATGGAAAAAATTGTGTAATCAGGAGATCATGACTTTTGAGATGTGCATTTTTTTTTTCAAATAAGCGCGAACTAGGAACATTAGAACGCATATCTCGGGTCAGTTTAAATATTTAAGATACATACATACATACATACATATATATATATATATATATATATATATATATATATATATATATATATATATATATATATATATATATATATATATATATATATATATATATATATATAAGCAAAGCTACAGCAACCAATTGTGGTACAGAGGTTTCCATTATAAAATGCGAGCTATTATACAAAATTAAGATCTCTTTCAGTTAAAATGAAAAAAAGTTTTAAAAATTGTGTGTAAACATTTTTTGGTGCCACTGGATGAGGTCACAGGAGGACACAAGACAGAAATATCTATCTGTTAAACAGAATCTATTAAATACTACATCCAAATATCATTTTTCTTGGCGCATACTTATATGGCTATCGAAAAATAATGATTATTTCTTTGAAAATTCGCTACCAAAACGCAAGGGTTAGGCGGGCTACCATAGCCGTGTTACTTTATAGGTGTGGTCTAGCTGTAATTGGTATAGCGCACTGACGAGCTCTAATTGGGGCAAAATGGGTCTGCATTTGTAATTATGGTGAGAATACATCTACCCTTACATACATTGTCCCTGTATTAGAGAAGAAATATATCATAAACCAACGACGAAGATTTGAAGCTCGGAAATGTAGGAAGCAGAAAATATTGTGCGTTTATTTCTATGACAAAATTACGCTGGGAAATAAGCTCAATCTAGATGAGGACGAACTCATTGATTATGTGATTAATGGCATTAATAATCCCATCTTAAGATCATAAGCCCCTATGAAAGAGCTTAGGTCGCTGGCGTCACTGCTAAGAGTAATTAACGACGTAACGGCGGATAGACGGCCGCAGTTTCCGTTAGCCACCTTAGGCTGCGTCAAGTGGCGATACGTCAATGTCAAATGTCAGCGGTGGTGTAAATATAAATAGATCAACAAACGAACAATTCGTTGCTTTAATTGTAATTATATTGGACATTACGCCTCGCCATGTCAGTTAACAAGGAGAGACAGGAGATCTTGTTTTCAGTGTGGTTCATTAGATCATCGTCATGGGCAGTGCCTCCAAAGAGGAAGCCTTGGCCAAACAGCAGCTGTCCCGACAAGGGAACGAGGGCACTGCGGCACGATGCTCGTTGAACCGGAACGTACAGTTGTCCCAACATATACAGTGAAAGTGAAGGTTCCCGTTGGTAGAGTTAATTTGGATGTTAACTGGTTGCTAGATTCAGGTGGTCCTATTAATATTAATAATAGCCCTTTGAAGATTTTAGGTGTGTAAAAAACAACAATTTGTCTTACTGACGATTTAAATACTAATATATCTATTGTTTTGCATGTTTTTGTCTACCTCTACTATATAGATAACCTTTGGAGAAACAGCCACTATTAACTGTAAAACGAGTGGTGGCAATAATTCTGACAATGAGTCTATTGTCGATGAATTTAGGCTGATCGACGTGTCGGATGACAAGAGTACATGTTTAGATATTAATGAAGCTTTAGGTTCAGACATAAAGCATGCGTTTAGTAATATTTTTAATAATTCTTAATTTAAGCCTGCGAGACCAGAGAAATCTATGGTCAGTTATGAGATGCAGGTCCGTCTTAAACCAAATCATAGCTCTTTTTTATTTAGGACCAGGTGGTTATCGTTTTTTGAAAAACAAAATATTAATGACCTTTTAAGAAAAAACGTAATACACCCCAGTGATTCAGAATATTGTTCGCCCATTGTTTTAGTAAAGAAAAAGACCGGTGAATTGTGTCTGTGTGTAGACTTTAGAGAGTTGAATAAACAATGAATGAAATATTGTTTCGCGTTACCATTGATTGATGATTATTTAGATCTTGAAAGGAAAAAAAGAACTTTTCTAAGTTTGATTTAAGAAATGCATTCCATCATGTTACGGTATCTCCAGTCAGTGAAATTGTTCTCTTTTGTGACACCAGTTGAGCAATTTGAATTTGTGAAAATGCCTTTCGGTTATTTAAACAGCGCAGCCATATTCAGGAGATACATAAATAAGATATTTCAACGCTTAGCTGAAGAAAATTAAGTCTTTATATTTATTGATGACATACTTATAGCCACCACTACCATACAAGAGAATTTAAATATTATTAGGGGAGTGTTACAATTGATGGTTGATAACGGTTCAATAAGACAGCGCACGTCTGTAAAGTTTTTGGGGATCTATCTGGATTCTAACTTATCATGGGACGTCCATGTTGACCATGTGGTGGCTTCTCTTGCAGCTAGGAATGACGCGTGGCTGCAGCTGAGGGATTCCTTGAGTACTCAGGCGTTGTTGACATGCTACTATGGTAGTGTCAACTGTCTCCTGGCATATGGTTTGCTGTGTTGGGGCGGCTGTGTGCATCTGGGGAGGGTTCTGTTGATGCAGAAGAGAATTGTCCGCACCATGTTTGGCCTGCCGTCTTTCGAATCATGTAGACCATTATTTATACGGTATGGCATTTTAACAGTGACGTGCCTATATATGCTTGATGCGCTTTGTTATGTCAGAAAAAAATATTGAAATTTTTAGTACCTGCGGTAATATTACAGCGTATGAAACAAGACAGGCTAAAGATTTGTATGTTCCCCCTTATAGGATCGAACAGATTAATCGGGCACCTCGCAACACTGCAATACGCTTATATAATCATTTACCTGACAATGTCAAAAATTTGAGCAGCCTCAGGCAATTTAAGCTTGCTTTAAAAGCATTTTTTAGAGAGCATTCTTTTTATTCTGTGGACGAATATTTTAATTTTAAATTTTAGCATTGATAAGATTTTTTTTTGTATTTTGACTATTTCCGATATCTTGTAGAGATCTATGGAGCAGTTCTAATAAATAAATAAATAAATAAATCTACTCAACCTAAAAATTGAAAAGTGCAGTGTATCCGGAAATCACATATTTGGGCTATGAAATTGATCAAACAGGCATCTGCCCTAATCCAGAAATTTTGGGTTCCGTATCTATATTTGCAGTTCACAACACTAAGCAAGCACATAGCTTTTTTTTTTGTTCCCTCAGGGCTCGTCCGCGGCCTTGCCGCCCCGATAGCACCGCAACCCTTGGTTGATCAAGCACATAGCTTTGTATCACTTTGTAGCTATCTTAAGCGCTTCATAAAATATTTTTCACCGAAAGCAAAATCATTGTATGATATTGTGAAACAAAAATAATTTATATTTGGGGAGGCTAAGTTATCTGCATTTGAAAAGTGAATAAGTATCCCCACCTGTATTATCTATATATTTTCCATTGGTAGAGACCGCGTTACAGTGTGATGCAAGCTCTTTTGGATTTGGGGCAATTTTGTTACAGCGTTAAGAGGATGACCAATTTCATCCTGAACTTTCAGAAAACGAACGACAGAGGTAGAGAGCCGGTATCATAGTTATGAGCTTGAGTACCTGGCAATTGTATATACACTCAAAAGGTTTCATATATATCTTCACGGAATACCTTTCAAAGTTGTTACTTATTGTAATAGTTTAAAACTAACATTGGAGAAGAAAGAAATTAATCCGCAAATCATAAGATGGGTATAATTTTACAAAATTATAATTACTCGTTAGAACACCGTCAAAGTACACGGATGCAACATGTTGATGCTTTATGTCGCACTCATAGCATATTAGTTCTTGAAAGGAATATTTTTGAGCAAACCCTGGCAGTGAAGCAGAATCAGGACTCTGCAATCGTTGTGATTCGGGATGCTTTAGTACAAACCGAGCACCAATTCTTTGAGCTTCGGAACGGTTTAGCTTAGCGCAATTTCAATAATAGAATATTATTTTAAGTGCTAGATAGTGTGGTTCGACCTATATTACATATGTACCATGATAATATGGGACACATGGGAATAAGTAAAACTTCTGAACTTATTTTGAGAACATATTGGTTTTCTAAGTTACAGAAAGCAGTTACACAGCATCTCGATCATTGTTTAAAGTGCATTGAGTTCTCAAGTAAATCTGAAAAAAAGAAGGAATTTTAAACAGTGTACCTAAAGGAAGTGCTTCGTTTTTTCACATACGTTTTTTTTTAAATTTTAACAACACACCACGAGGGCTTACAGCCTAAATACTATCGTACCGTGGGTGTTGACAAGGAGGAAAGAGGCAACTTGTTAATTCTGGACTTGAAGGTTTGGAGGTTCGGAGGAGAAGGAAAAACATCTAACGGCAAGGAATTCCACAACTTGGAAGTCCTCGGGACAAAAGAGCGGGCATAACAAGAGGTTCTATGTCTGGTGACCTGGACAGTAAAAGGGTGCATTCGCTCTGTTTCCCTGGTAGATCTGTTGGGGGCAGCAGGCGGGAAACTATAAAGGAAAGCTCCTCTGAGCAGTGCCCGTGCAGATATCTATAAAAGAGAGAAAGGTCACCAACGGCACGTCGGTGGGCAAGGGATGACAGCCTTTGGGTGAGGGTAGGATCATCGATGAGACGATAGCGAGTGTAGAAGCGGCAGCTGCACCCCAGATGTGGGAGCAGTATTCGAGGTTTGGCCTTATTTGTGAAGTATGTAAGCTATAGAGATTAGCTGGTGAAAAGTATTTGCGAGCCCAGAAGAGGAAACCTAATTTCTTAGCAGCCCGTTCTGCAATTGATGTGACATGTTGGTGCCAATTAAGATTTCGATCCACAGAAATGCCAACAAGAAAAAATGACTCATTACTTTGAATAACTTGGTTGTTCATTGTGATGGGTCTAGGGCTGGTGTATCTCTTATGAGAAAGAAAGCAAGACTGAGATTTGGTAGGGTTGAATTGTACAAGATTTCTACTTCCCCAGTCTAATATTTTTTGGAGATCCACGGAGACAGAACCCTCCATGAGCCTGCGATCCTCATCTAATTGGCCTAAAGAGACAAGCTTAGAATATTGTATATTTGAGTGGAGGGTGCTGTCGTCCGCGTAACTGTGAACTGGGATGGATGTGCTAGAGAGGAGGTCATTGATGTGGAGAAGAAACAAAGTAGGGGCTAAAGCTGAACCTTGAGGAACTCCTGCATTAATTGGATACAGTTTAGAGGAATGGCCATCCAAAACAACCGAAATGCTTCTGTTGGAGAGGAAATTTGCTGTCCAGGTACAAAGTTTTGGTGGTAGGTCATAGGCCGGAAGTTTATTAAGCAGCGATGCGTGCCAGACCTGGTCGAATGCTTTGGATATGAGCAGCGCTGCGTGCCAGACCTGGTCGAATGCTTCGGTATTGACCATTGTGGCCCTTTAGAAAAGATCCCATCTAAAAATAGGTACCTTTTTGAGGTCATAGACGGCTTTACAAGATTTGTAAAATTATTTGCTTGCAAATCAACTAAAGCTACAGAAGTTATTAAATATTGAAATATGTATTTTCATTTCAATAGTAAACTGCAGAAGATTTTTTCTGATATAGCAACATGTTTCACATCAACTGTTTCCAAGAGTTTTGCACATGAAGCCAAAGTCCAACATGCTTTAGTAGCCACGGGTGCACAGCAGGCAAACGGACAAATTGGGCGTGTAAATATAACACCAATGCTTGCAAAATTAAGTCCAGAATTAAATAAATGGGACACTGTTTTATATCGGGTAAGTTACTGTATAAATAATACAGTTTGTAGGTCAACTGAACAAACACCAGCTAAACTTTTTTTTGGGCGAGACCAGAGGATCACACATAAGATAGTCTCAGAGAGTTTTCAGGACTTATCAGGTATTAGGTAGCTTAGAACCGAAACAGCTGCTAAGGTTGAGGCCACTCAAAATATAAGCAAACAACACAATGACAATCGTCACAAGCCTCCGCGTAACTTTCAAGAGGGAGAATTTATAATGGTATCAAATGTGGATGTGACCCCAGGGGTGAATAAAAAATTTATTCCTTGCTTTCGAGGCCCGTACGCAATAAAGGTTCTGCCCCATGATTGTTACGTAGTAACAGATATTATACGGCTCCAAACTTAGACTTAGATTTTTTAGATGATTTTATTTGATGTATAATTTCGTAGTAAGACATATAAAGTTTTGAGTTGGATTTGATTTATCGACTTTTCTACAGTCTTAAAGTATTTAAATTATGTTAATATACAGCACAAGCTTCTTACTCCCTGCATAGAGCATATTGCATATTTTCACCAATAAATATATACACATATTATCTAAAAATTTCGAGTGTGTCATTTAAAAAAAAATATTATCAATGTCTGCGACACCTTGGGCCATTCATTCCCAATTTTGTATTATTTTTATCAATTTTCCAGACAAGTTTTCGTTGGCCCGCCCGGAAAACGAACCCAGGACTAACTTGCGCTAACACCTAGCAACCTGCACCACGCAGGTGCATGATGTCATCTTGAAAATAATTAAATAATCTTTAAAAAATCAAATTAAAATTTATGTTTGTCGCTAAAATTGCGTAAATCACGATATCATGGCCAACCAAGTGAGGGTGAAAACGTGAGTATTTTTTTTAATAATTGTATTTATTCCTAATCTATTTGTTTCATAATTTAGTGGCTCATTGCGTACTTTTACACGCTACTTAGTAGTACACCATTTGATAGTAACCGATGGTATACCTATTTATAATCAACAAAGCAGAAAAAGATGATAGTATTAAATCGTACGGACACGCAAATTGGCAAAAGTAGCAATAGCCAATAATAAATATTAATTATCATAATAGCAAAGTGTCAATTTACCTTTGTCTGTGGGTTCCGGCGAACAACCGCTGGTGACGGTATCAGGAAAGGTCGGTTTCCCAGCTCTGGCCTTTCTTCCGTTAAAGCTGGTCGACAGCCCGGACAAGCCACGGACGACGCGATTCTGCAACAAATAATTAACATTATTATCATATGGTAAAACGGGATAACCGTCAAGGCGATGGCCAGTCTCGACAGGTTCATTAATCTGAAGAGGCGGCGAGGCGGCTTCCGACATATTTATGATATAACTCAGAGATTGACGAACAGTTAGGTATTAATGTTATTTAAACTCTCTTTTAGCTATATCTAATTGCAGAGTTTAAGCATTGTTAAATAATTATATTAGGATGCAGTATTTCTAATTAGATCTAAGTAATCTTACCTACACAAAATTACATATATCTAAAATGTCATCGAAAAATATTTGTATGTATCTTTCTTGTCTCTTATATTTCGGTAAATTAAATTAGTCATTTGAATTCTGTTCTGTCTATCATATTTTCGACAAAAGCTGGAACATATAAATAAGCTTATACACATTGTATCGCAACCTACATCGGCAAACTTCTAGAAATGTTAACACCCAAAACAAAGAACACATTTCTGCACTTAGAAATAACCATAGAATGTGCGGTATATTGTGCTAAAACAATGTGAACCATATGTATATGTAACCAGGGACATATTTGATTTCTACAGCAGAAGCCATAGCAGTCATCAAAGCCGTAGAATAATACAAGTAAGTAGTGACGATGATTATATTATTGTTACAGATTCAACGGCGTTACTTAAGACTATAGAAATCTCAACAAGTAATATCTGCAACCCATTAATCTGTGTGATACAGAACTTACAAATAAATATGAAAGAGAAAGGGAAAAGTGGCATATTCCCTTAGATCAAGATTTAACATATCCTTTTCGAATATATATGGCCTAAATTCTAACCTGAACTCCGTCCACCATTTTCTCCAGGCTAACAGGCCCCAACTCCTCTTCCTCACCGAAACCCAAATCAGTGCCAAAACAGCCACTAATCACCTCAATTTCCCGGGGTATGAGCTCCTTGCTTCCTTTAGATTGCATGGAGGCGTGTGCGCATACGTCCGTAGCAATCTACCCTGCACCAGACTCCCCAATTTAGAAGCTGGAAGAAAAGACATACTATGGATAAAACTCTCTCTCGGGGCTGCAACTAAATTCATCTGTTGCATTTACCAGTCACCTTCTGACAACAACTTTGTCCAGCTCTTTGACTACCTTTCTGAAAAAACCGACTTCTGATTATGATTTCTGAATATCCTTCCTCCGAGGTCACTATTCTTGGTGACTTCAATGTCCATAATAAGGAATGGCTAGGATCTTTAAAAACCGATCCACAAGGGAGAGCAGCGGAGGCCTTTGCAGTCAGCAATTCTTTAGCCAATATGGTTCAGCAACCTATTTACTTTCCTCGTATCCCAACACACAGCTCAAATCCCTTGGATATCCTTCTTACTACACAACCTGAATGCTATAAGATATCAGTCACCGCCCCTCTTGGTCGCTCAGAACACGTCATGGTCACTGCTTCCTGCGCAATGCAACCCGAGGTCACACAGTCATCACACCCACGTATCGTTTGGCACTACAACTCCGCAAACTGGGACGAAATGCGAGATTACTTTTCCTCATTCCCATGGGCGTGTGTCTGCTTCTCTCATCCTGACCCCTCTGATATCTCACAAAACGTCACCGAAATTATCCAAGCTGGCATGGAATTATTTATCCCACGTACACAGAAAACCTCTTCAGCCACTCAAAAGCCCTGATTCTCTAAATCCTGTGACAAGGCCAGACTTGAAAAGGTCAAAGCTAACAAAACGCTTCTACACAATCCCAGTCAAGAAAATCGTCAAGCATTTAACGACGCAAGAAACTGCTATGTCCGCATTCTTTCTGAGGTAAAAAACTCGTTTAATAACCACATCAAAAACAAAGTCCTCTTAAGCTCCAACGGCGGCAAACCCTTCTGGACTCTTGCTAAATCTATTGGGAATAATTTCTGCAAAAGCACGTTCCCACCTCTTGTCTCAGGGGATGAAATTGTTTCTACCGCCCTGGGCAAGGCTGAACTTTTTGCTTCGTTGTTCGCCGGCAATTCTACTCTCAACCCACCTCCAAATGTTCAACCACCAACAGTCCCCAATGTCGCGCACGAAATGACGGATATCATTTTCAAAACTAAAAAGGTACGAAAGATGCTCTCTTCTCTTAATACCGGGAAAGCCTCTGGCTTTGACGAGATCCCAGCAATTGTTCTCAAAAAAATGCGCACCAGAACTTGCTCCTGCCCTGACTCGTCTGTTTCAGACATCTTACAGTAGAGGCATATTCCCTAGTAACTGGAAAATTGCTCGAGTACAACCCGTCCCCAAGAAAGGATCCAAAGCGCTTCCTAGCAACTACAGGCCTATTGCTCTCCTTTCAGTCGTCTCTAAAGTGATGGAAAAGTATATAAACACCGAATTACTAAAATTTCTTGAAAAACACAGTCTAATCCACGACAGGCAGTATGGATTCCGTCAGCGCAGATCGACTGCCGACCTCCTTTCCTTTGTCACCCATTCTTGGAACAAGTCCATGGAACAACACGGTGAATCCCAGATTGTTGCTCTACACATATCCAAAGCATTCGACCAGGTCTGGCACGCAGCGCTGCTTAATAAACTTCCGGCCTATGGCCTACCACCAAAACTCTGTATGTGGACAGCAAATTTTCTCTCCAACAGGAGCATATCTGTTGTTGTGGATGGCCATTCCTCTAAACTGTATCCAATTAATGCAGGAGTGTGTATGAGTCAATTTCCCTTATAAACAAAAATGATGATGGCTCCTCCTTGTACAAGAGATCCCGGAGATAAAATACCCCTCCATTCGGATCTCCGGTAGAGGGGTGTGTAGATTGAACATATCCTTCTCAAATATATGTGGCCTAAATTTTAACCTGAACTCCGTCTACCATTTCCTCCAGGCTAATAAGCACCAACTCCTCTTCCTCACCGAAACCCAAATCAGTGCCAAAACAGCCACTAATCACCTTAATTTCCCGGGGTATGAGCTCCTTACTGCCTTTAGATTGCATGAAGGTGTGTGCGCATACGTCCGTAGCAATCTACCCTACACCAGACTCCACAAACTGGAAGCTGGAAGAAATATTTTGGATGAAACTCTCTCTCAGGGCTGCAACTAAATTCATCTGTTGCATTTACCGGTCACCTTCTGACAACAACTTTGTCCAGCTCTTCGACTACCTTTCTGAAAAAACCGACCATCTGATTTCTGAATATCCTTCCTCCGAGGTCACTATTCTTGGTGACTTCAATGTCCATAATAAGGAATGGCTAGGATCTTCAAAAACCGATCCACAAGGGAGAGCAGCTGAGGCCCTCGCAATCAGCAATTCTTTAGCCAATATGGTTCAGCAACCTACTTACTTTCCTCGCATCCCAACACACAGCTCAAATCCCTTGGATCTCCTTTTTACTATAAAACATGAATGCTATAATACATCAGTCACCTTGGTCGCTCAGACCACGGCATGGTCACTGCTTCCTGCTCAATGCAACCCGAAGTCACACAGTCATTACACCCACGTATCGTATGGCACTACAACTCCGCGAACTGGGACGAAATGTGGGATTATTTTTCCTCATTTCCATGGGCGTCTGTCTGCTTCTCTCATCCTGACCCCTCTGGTAACTAACAAAACGTCATCGAAATCATCCAAACTGGCATAGAATTATTTATTCCACGTACACAGAAAACCTCTTCAACCACTCAAAAGCCCTGGTTCTCTAAATCCCGTGACAAGGCCAGACTTGAAAATCTCACTAAACGATCCAAAGGATCCAAAGCGCTTCCTAGCAACTACAGGCCTATTTCTCTCCTTTCAGTCCTCTCTAAAGTGACGGAAAAGTATATAAACACCGAATTAATAAAATTTCTTGAAAAACACAGTCTAATCCACGACAGGCAGTATGGATTCCGTCAGCGCAGATCAGCTGCCGGCCTCCTTTCCTTTGCCACCCATTCTTGGAGCAAGTCTACGGAACTACACGGTGAATCCCAGATGGTCGCTCAAGACATATCCAAAGCATTCAACCAGGTCTGGCACGCAGCGCTGCTTAATAAACTTCCAGTCTATGGCATACCACCAAAACATTGTACCTGGACAGCAAATTTCCTCTCCAACCGGAGCATTTCTGTTGTTGTGGATGGCCATTCCTCTAAACTGTATCCAATTACTGCAGGAATCCCTCAAGGTTCAGCTTTAGCCCCTACTTTTTTTCTTCTTCACACCAATGACCTCCTCTCTAGCACATTCAACCCAGTTCACAGTTACGCGGATGACAGCACACTTCACTCAAATATACAATATTCTAAGCCTGTCTCTTTAGCCCAATTAAATGAGGATCGCAGACTCATGGAGGGTTCTGTCTCTGTGGATCTCAAAAAAATATTAGACTGGGAAGTAGAAATCTTGTACAATTCAATACCATCAAATGTCAGTCTTGCTTTCTATCTCATAAGTGATACACCAGCCCTAGACCCACCACAATGAACAACTAAGTTATTCAAAGTAATGAGTCCTTTTTACTTGTTGACATTTCTGTGGATCAAAATCTCAATTGGCACCAACATGTCACATCAATTGCAGAAGCGGCTGCTAAGAAATTATGTTTCCTCTTCCTGGTTCGCAAATACTTTTCACCAGCTAATCTCTATACCTGATATACTTCACAAATAAGGCCAAACGTCGAATACTACTCCCACATCTGGGGTGCCGCTGCCGCTTCTACACTCGCTATCCTGGACACCATTCAGAAGAGAGTTATACGTCTCATCGGTGACCCTACCCTCATCCAGAGGCTGCCATCACTTGCCCACCGACGTGACGTTGGTAACCTCTCTCTCTCTTTTATAGATATCTGCACGGGCACTGCTCAGAGGAGCTTTCTTCCATAGTTTCTCCACCTGCTGCCCCCAACAGATCTACCAGGGGAACAGAGCGAATGCAACCTTTTACTGTCCAGGTCACCAAACATAGGACATCTTGTTATGCCCAATCTTTTGTCCGGAGGACTTCCAAGTTGTGGAATTCCTTGCCGGCACATGTTTTTCCTTCTCCTCCGAACCTCCAAACCTTCAAGTCCAGAATTAACAAGTTGCCTCTTTCATCCTTGTCGACATCCGCGATAGAATAGTATTTAGACTGTAAGCGCTCGTGGTATGTTGTTGAAAAAAAATGTAGTAGGTACTTGGTAATTAATTTACTTTCAACTTGATAAAACATTTATCTCAGTGTTTTTATACTAGATGATTTAATAAAAAACCACTATTGTGTTTTACTTCTGTTCATTTTTGAAATCAATCCCATTAATGCATTCTCCTAAGCTCAGCAATTTTATAATTTATAGTGTCATCTAAATATAGAGTTAATAACTATCGTTAGCAAGCACACAAATTTTTCACCTGAGGTCTGAAAAATATAGGCTTTCAATCAAAATTACCCCAAACACAGTAAGTATCTGCTTTAATTAACAATGTTTTATTCAACATCCTTGTCTAACTAGCTGAGTTGATATAAAAACATAAGAAAAAACCACTTGCAAGAAAATCTCAGCTTAAAAACACACTATATTGGCATAAAAAATCTAAATTTTCAACTTATAACTAGCTGGTTTTCTTTTGAATAATTAAGGTTGGGAATTACTTTAAAAAAGGGTCTCGAGTGTTACATGCTTTAATCACAGCATAATACCTTATGCTGTGCTTTTTTTTATATACAGGAGGGAGCAATGCATCATGCAGACCTCGTCCACAACACCGTAGTGCGTAGGATATCGAGGTACTGTGAGACTCATACTCACCAAAACTCCCTCCCAAGGAGTACCGGATCTTAGTCCATACCTCCGTCGGAAAGATTTCACACAATGACGATTGGGTTTGAATGTTTCCATTCTGTTTTTGCCACGGGGGAGTTATCGGGTAAGTATAAGCTTTGGACGCTTATGCCTATGTGGAAGTTGCTCATCGTAGTCGGTGGCACTACGGAGAAGAGCATTTGGATGAGAAGCGGTTTTTGCGAACTGAGTGGTGGATAGTTGAGTTATAAATTCAAGTATCGAAGGCATTTCCAGATCAGAGTGAATCTGACTGTTTCTGACAAACCATGGCGCTCCGGTAACCATTCTCAGAATTTTATTCTGGATGATTTGAAGGGTATTGATGTGTGTTGCGGCCTCGGTGGCCCATGCAGGGGATGCATATGTCATGGCTGGCCGGATTATGACTGTGTAAACTGTGCTTTAGTGCCGATCGGGTGACTTATAGTGGATAGATTGAGGGGCGTGGCCGATTCCGGGGCGGTCCTATTTAAGAAACATGCTACTAAATATTGTTACAACGCACTTCAATAGACGTAGGTGCGGTGTTGCCACATCTCCAGAATTTCCCCAACATCTGGGAATTTTTGCACAATCTGGCAACACCGCCTCCCCACCCCCTGGGGGTGCCTGGGGTGACCCCCCTCAGGCGAAGTCTCAACCCTCTAGGACCAGAAATAACGAAGTTACCAACTTGTGCCCCGTCGGAACGGATAACTGAGGTCTGCACATTCCGAACACCCTGTATATACACCCTGTATACGCAGAGAACCCTTACGCCCTGTATACGCAGAGAGATCTTATAGTTCGAGAAACACCTCTTGTGTAACATAGGAGTGGTGACCACATTTGGATCATCCTGTATACACATCCCCCTGTATACACACGGGACCGATCTGTATTCACAGAACCTTCTAGTAAAAGAAGGTTCTGGAACGTTCTGGAATGGAACGCTCTAGAAAGGAGGGGAAGGTACGGCGAGTATATAAAAGCGAAAGCAAGCCAGCCCGAGTTAGTTCAGTTCAGTAAGAGAATGTGGTAGTGACTTGAAGAAGCAGTGTAAAGTGTTAAGAGAGTAGTGACTGTAGTACCAGAGTAGTGACTTTTGTTGTGAGTAGTAATTGTAAGGCCAGTAAATGAAGTGTTTTGTGAGAGAGACATTCTAGAAATTTTATTGTATCCATATTTAGAGTGTAAATAAAATTGTTTTGTTAAAATTTAAAGTCTCACTTATCCAGAACCCGGAGAAAACGTAACAATTTGGTGTCAGAAGTGGGATAAGTGAGTGAAGAAGTGAACAAGCAAGCTAGTAAATGGTAAACACCAGATCGACTGACTACGACAAGATGGCTGAAATCAAAGAGTTGATGGACTTACTGAAAAAGCAACGCGAAGAAGACGAACAACGACGACAACAAGAAGAAAGAAGACGTCGCGAAGAAGACGAACGACGACGGCAAGAAGATAAAGAAGACCTCAAGAGGCAACGCGAAGAAGTCGAACAACGACGACAAGAAGAAGAAAGAAGACGGCGCGAAGAAGACGAACGACGACGACAAGAAGACAAAGAAGAACTCAAGAAGCAACGCGAAGAAGACGAACAACGGCGCGAAGAAGACGAGAGAAGGCGACAAGAGGATAAAGAAGACCTCCGAAGTATGTTCCACAATATGAGAATCGATGTAAAAGAAGAAATTGAACAGATCAACGAACAAATAGAAAAGGTGAACAGTAAAGTGGAAAATGCAACAGAGGATTGGAACAAACGATGGGAAGAAGTTGAAGGGTTGAAAGAACAAATGAAGATGATGATGAAAGGCACAGAAGTCAGACATAGAGAACTGACAGAACAGGTGATGGGCCAGACTGATAGAACTCAACCAAGAGGAGTTACTGGAATGTCCCCAGTTCAAAATCGTACGGAACAAGATATGCCAATCGTGCAGCAGCCTCATGGAACCTTGAAGCCGCCGACTTTTGACGGAGAAACATCGTGGCCCATGTACAGGAGGCAGTTTGAAGCGGCAGCTCTCAGCAATGGGTGGAGCGAACAACAGGCAGCAACTGCTCTAATTCTCTCGCTTCGAGGTAAAGCCCTAGAAATCCTCCAGAACATCCCGGAGTCGAAACAGCAAAACTACTTAACAGTGATACAGGCCCTAGATTTGAGATATGGTAACAAGTACATGAGCCAGGTCTACCAGACACAACTAAAGTCAAGGGTCCAAAAGCCAAATGAGACGCTGCAAGAATTTAGTGCCGAAGTGGAGAAAATTGTGCGACTGGCATATCCCCAAGCCCCAGAAGAATTTGTCAACCAGATCACCGTCCAGACCTTCATCGATGGGGTACTTGACAATGAAATGCAACAAGCTTTAAGGCTCGGAAGGTTCAAAACACTTACAGACTGCATAATTTATGGCTTGGAATTTGAAGCAGCGAAGAATGCATCTCAACCTCGCCGCAACAGGCTGCGCGAAGTGAAGGAGATAGAGGACTTTGCAGACACAACAGCGGAACTAAGGCAAGAAATGAAGTTGTTAAAAGAAGCCATAAGCAAGCTCACTGCACCGGTTGGGGCACGTAGGACGAAAGCAGATTGGTCAGACATAGAATGCTACAAGTGTGGTAGGAAAGGGCACATAAGTAGGCAGTGCTCACAAACCCAACAGGTGGCTCGCAGAAGACAAGAATATACCAACAGTGAGCGCCATCAGGGAAAACGACCTGACGCCAGTGTAGGTGGGCGACACGTGGCATGCGGGACCCAAGGCCCCAAAGTCAGGGTCTCCACTATCCGACGCTACCACGAGAGCCTCGTTATACCTGGTAGCATAGACGGGAGACAATGCAGTTTCACCATCGATACTGGCGCCACTAGATCCGTTGTACGCCCAGACATGTTGCCAAACAAGTCGGCACTCACTACCAACAAACAGCCTGTATTGGAGACGGCAAAAGGGGATAGAATACCCGTGCATGGAGAGGCCACTGTTTACATTAGGCTGGGCAGTACTGAGCTACACGTAAGGGCTGTCGTCGCAGAAATCGTCGACGAATTTATTCTGGGCCTGGATTTAATGGAAGATTTCGATGTCCTATCAGTAGACTTCCAGAATAAGATCTTGAAAATCGGTAACGAAGAGTTGTATTTATCTCCAACAGCAGGCGAAGCTAATCCCAGGGTGAGACTTATTGTCGACGAAGATACACGGATTCCTGGTAACAGTGAGAAGATTGTCAGAGCCAGGCTAGAGAAGAAACTTGATGGTATGTCTGCTCTCATAGCGGAGCCCCTAAAAGATAGGCATGATGGTGCCCTCGTCGCACGATGCTTAGTAGACCCGAAGAGGACAATACCCATAAGAGTGGCTAACGTACAAACTAACAGGGTCACATTGAAGAGAGGTGAAGTTATCGCCACTTGCGAACCCATTGACCGAGTGACGTTGTCCAAAAACGTGACACCCACTGCATTAGACAGAAGACTGCCAGTAGAAATAGTAGAGCGGTTCAAGAATTCATGGGGCCAATTGAACAATATGGAGATGGAGATGGCCCTGAAGTTCGTATTGGAGGAGGCCGATATTTTCGCTCAAGATAAAATCACAGGTCGTACGAGTCTAGTGCAACACAGAATTAATACTGGCGACGCAAGACCAATTAGACAGCCGCCGAGAAGACTGCCTTTTGCCAAGCAATCAGAAATCAAGGCGATGGTTAACGAAATGCTGGAAGATGGTGTGATCGAGGAGTCTAATAGTCCTTGGTCGTCCCCAGTAGTTTTGGTCACCAAGAAAGACGGCACTATGAGATTTTGCGTGGACTATAGGAAGCTGAATGATGTCACCAAGAAAGACAGTTATCCCCTGCCCCGGATCGACGACACTTTGAACACTTTGGCCGGATCAAAGTGGTTCTCTACATTAGACCTGAAAAGTGGCTACTGGCAAGTAGAACTCCATAAAGACGATAAGGAGAAGACTGCTTTTTCAACCGGGAATGGGTTGTACCAATTCAAGGTCATGCCATTCGGCTTATGTAATGCTCCTGCCACCTTCGAGCGACTAATGGAGTTAGTGCTGAGAGGACTGACATGGGAAACATGCCTGGTGTATCTCGATGATGTCATGGTGATTGGAAGGACTTTCGATGAACACCTGTCGAATCTGAAGCAAGTTTTCTCCAGGCTGAGAGGTGCCAATCTGCAACTTAATCCCAAGAAATGCGCCCTCTTCCAGAAGAAAGTGAGTTTCCTCGGACATGTCGTTTCTGAGAAAGGGATAGAAACTGATCCAGAGAAAATAAAGGCAGTAAGAGACTGGCCTGTGCCGAGGAACAAACATGAGGTCAGAAGTTTTCTGGGACTTTGCAGCTACTACCGACGCTTTGTGAAGTACTTCAGCAGCATTGCGAAACCTCTGCATAGCCTGACTGAAAATAAGGTTGAGTTCATCTGGTCACCAGATTGCCAAGAGTCTTTTAGAGAACTCAAACATCGTCTTCTCACTGCTCCTATACTGGCTTATCCTCGGGACGAAGGACTGTTCATACTGGACACCGATGCTTCCCAGTATGGCATTGGGGCAGTACTCTCACAGCTCCAAGCCGGAGAAGAAGTTGTGATAGGCTACTTCAGCAAAACGTTCGGAAAAGCAGAAAGGAATTACTGTGTAACCCGGAAAGAACTGCTGGCAGTTGTAAGATCCATCGAACATTTCCACAGCTTCCTGTACGGAAGAACATTCCGCGTGAGGTCGGATCACTCTGCTCTGCAATGGCTTCTGAACTTTAGAAATCCCGAAGGACAGATAGCCCGATGGATAGAGAAACTGCAGAGCTACGACTTCCGGATTGAACATCGAAGAGGAAGAAGTCACGCCAATGCAGACAGCCTGTCGAGAAGACCATGTTCAGTGCATGAATGTAAATTTTGCGAGCGACAAGAGAACAAAGAGATCGACAAAGTAACTCATCAGATCAAACAACTGGTGGCAGGACAGGAGAATAACACCGATCTAGACGTAAATCTTGAATACATCAGAGACGCACAGAAGACAGATCCAGACTTGAAAAATATTAGAGAATGGTTACAAAAGGGGAAAAGACCTGAGTGGCACGATGTGTCCCGGTTTGGGGCGGAGGTTAAAGGCTACTGGCTACAATGGGACTCATTGTGTCTAAAGAATGACATGATCACTCGAAAATGGGAAACTGCCGATGGTAGAGACTGTATATACCAGACCGTTGTGCCAAGTGAGTGCATAGACAGTGTTCTTCAAGAGTTACACAATAGTAGAAGTGGAGGCCACTTTGGGGTCAACAGGACTCTTGCCAGAGTGAGAGACCGCTTCTATTGGATAAACTGCCGAAGAAGCGTGGAAGAATGGTGCAAAAGGTGTGACCAATGTGCTTCAAAGAAAGGACCAAAGACCCGATCCAGAGGAAAAATGATGCAGTACATCTCAGGTACACCGTGGGAGAGAGTTGCCGTAGACATCGCAGGACCTTTTCCCATCACAGAGTCTGGGAACAGATACATAATGGTGGCGATGGACTACTTCTCGAAATGGCCTGAAGTTGCGCCGATCCCCAACCAAGAGGCAACGACCGTGGCAGAAGCCCTGATGGAAAATGTCATATCACGGCATGGCGTACCCTTGGAGATTCACACCGACCAGGGCCGGAATTTCGAATCAGAGGTCTGGAAGAGCCTAATGGACTTGCTAGGCATAAAGAAAACGAGAACAACGCCACTCCACCCTCAATCAGACGGCATGGTAGAACGGCATAACAGGACCATCAATCAGTATCTTGCTATGTTTGTTGACGAGAATCAGAGAACCTGGGACAAGCTGATACCTCTGTTCCTCCTAGCTTACAGAAGCTCTCAGCATGAATCTACCGGCTACACTCCATCCATGATGTTGACCGGCAGAGAGATGCGGCTACCAATCGACATGACGAGACCACCACCGAACGAGGACATAGCGGACCTAGCTACGTTACCTGAGTATGTCGCCGACCTAGAAGGAAAACTGCGCACTATACACAGATGTGTCAGAGATAGGCTCCTCTTAAGCAGTGACCGGATGAAGATGCGCTTGGATCGCAGAGCAACACCCCATACATTCAAGGAAGGTGATGCAGTGTGGCTGTACCAACCAACAAGGAGAAAGGGCCTCAGTCCCAAACTTCAGAAACCATGGGAAGGGCCATACTTGGTGACTAAGAAAATTAACGACCTAGTCTACAGAATCCAGCTGTCTCCAAGAACTAAACCCAAAGTTGTTCACATAGAGAGGTTGAGTCCCTATCGGGGCAACGAACCCCCAAGTTGGCGGCCGGTAAATACTGTTCGGGACGAACAGTCTTAAGAAGGGGGGCAGTGTTACAACGCACTTCAATAGACGTAGGTGCGGTGTTGCCACATCTCCAGAATTTCCCCAACATCTGGGAATTTTTGCACAATCTGGCAACACCGCCTCCCCACCCCCCTGGGGGTGCCTGGGGTGACCCCCCTCAGGTGAAGTCTCAACCCTCTAGGACCAGAAATAACGAAGTTACCAACTTGTGCCCCGTCGGAACGGATAACTGAGGTCTGCACATTCCGAACACCCTGTATATACACCCTGTATACGCAGAGAACCCTTACGCACTGTATACGCAGAGAGATCTTATAGTTCGAGAAACACCTCTTGTGTAACATAGGAGTGGTGACCACATTTGGATCATCCTGTATACACATCCCCCTGTATACACACGGGACCGATCTGTATTCACAGAACCTTCTAGTAAAAGAAGGTTCTGGAACGTTCTGGAATGGAACGCTCTAGAAAGGAGGGGAAGGTACGGCGAGTATATAAAAGCGAAAGCAAGCCAGCCCGAGTTAGTTCAGTTCAGTAAGAGAATGTGGTAGTGACTTGAAGAAGCAGTGTAAAGTGTTAAGAGAGTAGTGACTGTAGTACCAGAGTAGTGACTTTTGTTGTGAGTAGTAATTGTAAGGCCAGTAAATGAAGTGTTTTGTGAGAGAGACATTCTAGAAATTTTATTGTATCCATATTTAGAGTGTAAATAAAATTGTTTTGTTAAAATTTAAAGTCTCACTTATCCAGAACCCGGAGAAAACGTAACAATATACTTCTATTTGTTATATTGGGCCTTATGTACTGCGTACATATTTGTCTAGATATTTTGTTATATCTAACCTGCCTTTGACATAAGTTACACTTTTTATTAAACGTTTAGTCAAACATTAAACATTTTCTCTTAACAGAAACGTAACATGCAACACAACCAAGGCAATACATTAATATTATATAATCATTAAAAACCATTATGATATTATAAGAACAGAATCCTGGTATTGTTGTAATGACCTTGAATGACCTTCAGATTTAACCTGCATAGTGGTAGTCGAAAGAAGTGTTTCACAACCATATATAATCCTCTAGGCGTGCAGCAAATGGAAAATTGCCGACAGAGACCCATACCCATAACATACACTAATACATTTATAATTTATGCTAGTAACATTTCATTCGAGTGTGCTTTGCATAATGGCACAAAAATACACACTCCATTAATCTAACCCGTAGGTAGGTAGGAAAACCGGTTTTTGAAGTCTGTATACATGAACTTATTATAATTCGTTCAAGATTTATGACTTGTAAAAAAACCTGTTTTTTGTTATTCTATTTGTTATCTTCCACAAGGGAAATGACTTTTGAGAAATGGACAACTCAGGAACAACAAAAACAAACAAGATCGCAGGAATATTATGCAGTTTAACTTGCTCTGCGATTACATACAGTTTTCGAAATCTGATATTTTATATTTATCGTCTATTGTTTTCATTATTGCTTTGACCCTAAAAAGTCTAGACGCACCAAGTGCGTTATGGTAGTGAATTTTCATAAAATGTTTTAAAAGCAAACATGTATATTTTAATGAAAGCAGGCATTAAATTTGGTTACCAGTATAACCTATATAATAGAAACATTTCATCGAAATAACTTTATTGTTTGAAAAATTATTAAATTTTCCAAAAATAAACTTAATATGTTCCTGAAAAAATTGGTCCATCTTCCTGGCCAACGAACCTCTTCAAGCTATTTAATCCCAAAAAGCTTTTCGACAAAACTTACAAAAAATGTTTGCATGAAAATTTACATACAATTTTTTTCACGAAAATCTGAAAAAAAATTTACAATAACTTATTAAACATTATTTATTATATTATTATGCCCTTCAATTCTAAAACACAAAATACAGGTTGTTCCATTTGAAACAATTAAGTTACGGCAGTTTAACCTCTTTTAAATTCATTCATTATTTGAGAGCGCCTGTATACTGCATTTCGATTTTTTCGACGAATAATATAAACGAGACCTCTCTGAATGCGTCAGTTTTATGGGACTCTGTTATCTATTTTGGTTAAAACGCCGTATCATAATTTTTGATATGTGCCAAAAATGTGAAAAGTTGCAAAACAGTTGAAATAACTTGCAAACGATGAACGCTATCACTTTTTTCCTCTACAAGCATGCATTATAATTCGATTAAAAATGCAAAAAAGCCTGGACGCAGCAAGTGCGTTATGATAGTGAATTTTCATAGAAATGATCTGGCACAAAATATTTTATTATAACTTTTTTTTCTTGTAACATAGAAATCTATATTTTGGTGTATAGTTTACTTTTTATATCGTAAACCTACCTACCAAATTTGGTTATCATAGATTTTTTATTTTTTAAGATAAATTTTTTTTTCAAATGAAAACTCAAAATTTTCCCGAAAAACCTCGTCCGATTTGTCTGATTAACGAACTTATCAAAGCCATTTATAAAAGGAAGGTACGTACCAAATTTTATCAAAATCGGCCTTTTATTCTTTGAGAAAAAAATTTTTTTCGAATGAAAACTCAAAATTTTCCCGGAAAACCTTGTCCGATTTTCCTGAATAACAAACTTGTCAAAGCCATTGACAAAAGGAAGGTACATGCCAAATTTGATCAAAATCGGCCTTTTATTCTTTGAGATAAGAATTTTTTTCGAATGAAAACATAAAATTTTTCCGGAAAAACACGTCCGATTTTTTTGACTAACAAACTTGTCAAAGCCATTTACAAAAGGAAGGTACATGCCAAATTTTATTAAAATCGGCTTATTACTTTTTGAGATAACAATTTTTTTCAAATGAAAACTCAAAATTTTCCCGGAAGACCTCGTCCGATTTTCCTGACTAATGAACTTATCCAAGCCATTTACAAAAGAAAGGTACATGCCAAATTTTATCCAAATCGGCCCATTATTTTTTGAGTTATCGGTGTGATATATATATATATATATATATATATATATATATATATATATATATATATATATATATATATATATATACATATAAAAATTGAAACTGACCCCGGATATGGGTTCTAGGGGTCTTAGTTCGCGCTCATTTGCAAAAATTTTTTGAAAATTCAAAAGTCGGGATCTCCCCATTAGTGAATTTTTTCTACGAAATTCACTAAAAATGCTTTAATATAAGGAGTGTTCGAAAAAAAAAACAGAAAATTTTCACCAACGACTTATGGGCCAGCCTGCGTTGTTAAAAAGATGCAGCTCAATATACCATATGATTAACGGATACAATTTTTTCTTGTATCTTCTATGATACCGGATATATTGAGCTTTACCGTAGAAATGCATAACCCTGTATATATGTAAACAGATAAAAACACTAACCCCGCATGCGGGATCTAAACGGTCTAGTTCGCACTCATTTTAAGAAATATTTCCAAAATACAAAAGTCGCATTCTTATCATTAGCTAATTTTTCCTACGGAAATTCGCGAAAACCTATAGACTATTAAACCATAAACTTTATAACTAAAACTACTGGCAAAGCATCAGAGAAACGGTCTACTCGGTTGAATTTCCTGGAAATATTTTAGTAAAATGAAGGCCAATGACGGTTGAAGCTGAACCTTAAGGGTTTGTAACACACTCCTCTTGCAACATTTTCTCTACATAACCCGTATTCCTTTCAGGTTCTTTGCCTAAATGTTGTCAATGTTGACGTTTCAAATGGCGACTTTCACCTTTTAAGAGGAAAACCACAAAAAATGTTTTCTTTAAAAGCCTATAACTTTTTTCCTTTTAAGTTACTCATTTTGGTATGTACTTTACCTTTTATAAAATAAACCCGCGTGCCAAATACCGAAGAACACGGGGACCCATCCTCAATAAATCTATTGGTTGTTCGTGTTGGTCACAAGGCCAATGGTAGCGAATGGTTTAGTGGCAAAACAGCGTAGAAAGTGGAAGCAATTGATAATCTTCCACCAAGTCACATGACAGTTATCGCAATGTCTGCCATCAACAGCGCTGAGTTTGAACTATTAGAGCATTCACCTTATGCGCCGGATTAGTACCAAGTGACTGCACACTGTTTCCAAAGAATACTTGAGGGAGAAATATTTTTGACAGATAATTAAGTAGAAGTGGCTGTAAATAAATCCGGAAAAAACATTTAGGTGCTGTAAAATATTGGAGCATCATTGGGAAAAGTATGTTGGAGTTAAAGGCGATTATGTTTAAAAAGAAATACAATTTATTCTTTCTAGCCTTTCATTATATAGGTCAGCAGCTAAACATGAATATTCGCCCTCGTATATAGGCAAATATCAGGAACCACAACTAATCTAAACCGGCTTTATCAGTCCAGTCAAAATTCCGACTCGTTGAGCTCGCACACAGTTTTACATCCAGAAAGTCATTTAACTTAATATGGTTGTACAACCTCCACTGATAATGTTTTAGGTAAGGTAGCTCGGATGAGGTCACTGGTTTAAAAATTTTTTTGCTCGATTCTCGCGGAAAATTTAAGGATTTATAGGTAGATAATGAGACGGTATATGTCGAATGTTATGATGATAAAAGACCATATTAACACAGCAGAAAAAGAGTGGGTACCTAAATAGAATCCTGTTAGACCGCTGTGTGGTTACTTCATCTTATAAAACTCCATATATAATGACACACACAAGATCTCAACAATTTGAAAGTGTAATGTGTTATTATTGGAGAAATAACCTCATAAATCTTAATCTATATATAAATCTAAGTTCCATAGTAGATATTAACGGATATAATGCTAAAAGTAAAAAAAGGAAACGTGTACTGCAAGACAGCCCATTATCACAGCTATTCTTCTATGTATTCATAGAAGAGACAATAAATAGGGTGAAGGAAAGGACAGCAAGAACCAAAATAAACTGATAACGGCTCGATTGCATGTGGTGCGGATATGACAGAAAGAAGCCGTCTATCAGTAATATCAAAGGAGCTAAGCTGCCCTGAATTGTCATAGGTTAAGGATTTATGCTTATTTGTGTACATGTAAGTATAATAACAAACAACGTTCTTTCTACAAAGCCAAGCAACTTTAATGAAAAATAAAACGCTCCAGTATATATATATATATATATATATATATATATATATATATATATATATATATATATATATATATATATATATATATATTATAAATATGGTATTGTTAATGAAAAAAAAACAACAACATATTTTAGTAACAGTGATACCAATAAAACTTACAATTCAGAAAACCTATAATTAGAACGCTCAGGTAGTTCCTCCTTCCTCCCTGAGTTCCTCAATTAAAAGCTCATTTGGATCGCCCTCTTTATTATCATCAATTATGATATCCGCTGTATTATCACACGCCTTTGTGCATCCTTTCTTGCGCTGATAAAAGTGTAGGTCAGGATTGACTGAGGTGCTGGACCCTGCCTGGTGGTTTTAACAGCAGCAAGTCCTTTACGCTCCTTCCTCCATCCACAATTCAGCGGGTGCTTAGGTTGGCCCATCCATGTTTGAACTTGGTGATACGTGCAAAAGACATGGTACATCTTGTACCGGTGGCAGCTTTGAAAGATTCAACTTGCTGCCAGTGATAGTAGACCTGGAAAACATCTGGTAGCGCAAAGCATCCAATGTTGTTGCCATGTCACCACTGTATAGAGCAAAAAGTATACGCTATCCTACTTCAGTGATGGTTGAAACACTGGCGGTTGGATCCCTGAAGATCTCTGCAAATGCATGCAGCACAGGTTTGTTCTAAAACAAAGTGCAGAATCTGGTTTTGCCAAACAAGGACGATGTGGTATCACACCGACTCAATCGTGAAGAAAAGGTAGATTTGTAGGAGTTGACTAGTTGTAGGATGATGTGGAAAACCATTTTGCAGAAACATCACCTCTTCCAGCTTTTCGGAAGTAAATGGGAAGACCTTGGGCCAAACTTGCCAAGAGAACTAGCAAATCAATATCCTGCCTGATGATTTCTACAGCATGATCCTCTTCGGCGAGAGATATAGCAGTTGTTACAATAAGTCTTGTACCGTGATGTTGTCTTGTATGAGCGTATCCTTGAGTAGCGAGATAAAGCAAAGTGTGTTTTTTCGTTCGTCAGATATTTTCTCTGTGGCACCTGAGCGATTATTGACCCACTGAAAATGACATTATTTTAAGCATTCGTGTGACATCTCCTGAACCTTTCAGCACATTTGGTACCGCTCATCTCAGGATAAAGCGGATAGCCATCAAAAATTACGACAACGTTGGCTCCATGGTGGTCACGAACGAATTTCACGTATCTTCAGACTTCATGGAAACTACTTGTTCGATTTCATATAACTTTGTGTAGAAGGAACCCCACCGCAATTAAAGTTCGATTTAGTGGAAGATAAAAACTGAAACTAAACCCGGATATGGATTCTAGGGGACTTAGTTTGCACTTATTTGAAGAAATCTTTTTAAAATTCAAAACTCGCGGTCTCCTCATTAGCGAATTTTTTCTACGAAAATTAGATAAAATTTATAAACCGTTAAACCATAAGCTACTGTCAAAGCATGAGAGAAAGGGTCTATTTGAAATGAACTGAATATGGAGGACAATGGCGGTTGAAGCTGAAACTTAGGAGTTTGCACAACACTCTTGACATTTTCTTTAGATAACCCGTAATTGTTTCAGGTATGTTGCTAATTTTGACCTTTTAAATCGCGACTTTAACGTTTTGAGGAAAACCCCTTTTTTTAAATGCCCATGACTTTTTTGTCTTGGAACATATATATATATATATATATATATATATATATATATATATATATATATATATATATATATATATATATATATATATATATATATATATATATATATATATATATATATATATATATATATATATATATATATATATATATATATATATATAAAGTAAGTTCCTTTGTGTCTTTCCTTGTGTTAACCTATTTTGACCGCAGCCTCCCCAGTATGTTGAAAAGTCACCATGACAGGCTCCATTGGTGTGAAAAGTGTCCCAGTGTTTCTCATGCAACAACTTGTAGCGTAGATGTGTGCATGCATATGTATGTGTGTGTATGTGCAAATGAAGAAATAATGTGCATTTTCTGTCCTGCACCTAGTGTTAAGTACTAGACGTATAAATCATGTTGACGTGGGTGCGTATACATGAGTGTATATGCGGTCGCGTATGCGTGCGCGTGGATATCAGTGGCGATTTCTCCTAGTGAGCTAGGTGTGCGCCGCACACCCTAAAATATAATTAAAATGTGCACAGTTAAATATGTTTTATTTCTTTTTCCCTTAGTCTTAATACACTACATATGTTATGACAATCGATTTAATTTACTTATTTGATTTCATAAATAGTCGGTTAATAGTGACTTGGAATGAAGTCGGCACCACGTCTTCATTCAGAAAATATGAGTAGGTCAATAGCAACTGGGAATGAATTCGGGTTAGGTGTGCGTTGTTATTTCCGAACAACTTCACTCGACAGAGCTGTATTGGTATACAATACAGTCCCCCACCCATGTGTTTATAATACTAAGGAAATACCATTGGTTTTAACACTGCAGTGAGCGGTAAAAATACCGCTCAAGACAAATGAATGGAACGCCGGTTTAACAAACGTTGTGATAGCATTATTTACAAACATTACAACTGCGCTTGCCTGGACCACAGTATTCTAGAATCAAAGACTATAATACATTTTAGTAAATTTTCGTAGAAAAAATTCACTAATGGGGAGATCTCGACTTTTGAATGTTGAAAAATTGTTTGCAAATGAGCGCGAACTAGGACCCCTAGAACCCATATCCGGGGTCAGTTTCAATTTTTATATATAAGAATTTAATTTGAGTCAAGTTTTAAAATATAGAAATTTTTGATTAAAATGAAGAAACTGATTTCAAGTACCATCCATATTTCTAGAAATTGTAATGGTACATAATGAGGTGAGGTAATTTTGGAGATTAGAAATCAGATGACAGAACTTTAGAACAATTGACATTTAGATTAAAATTTAGTCAAAATTGCATCATTTGCAGTCACAAGTTTACACTTATTTGTAAGATGCTTTTTACTATTTATATAACAATAAACTATAAACTAGATATATATATATATATATATATATATATATATATATATATATATATATATATATATATATATATATATATATATATATATATATATATATATATATATATATATATATATATATATATATATATATATATATATATATATATATATATATATATATATATATATATATATATATATATATATATATATATATATATATATATATATATATATATATATATATATATATATATATATATATATATATATATATATATATATATATATATATATATATATATATATATATATATATATATATATAGGTATCACACCGATAACTCAAAATATAATCGGCCGATTTTGATAAAATTTGGCATGTACCTTCCTTCTGTAAATGTATTGGATAATTTTGTTAGTCAGGAAAATCGGACGAGGTTTTCCGGGAAAATTTTGAGTTTTTATTCGAAAAAAATTTGTATCTCAAAAAATAAAAAAGATAAGATAACCAAATTTGGTAGGTAGGTTTACGATATAAAAATTAAACTATATACCAAAATTTAGATTTCTATGTTGCAAGATAAAAAAGTTATAATAAAATATTTTGTGCCAGATCATTTCTATGAAAATTCACTACCATAACGCACTTGCTGCATCCAGGATTTTTACACATTTTATTATTTAGTACCATATTAACATTGAACTACTTTTAATGTTTACAGTTTTCACCCCGTTCCGGACAGTGCTAACGCTAACACAAATTTGTGTGAAGAGAAGAGCTTGATAATAATTCCATGTTCTTTTCGTGTTTTAAAGTTTTAAGTGACTTTTTAATTTGTTAGTGTTGCAGTGGGAAATTAATTTATTTATCTAGGTATCATTCCCATATAGGTCAATATATATATATATATATATATATATATATATATATATATATATATATATATATATATATATATATATATATGTACATTTAGTGTTAATAATTTTTAAAACCACCACTAACAACAACTCGTTACCGCACACCCGAACATTTTGGTCAGGAGACGCCACTGGTGGATATGTATGTAAGCTTTAATTTTATTATCTATTTTTAGTAAACAGCAAGTGTATAGGGAGATAAAAGATGAAAGTTGAAGAGCTTGTTAGATTAACATTCTTAAGACAGGTTTTGCCATTGTGAAAAGCAAGGTCAGTGGCATCTTTGTTCATTTTGAAGATTGACAGTGACTGAATGAGCCAGTTCTCAAAGTCAAAACTTTAATCAATATATATATATATATATATATATATATATATATATATATATATATATATATATATATATATATATATATATATATATATAGATTAAAGTTTTCAAATACACAAAACAATATTACAAAACTGCGATTTTTCAAATTTTGCTTTATGCGTAACCCATATGATCAAACAATGCCGCACGAAAATACAAAAAATAGCATTTTCACAAAAAAAAAATATTGATGCGTCGTATTTTTTCACGCCATGGTTGTGTAGAAAAACTTTTAATATAATAGTTGTAGCATATTCAATGCTTTACATCTTCAGTTAATACTATTTTCCTCTAAACCAGTCAAAAGATAAACTGAAACGTCTAAAACGCCAATTGTTTTTGGTATGCCACTGCAAACGCACATGGGTTAGGAGGTCGAAAACTTGCATTCTGAACCGTGGGACCAGCCTGTACCACATATAAAAAAATTAGAATTGACCTTTTGTTACGTAAGGCCCATTTTCTGCCTCTATTCCCTGGACTAAAAGTCTCCTTCTCAATAATAAGCATATTAGCTTAGACCTGAGGAAGATGTTCATCAAGTTTACATATGGAGTCCTATAATGTACGGGCCGGAAAGCTGGCATCTAAATAAGCAGGTCATACAGAGAATAGAGGCATGTGAAATGTGGACATGGAGAAAAATGACAAAGACAGGGAACATCGATAGGAAGACTAATAAAAGCGTTCTAGAAGAGGTAAGAGAAGAAAGATGCTTGCTAAAAGAACTTGAGAACCGGAAGGCATATACTAAGACATAATAACTTTTTAAAACATTATTCAAAAGGCACATACTTGGAAAAATGGAAAGAGATAAACCGGTAGGAAAAGTTCTGGAAAATCGTAGGCCAATTGCAATAATGAAATAAAAAGGGCTGCTGAGGACGGAGTCATGCTTGCGACTATAAGGCGACATGGCCATTAGACTGTAATGATGATGTATGTCTTAATTTGTGGTTAGAGAAACGATGTTGTTCAAGGTGATCTAAGAGAAACAGGCACTAAATCCCAACAATTAGACAACAAGGATACCCTCACCGTAATGGCTCTTGAAACAGCCATTTGGGTGCCATTTTGTGCAAGGCAAAACAAATTAATGATTCATTATGGAAGACGTAAATACTGCATGGGTATGGTTCCCGGAATTAACAGATGCATCTTTTCCCGACACGGCATACGGGATAGCAAAAGCAAATCTATGAGTATTGGGATTCAGAGAGAGAGAGAAATCACATCAGTTAATTACAAAGTTGGCACACAAAGTGTGCGGTCGTTTGTTTCGAGTACAAAGTAATTAATTACAGTTCCTGTCTGCGGGAATTTTCGTCAGTCAAGTCCCTGGGGCTCTCCCTGTTTCTGTTTTCGTCTCCATGTCTCTCTTTCCCTTCACCCTCTTTACCATTCTGTTTCTCTTGCTCTTCGACGAAACATAATTACATCCAACTTCCCCTCACCCTCCAAGCAATCGACTTCACCTGCCATTATAATACAAGAAACGTCGTTATTTACTAATTTTTTTTGGTTTCCGTTTCTCCTATTTTATTAGTAATTGAAAGCGAGCGTTTTTAAATATTTCCAGATGGAAGAGAATTTTCCAGGTCTCGAGTTCGTTTTTGATTAATATGTCTGGTTTTTATCGCTTGAATTCTGACGATTTCATAATTCTTATTATCATTTATGTTTTTTCAAGTGATCGCGCTTATGCATAGACGGGCCAGCAGCTTACCAGATGTTAGTAAAAAAAACCAGTGTCCTTCTAATGACTTTCAAACTCTGATAGTCAGAATCGCTATTAAGGCCTTAAAAGCACTTAAGGATGTAATTTAATAATCACTTATTGAAGAATGAAAGCAAAACGGGGAGTCAAATAATCGCGTTTAATTAAGGGACTTTCAAAGAGTCAAGGTCACCTTTGAAACTTTACAAACCAATAGTAAAAGCAATTAATTCTGAATCTTTTGAAGTAAATTACTTTCAACTACCTATGATGCGATGCTAAACAATCTAAGCCAGTGTCATGTAATATCAATCAGATATAGTCTTGAGAGAGAACAATGCAAGACAGCATTGAATGTTTAATGTCTGGCTGCCAAACTGATTGGCAGTGTGTCGCGTGTAGTGGGGGGGTTCAGAGATATCTACGGTACATTCGATAATTAGGTGAATAAACTTACAGTTGAGGCTGGTCGAGTCTATATCAAGCGCGTCCGGGTGTTTAGATCACAAAACAGTAGAGAAACACTGCAACGCGTGGGTGTGTCGAAATCCTTCCCACATCGCATTCACTCACACAGATTCCTATGAGAATTATCGCACCTACAAAATTGAAATAATTCCACGGACCTGTGCACTCTATTTAATTTTTCAAAAGGCAAACGCACTAAACAAAGAAACCGCTCTCGCTGACGAGTTCTGCAGAGAGTATAGTGCGAGTTGGTTTGGTGGGGCGGATGGCGGAGTGCAGAGAGAACCAGACGACGACACGGGCAGGCAGGGCAGGGCACTACGCGAGCGCACGCCGCCTCTCAACTTTACTCAAATTATCCGCCGAAAAGGAAGCAACTCGTCCTTATCAGCCGGTTTTTATGTCGCGCCAGCAGGAATGATAATCGGCCAACAAGAAGAGTGTCATAATGGACAGGTGAAAGGGGTTGTGGCATGGGGGAAGGTCACAAGGCCGGGGCAGTAGAAGTGAGGGCTGGTGTTCGACGGAACGACAGTTGGCAGAGCCCCAGGTATTGATTATGAATTGCGCTAGCGCTGTTTGGGTCCCCGTGTCTCCCACATTTACCGGGATCCTGTCCCTGTCCCTCGTATCTACTATACGGGACTGAATGAAATACCTGCTGCTTGCTCTTGCAGCAACCAAGATTTTATGCACAATACACCGCATACTTTCTGTTTGTATAAGCTCTCGTAACAATAAAATGAATCTGCACTGCTTTCAGCGAGATTTATGAAAAAGCTCAATAGAATTTACTTCTCTTGTTGCGAACGTTGGTAAAATAAACAGGACGAAAGGAATAGGAACAAAAAATACCTAAATAACGCTCAAATTTTAAATTACTAAATGTTGGGTACAGATTGAAATGATGTGAAAAAAACTGGAGTAATTATAATAAATATAAAAAATCTTCTTTCTCATCCAGCTTAAGATATTCGCCTTATATTGTTTAGTAGTTCTATATACAGTGTGCCCGAAATTGGTGATGCATGTATTGCGATCTCCAAAACTGTTAGAGATAGGAAAGTGGTTAAATGGGGAAAGTTTTAGAGAATTCTGTTTGTAATTGAATGCCGTTTAGTTTACGATTTTATCTCTTTTGGTTTTTACGATATTTGAAAAAAACAAAAATGTCGTCCGTCCATACAATATTATTTTCAAAGTTCAAATTATCTTGACATTTTCCCTGGCACCAATTGCAAAAAGTTACTCTTCTGTTAAAATCACCTCGAAGTCCTTGTACGATGGTGGTATTATACGGACGATACTGTTGTTTTTTCAAAACGTCGTGAACTGTTGACTTAGAAGTATGTAGCTCCCTGCCAGCAATCCTTGTAGAGGACATAGGATTCTCACGAAAATATTCTTGAATACTTCTGTCACGATTTTCACTATCCTTCTCATAATTCTTAGACCGAGGTTTCCCAAAAGCTCCGAATTCAAGTAAATTCTTTACAAGTTTAGAGAAATACCTTTTGTTGGGTTGTCGTCTATCCGGGTAATTTTCCAAATAATTGTTGACAGCCTTATCCGCATTCCTTTCATTTCTAATATATGATACTAACATATCAAACTTTTCTTCATTCGAAAAATTTTCTGCCATTCTGAACACTAGGCCCGAGTCAAGACATAAAATGTGTTTAAATAAAGACAAGCGTTCACAGTTCTGACAGAAGTCGTGACAGATTTTAAAATGTTCATTCGTCTAAAATCCAAAGTCTACTAGAGCATTAATGTATCACGGATAAATATATTTCATCAAATTATTTACTGAATTTTTGGTTATTCCGAATATTTTATGATTGTTGGGTCATATTGGTGTTCTGAGAAATAATAATTTAATTCGTTCATGTATTTCTCAAAAGTTATGGCTTTTTTGACGTTATTTTCTGTTGCACGGTACGAGTGTGTTATATTATAAACAATGTAAACTGTAACACAATTGATCGAGTTACCAGATCGGTGACAAAAAAATGTGCGAAATGTATAGAAGCAAATGGGTCGCATCTTGAACGTTACATTAAGACATTTTATTTTGGTAATTATTATGTCACATTGTTTTTTTTCCTTTCTTTTTGTGTTAAAATTTCAAAAAGGGTAATTTCTATGTTTTCAAAAGATTTTCACATAGGAGAAACTATTACTTATAAGGACATGTTGTTATTAATTGTAGTTAAGAGATTAAATGCAGTAGAATCAGCTTAAGTGTGAGTGTTTCATCAAGCGACGTTGCCAAAATCGTAACAAAATCATATTTTTTTTGTTTTTCAACCCATAACCTAACTTTTTTTACTAAGTGTGATACATATTTGTAAAGGCAAAAACAGGGGCTTTTCAAAACAGTAAAAATCCAATATGGTGCCCATATGAAAAAAAAGTTGTTGATGGTTCCAAACTATCGAAACGCTGGAAATGAAATCTGACTACACAAGCGTTTCCTACGCAAAAAGTTGCTATAAGAAAGTTTTTACAGATTTCTGAAACTTTTATAAATAAAGAAAATACAGGATATTTTCGAAAATGCACCATTTTTGTTTTTTTCAAATATCGTAAAAACCAAAAGAGATAAAATCGTAAACTAAACGGCATTCAATTATAAACAGAATTGTCTAAAACTTTCCTATCTCTAACAGTTTCGGAGATCGCAATACATGCATCACCAATTTCGGGCACACTGTATATATATATATATATATATATATATATATATATATATATATATATATATATATATATATATATATATAAGATAACAGTTATCCTCTAGAAGAAATAACTTCCACCAGTTTCATCAAACAGGTCAATTAGTTACAAAGTATATTTCGAGTTATCGAAAAAAAAAAAAGGAAAAACCAATGACTCTAAAATCATTACCCTATTTTACTTCTCGTAACAAATAATCAGAGCCAATAATAGGGTATAGTTACAAAAGTCCTTGGTCAAGGTCATACAAGGAATAATGTATAATCAAGTTAAAAACAACATTTCGGTGTATAGATTAATAGGTATTAGGACAAGAAATATATTGAAATCTGCCCTGTGATTTGCTCGAAAACAACGAACAGTTTCAATATAATATATAGGATGCCTAGAAGCTCAATTGAGAAACTCAGTCCCCAGATTCGAGGGATAGTTTTACGAGAATTTAACCTAAATCAGCTTAATCCAGAAATGTTTCATAATGGAGCTGGAGCCATTTGGAGGTGGCGAACATGACCTCCTGACTGAGTTCCAGGGTGTCTGATTTGCTCACGATCATTTAAAGAACTTTTTTAAAATTAAAAGGTACCCTTTTAGCGAATATTTTCTACGAAAATTCGCTAAAATGTGTGGTCACATACATTTTAATCCTAAGTAATTTTTGGCCAACTTATAGTTATTTTTACTTTAGATCTTGTTGCTGCAAGATTTAATTTAATATTATTTTCGGCAGCTGCACATTGACGTGGAAAAGAGGTTGGTAATATTACACCCAACAAAATCAGGATCATGTTGTTGTCTTCATTAAGAAAAAAATCACTAATAGAGGGGTATCGATAGGTCACAAGAGAAGATTTATTAAATTAAGATTGTCCCTACATGCATTCATTAACCATAGACCAAACGACACACGTCTTTCGAAATAAGCAGCGATTACAGTTTTGTACTGGCGTGTAGTGATGGGTCGTTATTTAACTGTCAGCTATTTTTAAACGGTTACCGAGCTGTAACGGTAACCACCAGTTATGGATTAATAAAAGTAGCAGCTTAAAAAATAACGCTTTTTACACTAAACCAGATTTCGGAGTCGTGTCTGTTTCAGTTATACTGCAACTAGTTCGGCTTCGATGAATAAACATCGGTTTTCATCGGCAACTGTTTATTTAACTATTTAACGGGATGAATAGCCTTGAGATTGGGAATGCTAAACACGTTATTTATACTGTGTGCTCGCTCTCGCTAACAGCTTTAGGAACGTAGGATTTTCGGTACAATAAAACAGTTTAATTTTAATTTTAACTTTAACCGGTTGTTGATGGGGATACGGCATACGGACACTACTACACAGAGTTATTCTGTTAAACTGAGAAGCTGTTATTTTTGAAACAGTTGAGTTTCCCACTAGTATGTAAAGCCAAATATTTAATAATAAAAAATGTTGGGTGAAAAGATGAATTTTTGTAAAAACGTGCTATTACTTTCACTATAGACAACGCAAAATAGGGTTATTTCACGTGAAATTAAAGTCTTTTTTATTTAAATTTATATATATTACCTAAGAAAACAGTTAACATGTCATTTTCGTTTGTCTGATAATAGTTATCAAATTGATTAAAAAAATATAATGATACAACATTTTTTAATATCTATATACATTTCAATATAAAAAATTAAATGAATATATATATATATATATATATATATATATATATATATATATATATATATATATATATATATATATATATATATATATATATATATATATACAGGGTGTTTCCAAATTGATGCGAAAAATTTTACAGGGTGATTCTTTGGCGAAAAATAAGGGGTGTCTTTTTATTAAGTTTTTCTTGAAACCCCTTCTCCTCCAAGTTACAGCCCTTTGAAATTTTTGAAACTAATTTTAAAACAACGAATATTAAAATAAGTAAATAAACAATTAATACTATATATCTTCCAATTTTTTTTAAAACTCAAACTCAATTTTTATACTGTTTCTTTACCGAAATTTTATGAGCTGCGTTATGTTATGGAGTTCTTAGAATCACTCCCTGTGTAGCAATAAAATTTTTAACGTCTAACGTCCCAAGACGTGATAAATAATGATATTTATTGATTCTTGCTGTGGCATTAACATTTATGTAAAGACCCCTCATAAAATAAATTTGTTAGAAATGACTAGTTTATAATTCCTAAAACATCTAAGTAAATTCTTATAGAAGACTCCTTTCTGATTTCTAAAAGTTTCACTTCAGAGTGGCAAAAGATTTACGACACGCTTATTATAATTTCTTAACCCTTTGTTTCCTTTTCATATCGACAAAATTTGAGATTTATACACTACGTGAAATAACGGGGTAAAAATACAATGCATTTATACTAGTGTGCTCGCTCTCGCTCACAGCTTTCGGAATGTAGGATACTACCGATCGACTATCCAGTTTAAAATAACTGAAGCCGTTATTTTCAACGGTTATTATTAAATAACGTTAACTGAAAATAACTGTTTTTCCTATCACTACTGGCGTGTACTTAAATGGTCTACATTTGTGTCTACTCAATACCATTTGGATAGGCGTGAAAATAAGCTAACACATTTATCATTATATTACTCCACTTAGTATGAACGCAATTTTTTGTGTGTGGTTTGGGAACACTACTAACCTGTTTGGTTTGGCATTTAATTTCAGTGTGTACCTCCTGGAATGTTCTTGTTGCATTTTTTCGACATATTATGTAACTTTACAACATATCACATTTCTTAGAGTGGGCGAAAGCCATTTTGAGAATACTAAAATACATGTAAAAACAACGCATTTGAGTTAACTGTCAAAAAATCTTTTGTTCGTAAAAATACGTTTAGCAGTTGTAACGGTCATAATTGGGTCATAAAATCATTCGACAAGATTATTATTTTTGTAAGAAAATTCGCTATTACCATAGTCGTATTTGAGAGCTAAAAATATAAGCAATACAATCTAATGCGTAAATCCAAAGAAACAACCGAAGTGAGATCATACGGAAATTCTTTGAACCTTAATAAAAAGTTGTTGTTGACAAACACGTGTAAACAATTGTCACTGAACGCGCGCTAAAACTAATATAGAACGCTTTTTTTACGATCGAGAGGCATCACGTCAGCAATAAAAAGCAGAGGAGGAAACTGCAGACGAAGGTGTCGTTACAGCTTATTAGCTGTGTACCTTGGTTAAAGTGAGTCACCGAAACGGTGCAAAAGTTATTCACAACACGAGGCTCCATATAGGTGTAAAAGTAGTGACTGATTAGCGCAGTCTACGTGAAAACGACCCTTTTTACGGGGTAAGTAATATCTAGTTTTGAATTTCGCTATTATATGTAAACTGATCTTAATACAAAGAAATTGAGTTTTTGTAAGTAAATTTCTCCCACAGGGTACCCTAACGGCTCGAATTAAATTTGTTATTGCTATTTATTAAAAAGTGTTTTTCATTTTACGAAATCCTTAAAAACTGTTCTTTTTACAGGAATAATTACTATATTTTTAATGCAAGAGTAGACCTCCTACTGCTCTTTATACAAATACTTTTTGCAGGTGATGGCATCAGTTATCTTTATTTATACCTAGATGTCGCGAGCGAACTACCTTCATCTCTTTATGTGCACATACCATATAGGTACTCTATAACCTGATAGGCATTTTGTCTGGTAAATTTTGATCAAATAAATGAGTATGAAAATACTATCTTATATATAATTTTTAAATAACTTGCCTTGCGCAGTTTCATGGTCAACTTACACGCATTATTCAATTGCATTTCTTGTGCGTGTAAGAAATGTATTTTCTAACCCTGGTCATAACCTCATTTGATTATGAAAACAATTTATTATGTGCACAAGTTTCACTAGTAAGAGTATGGTCCCATTAGATTCAAACTGTGTAGCTATGAGACGCGCGCACAAAAATTGTTTACTTAGTGCTGTGGAGTTACAATCTAGATCAGTTAGCGTCTTAATATTATATCATCTTCAGCTCCAAGGGCACTCTTTACATTCCTCTTAGCATCAGTTGAAGAAAAGCATAACTTGTACTGTGAAACACATTTGTGTGTGAACCATAACCCGAGCTGTGTATTAAAATATGCTCGATATTAGTGAAATGTGTATGCACGTTATATACCTCCAAAAATGGTGAGTTTCTCACAGAACGCATATTGTTTGTTTATTGTACAGCTTATTATTGGTTTGATTATAAATTGAGAAGTAATTCCAATAAGTGTTTGATTATAAAACGGGCTTTAAGTAATTATTTGATATTTAGCTAAGTTTATTTTCAGTTTGTTGTTTATAGGAGGTTATTCGCTATTATATGTAAACTGATCTTAATACAAAGAAATTGAGTTTTTGTAAGTAAATTTCTCCCACAGGGTACCCTAACGGCTCGAATTAAATTTGTTATTGCTATTTATTAAAAAGTGTTTTTCATTTTACGAAATCCTTAAAAATTGTTCTTTTTACAGGAATAATTACTATATTTTTAATGCAAGAGTAGACCTCCTACTGCTCTTTATACAAATACTTTTTGCAGGTGATGGCATCAGTTATCTTTATTTATACCTAGATGTCGCGAGCGAACTACCTTCATCTCTTTATGTGCACATACCATATAGGTACTCTATAACCTGATAGGCATTTTGTCTGGTAAATTTTGATCAAATAAATGAGTATGAAAATACTATCTTATATATAATTTTTAAATAACTTGCCTTGCGCAGTTTCATGGCCAACTTACACGCATTATTCAATTGCATTTCTTGTGCGTGTAAGAAATGTATTTTCTAACCCTGGTCATAACCTCATTTGATTATGAAAACAATTTATTATGTGCACAAGTTTAACTAGTAAGAGTATGGTCCCATTAGATCCAAACTGTGTAGCTATGCGACGCGCGTATAAAAATTGTTTACTTAGTGCTGTGGAGTTACAATCTAGATCAGTTAGCGTCTTAATAATATATCATCTTCAGCTCCAAGGGCACTCTTTATATTCGTCTTAGCATCAGTTGAAGAAAAGCATAACTTGTACTGTGAAACACATTTGTGTGTGAACCATAACCCGAGCTGTGTATTAAAATATGCTCGATATTAGTGAAATGTGTATGCACGTTATATACCTCTAAAAATGGTGAGTTTCTCACAGAACGCATATTGTTTGTTCATTGTACAGCTTATTATTGGTTTGATTATAAATTGAGAAGTAATTTCAATAAGTGTTTGATTATAAAAGGGGCTTTAAGTGATTATTGATAATTAGCTACGTTTATTTTCAGTTTGTTATTTGTACGAGGTTAAGTCAAAATTAATAAATTAAGCAATTTCTGAGTTACGTCAGTTTGCAGAAATTAAATAAAGTAAAGTTTGTTTGAAAGTAAATTGATGATAGTTTGAAAGGTGTATGGGACACCTTCGCTGTTTCCTCACCCAGTAGGTCGTCATGCTGGTAGAGGCGTGGGCTTTCAGTCCCGGGTTACGTAGGCACAACACGGTTATTTCAGTGGCATTGGCATATTTCGGTAGGGGTACTATGTGAGCTCGCTCCAGGTATCCATTGCACCAGTTCCTCCATGAATCCATTGCACCTACCCGTGTCGATGTGTGGAGAGGGCACATCGTGGCAAGTTCACCTTTGTATTCATTGCACTTCTTAGTGTTCACAGTGGGAACCGTCATTGCATTTGAAAGCCGGCCTGGTAGCTTGACCGAGACATCGTGGTGAGATCACCTTTTGTCTCATTGCACGTGTCAGTGGCAGTGCATGAGTTGGGTATTTGGAGAAGGCACATCATGGTGAATTCACCTTCGTGTTCATTGCACTTCTCGATACTCAACTCTGGCTGTAGTGAGCACTCTAGGTGAGGCATTGTGGTGAGTTTACCTTTTGCCTCATTGCACACCTGGAAGCCGGCACGGACCTAGTGTCGGCTACAGTACCTAACTAAACACACAAGTTAAACTATTGTTGAGTAACTATTGTTTGTGTATTTAGACACATTGTTCAGAAATAATTCTGAGGCACTCATGTGCGTTGTTTAGAGTTTATAATGTGGCTCAGTGGAGCACTGAGTAGTAACTGCTGTTAAACTTGAAGTTGCTCAGTGGGGCAATAGGTAGAAACTGATTTTAATGTTAGCTTGCTCAGTGAAGTTTTGAGTATAAGATGTTGATCCGCTCAGTGGAACGTGTAAATGGCAAATGTGTGATAAACTAATATTGCAATGCCTGTCATATATATTAGGTGTGGCTTTAGATGAACGATGATGTGTTTAGGCATATTTTTAATTACAGGTTAGTGATGTTTTACTGGACACTTTTGGCACCCGCTCGGGCGGCTCATTACGCCGGTACCTTAAGGCTTCGCCATGAGCCACAATAGATCTTAAGGTCGAAGTGGAGGGACCGTTGTGGTCCACTCACAAATTAACCTAACCTAAGGCTTCGCCATCATTCTGATGAGTTTTAAACCTTTATAACATGATTACTCTAAAGTAGATAGCACAACTGCTAAATTATATATCGACTGGTGATTGTCTGTTGAGCTATTTCATTTTATTATGTGACCGTTAGTCGATTGTCATTATTATAATAGGTTACTTCTATTGTTTATTAAGAGGGTTGTGACCTTATGTAATCGAAGGGTTGTGTTCACTATATTTGAAAAAAACGGGCCCTTACATGCGATAACATCATACCGGTTCCATTAGAAAAAAGTACAATTTTGTGAATATCTCGCGAACGCAGAGTTCAATTGTTTTTGCCAGCGAAAAAAACTTTCCTAACTTGACTTCGTAGCTCGAAAAATAACAAAGTGACAAATAGGTGTTGACTTAATTTGAAACACCAGTGTATCTCTTACTTTATAAACTTGTACAGTCGATAAGAAAATGATGAATATTAAAACACAAAATTTCCGTTGGTAATAACCTACTCTCTATAACACAGAATTCAAGTTTTTGATGTTGTTAAATTTATTAAGCAAGATAATGAATTGCGAACATCATACAGAGGAAATTAGAGCTGATAGACGCCCAAGCAATTACGTTATGCGAATGCTAATCGCCAATATTAAGTAAATTTACATTTATTTGCTAACAACGGTATAAATTTAAATGTGACCTTCTTTATCTAAATATATGCGCATTTTTTTGGCAAGCGTTCGTGTGTATAAATCCGAGCTATGGGAGATAGGAATGTTTGTGAATAATGGGTTGGATCGGTCGTCGGTCGTTCGAGTCTCCCCTATAGCCGTTCCCTCAACCCCCGAGTCTACTGCCACCCCAAACTCTGTCGATCCCGGCAGTCGCATTTACCCAGACGGAATGAGCCCTTTGAAATCCCGCTCGAATGCTAAAGGACGAGCTACTGCCATCATCAATTGGGGATTCAGATCCGTTCTGTGCTCCCGTTCTTCTGCAATAAATAGCAGACATTAATTCTTTGCCCGATCCCAATTGCTTGGACCTTGACACTTTCAATTTATAAATGTGTTCACTTGTTTCAACACACAGCACACTGCGGAAAACACATCTGTTCGTCTGTTTCGAAACCGTGGATATGCTAAATAACCTGTCACTGCGCGAGTCATGTTTCCTGATTAATTGAATGTGGAAGTCGTGCCGTAATAAAAGACATCCTAGATACGTTTTTATTGCCTTTTAACATTCCAATGCTTTTTGATGTGACATTCACATAGCGAAGGTAGTTTTACAGTCCAATGATTTGAATCGCAGGTTGCTTCGCATTCAATAATGTAAATGAAATTTAGCTTGCTCATTAGCACGTTAATAACAGTCGCAATACATTTTTTTTTTTGGTTGCCGCAAGCAATATAATCTCTATGTTCAAGCGTGCTGGCTTGCCATTTTAGTGCAAAACTTCGGTTATAGTGGGCTAACGCATTTCGAATTTTCGGAACATTTCAACAAATGAGCGCCATTTAAAACTTTTAGATCCTATATCCCGGGTCAGTTTCAGACTTGGTGTTTTAAAAAAAGATCCGTCAAATTTTCTACCCGTATTATTCTTCAAAATTAGGAAGAAAATGTTATTTAAAGATAGGTCCTCTGAGGCTTCATGGAGATAGAGGGTGTTGAATCAATTTTTTGAAATTAGTTTTTCATTTATATTTCTGAAATGCTTTATTCGATTTAAATGACATTCGGTACATGCTATGAATACATTATGAGACGTATTTAATATAATCCATTCACTATTTCATTGGGTATTTTGGTTTTTCACCAGTGGCGTACCTGACGCCATCTTTAATAGAATATCGGTAAAAAAAGTTAGTAAGCCTCTGCATTTTAAAACGCTTGAGCTTGCTTTCCAATTTACCAACTTAAATTACGCGTCATTTTCTATATACGTTGGTTCAATGGTAAGGACGTGTGCCTCTGAACCGAAGGGTACTGCGTTCGATCCAAGGATTCCCCTTTCACTTTTTCAGTACAAACTGTAACATTAACATCAACCGTGGTTGTGCAAGTTGAATGTCTGTACGTTCCACCCTTCAGAGGGGGGGGGGGGGGGTTGCGTAAAGCCGTCGGTCCCGTGTCCATGCGATGGTGGGCACGTTAAAGATCGCTACCCTCCTTACAGAAAAGCAGGGGTTCGGTAAAAGTTTCAGGATAGTGAGGTGAAACTGACTATAGGCGTCGGTGATTGCCTATAGTCGCGGAAGTAGATCAACGTTAAAGAAACAAAACAGTGCCGGTTTAAGCTAATTTCGGGTTCTGGGCGCAAAATATTTAAGGGCCCTTGGCCGTTCTTATAACAAATAAAACAAAATTGTCATGTTTAATATAAAAATACAGACAAATGAAAAATAAAAATTATTCTTAAAAAAGATATTCATTAGAAATAAAAATAACATTCTATAAAATAACATAACAAAAATTATAAGATTTTTTTCGTGACTAAATATTGGAAAACTGTTGTATGATAGTATCACAATTAAATTTCTGCAATGCGTCATTTTCTATATACGAGGGCGTATCAATATTCCGTGACTTTTTGTAACAAAACATCATTTTATTTCCCAACAAAGTTTCCTTTGAGCTCTATACACTTCGTCCAACGTTTCTCCATTTTTTTTACCCCTTCCAAAAAATAATATTTGTCGAGGTCCTCAAAATAGGTATTTGGTTGTGAGATTATTTCATTATTGAAGTCAAATTTCTTTCCGCCGAGCCACTTCTTTAAGTTTGGAAACAATAAATAGTCACTCGGGGCTAAATCCGGAGAATAGGGCGGATGAGGGAGCAATTCGTAGCCCAATTTTTGCAATTTCGCAATGGAGACTACACATGTGTGCACCCTTGCATTGTCTTGGTGGAAAATAACTTTTTTCTTGGTCAAATGCCCTCGCTTTTTCTTCAAATCATCATTGAATCGGTCCAATAAATTGGTATAATATTCGCCATTGATTGTTCTTCCCTTTTGAAGGTAATCAATCTAAATTATACCGCGTGCATCCCAAAAAACGGTCGCCATGACTTTAATGGCTGACAGACCCACCTTGGCCTTATTCGGCGCCGATTCGCACGGAGAAACCCACTGTTTTGACTGCTGCTTGGTCTCTGGTGTGTTTTGGTGAATCCATGTTTCGTCAACGGTTACAACACGGTGCAAAAACTCCTGCCTACTGCGGTTGAAAAACGCCAAATACTCCTTCGAAGTTGTCACACGATTGAGTTTGTGGTCGATTGTGAGCAAACGCGGCACCCATTTTGCAGATAGCTTTCTCATACACAAGTGATCATGTAAAATCGAAACCACTGAGCGATGTGATATGCCTATGGCTTCCACAATCTCCGATCGGCCAACACCATATAGTTAATTTTTTCAATTGTTTCGTGTGTAGCAACCTCAACTGGGCGTCCTAAACGTTCGGCCTCATTTGTGCTTGTACGGCCGCAACGAAATTCAGTAAACCACTTTTTTACCATGGAAATTGATGGTGCAGAGTCCCCATAGTATTTATCAAGCTTAGCCCTGGTTTGAGTGATGGTTTTTTTCGCAAAAAATGATATTTGATGAGCACACGAAATTTACTCCTTTCCCTTTTCGTTATAACTCAAGAGGTTAATAATAATCAGTACTTGCGGTAGACTCGTACACAAGACATGGCGGCTGAATCCTAGGATGGTATATTGCATATACGAAACCGTGGTTAATCTCATGGTCACATATGCATGTATAGCATTTGTGGTCAAAAACGGAATAAGCCTCAACACAACGCAAATTGCAAAAATTGCAGAGAATGATCTGGCTTGGAATAACTGGAACTATGGCATCATGTCCCACAGCTGTAATAGAGCCAATGCTGAATCTTACTCCACTGAAGATATGAGTAAAGACGGAAGCAGCGCCAAGTGCCTCAAGATTATTTCAAGCAGACAAATTTAAACTAGGATACATGGTTGGCTACTCACCCTTATGATATAGAGACGGATCTAGACAAATGCAGGGAGCAGGACTGGAGATAGGAGGACCTAACTTCACACCCGCTAAGTCCCTAGGAAAAACTTTCACCATCTTTCAAGCAGAAATGCTTGTTATAAATATCTATGTACATGAGTGCAGACAAAGAAGCAACTGGCTACGAATAACCAAGTAACTTTAATATAGGTACCAGCGTATCAAGGCTATTCTAGAATTAGACTCATGAACACAACATATTCATTTATCTATGGAGCAATCAATCGTGCACCACTCAATGCCTATGACATATGCATTCCTTACTTCTTTTTGCAGACAACACTTTAAATACACATTTATTTTAATCCTAAACGTACTAAGTGAACATTGGAATATGTGATGAGCACTGATAATCACACTTGGAGAACCCAAATCGCCACAACACTTAAAAAACCTGACGATCGTTTCACTAACCATGAATTATTCATCATCTGATGACACTAACTTGGTTAGTGAAACGATCGTCAGATTTTTTTAATGTGTTCTGGTGATTTGGGTTCTCCAAGTGTGCTTATCTTACACATAGACACGCACACACACACACACACACACACACACACACACACACACACACACACACACACACACACACACACACACACACACACACACACACACACACACACACACACACAACACAAAATGATAGTAACATACAAAAAAAATTTATCGGGTATAAACATAAATAAAACTAAATATTCTAATGATAGTGAAAATAGCATAAATATTCCCTATGAAAAAACAGCTATTAAATTATATACACTACCTAAATGCCACAAAAAAATACTTCTTTAAAATTAATGTCATTGATACCTCAGTATCAAAATACCGCAAAGTTTTTTATTTTCTTTTATTTCAACAACACACCACGAGGGCTCAGAGCCTACATACTATCCTACCCTTGGGTGTCGACAAGGAGGAAAGAGGCAACTTGTTAATTCTGAACTTGAAGGTTTGGAGGTTCGGTGGGGAAGGAAAAACATGTGTCGGCAAGGGGTTCCTCAACTTGGAAGTCCTCGGGATAAAGTAGCGGGTATAACAAGATGTTCTATGTCTAGTGACCTGGACAGTAAAAGGGTGCATTCGCTCTGTTCCCCTGGTAGATTTGTTAGGGGCAGCAGGTGGAGGAACTATGGAAGAAAGCTCCTCTGAGCAGTGCCCGTGCAGATATCTATCAAAGAGAGAGAGAGAGAGAGAGAGAGAGAGAGTTCACCAACGGCACGACGGTGGGCAAGGGATGGCAGTCTTTGGGTGAGGGTAGGGTCACCGGAGACGTATAGCTCTATTCTAAATGGACTCCAGGATAGCGAGTCTAGAATCGGCAGCGGCACACCAGATGTGGGAGCAGTATTCGAAGTTTGGCCTTATTTGTGAAGTATATAAGGTACAGAGATTAGCTGGTGAAAAGTATCTGTGAGCCCAGAAGAGGAAACCTAATTTCTTATAAGCAGCTTCTGCAATTGATGTGACATGTTGGTGCCAATTGAGATTTCAATCCACAGAAATGCCAACACGTGAAAAGGACTCATTACTTTGAATACCTTAGTTGTTCATTCTGATGGGTCTAGGGCTGGTGTATCTCTTATGAGATAGAAAGCAAGACTGAGATTTGATGGAGTTGAATTATACAGGATTTCTACTTCCCCAGTCTAATATTTTTTGGAGATCCACAGAGACAGAACCCTCCATGAGTCTGCGATCCTCATCTAATTGGGATAAAGAGACAGGCTTAGAATATTGTATATTTGAGTGAAGGGTGCTGTCATCCGCGTAACTGCGAACTGGATTGGTAGTACTAGAGAGCAGGTCATTGATGTGGAGAAGAAACAAAATAGGGACTAAAGCTGAACCTTGAGGGACTTCTGCATTAATTGGATACAGTTTAGAGGAATGGCCGTCCACGACAACAAAAATGCTCCGGTTGGAGAAGAAATTTGCTGTCCAGGTACAGAATTTTGGTGGCAGGCCATAGTCCGGAAGTTTATTAAGCAGCGCTGCGTGCGAGACCTGGTCGAATGCTTTGGATATGTCTAGAGCGACAATCTGGGATTCACCGAGTAGTTTCATAGACTTGCTCCAAGAATGGGTGACAAAGGAAAGGAGGTCGGCAGTTGATCTGCGCTGACGGAATCCATACTGCCTGTCGTGGATTAGACTGTGTTTTTCAAGAAATTTTAGTAATTTGGTGTTTATATCCTTTTCCATCACTTTGGAGACGACTGAAAGGAGAGAAATAGGCCTGTAGTGGCTAGGAAGCGCTTTGGATCCTTTCTTGGGGACGGGTTGTACTCGAGCAGTTTTCCAGTTACTAGGGAATATGCCTCTATTGTAAGATGTCTGAAACAGACGAGTCAGGACAGGAGCGAGTTCTGGTGCACATTTTTTGAGAACAATTGCTGGGATCTAGTCAAGGCCAGAGGCTTTCCTGGTATTAAGAGAAAAGAGCATCTTTCGTACCTTTTTAGTTTTGAAAATGATATCCGTCATTTTATGCGCGACATTGGGGACTGTTGGTGGTTGAATATTTGGAGGTGGGTTGAGAGTAGAATTGCCGGCGAACAACGAGGCAAAAAGTTCAGCCTTGCCCCGCGCGGTAGAAACAATTTCATCCCCTGAAACAAGAGGTGGGAACGTGCTCTTGCAGAAATTATTCCCAATAGATTTAGAAAGAGTCCAGAAGGGTGTGTTGCCGTTGGAGCTTGAGAGGACTTTGTTTTTGATGTGGTTATTAAACGAGTTTTTTGCCTCAGAAATAATGCGGACGTAGCGGTTTCTTACGTCGTTAAATGCTTGACGGTTTTCTTGACTGGGATTATCTGCTTCTCAAATAATTTTAATTGAACTTTTTTTTAACATAATATATCTGAAGAAGGGTAAATTGTTCATTTTTATATGAAAAAGATATTTCACCGTCAATGCGTGGAAATTTGCTATGAATCCCTAAAACAGATATATACTAAATAGATGTGTGAATGCAATAAATAAAATTAGTCACTTTTCTGTAGCATAACTAAAGTTTGATGTGTCAGTAATCTATTGGTGAATTATTCTAAGATGGCTGCTCCTATTTATATTTTTGCTTATTTTTATGAAGTCCTTAGAAGCAGTAGAGGTGTCTTACCTGGTCAGACCAATTCATATCAAAACATTAAATGACATGATTAACCTATGGAAGGACGATGCAATCTACATCATACTAACGGTATAACAGTACAGTACCCATCAAGCTGCCAGGATTGCCTATTTTGCACATTGTTACAGTATCCCATCGTATGGAACACTCATATGGGGTAACTCGTCAGCAGCGGAACATGTGTTTACCATGCAACAAACAGCAATAAGGACATTGTGTGACCTAGGCCCAAGAAAAGCTGCCGAGTTGCGTTTGAGGCCAATGGGATACTTATCCTTTCAGCCATCCTCATTCTTCAGTATATGTATGCAAAATATTCAGTGAATGGTGAAGCTCACAACATCAATACCAGGTGCAGAATGCAGATGAATTAAAAATACCGTTGCACAAAAAGCACAAAACAAAGCAGAATTTTGAGTACTGGAGAATCAAATTCCTCAATTTTCTACCTAATAATGCTGCCACTAACAAGATTAAAGTAGGCACCAGTGGGGGTTATAAAACAAAAACCAAAGTGGAGGAATTTATTGGTGTTCTAAGCTAATGTAATGTTGCATACTATTTTTATTCATTCTTTGTAGTGTGTGTGCGTGTGTGCGTGTGTGCGTGCGTGCGTGCGTGTGTGTATTAGTTAAAAGCCACGGAAGGTAAGTTCCACTGGACACAAACTTTTTCACGATAGCCGTGCATAACTTTGTGGGGTTCCCGAAGATCATCAATTTTGAATTTATGGTGTCGGGGTAATTCGCAACCGTCTTTCATTTAAAAATATTTTCAAGGTGACACCGCTTCCGGTTAAACCGGAAATCACTATTAACTTTGTTAATTTAAATGTAATTCCCTTAATGCATATTCTGATTCACCATAAAACTTTAGAAAGATTTATAGTAGGTTTCCCTACACCTATCTTCAACTGTTTCAGTGATATTCTGATATTTGTACATTTTTTTTTTATCCTTATTTACAATACCATGTACTTTACATGTTTTACAAGATAAAGGCCTTAAGCTTGGAATACTATAAGCACTGATATGGAGCTTCTATACTGTGTTCCGAACTACACTTTCATTATACAGAGTGTTCTAAATTTAGAGACAAACTTGGACATATTAAATGTTGGAAAAGTGCTTCTTTTAAATAGCACACCTGTATATTGCCAACAATTCGGGTATTGAATTTAATTCTACATATAATTTTCCCTATACCTATTTGTAGTTAATTACTTGTTATTGGCGTTTTAGGTCACAACCTTCTTTTTTAAAGAAAACACATTACACTACAGAAAAGGCGGCCGAGAATTTGTGTGATAACAAAAATAAAAAGATTCCATCTATTAATATTTAATTTGAACATTTAACACTACAAACAACAAATAAGTACTAAGTGAAGATTGGAACCTGTGATGAGCAGTCATAAGTACACTTGGGGAACCCAAATCATCACAACACATCTTTTTAAAGACCTGACATTCGTTTCACTAACAAAGTTAGGGTCATCAGAGGATGAAAAATTCTGGTTCTGGTTAGAATCTTTCATCCTCTGATGACGCTAACTTTGTTAGTGAAACGATCATCAGGTCTTTAAAAAGCTGTATTGTGGTGATTTGGTATCTCCAAGTGTACTTAACAAATAACTACTCAATAATTTACATATCTGAGCAATAAACAACAAACACAAATGAAAAACTGTCAATTTTAGATTACTGTTCTATATGACCACCATTTTGGCCAAGGCATTACAAAATATTACGGTTAATCTAATCTCTAGTAGCTCTTTTGATTTCATTCGGGTCCAAATCCCTGAAAGTTGTTATACGACCTAGAAGATCCTCCATACTTTTCACCGCTGTGGATTTATATACGGCCCCATAAATGAAAAAAAAATCAGTAGGCGTTAAGTCAAGCGAACGGGGAGGCTCTCTCCAGAGACCGTTGGGCCCAATCCATTTGTCCTGAAACATCTCCGTTAGCTACCGATAGACATCTCCAGTGGAGTGAGCAGGTGCGCCATCTAGTTAATAGCAGCAACTTCGCCTTGTATCTGGTGTTAATCTTGCAAGAAAATTCCTGACAACTCCGCGTAAGAGTTGCAAATACCTTTTGCCGTTCAAATTTTTATCATGAGTTACATAAATGACCATATTGTCTATGATAATGCACAACAAATTAAAACCGCAATTGTCTTGAAAAAGACCTTCTCTGAACAAACAAGGACTGTCGCTAGCCCAAAAATGATTATTTCTGCGGTTGACAAATCCTTCTGAAATTTAGACTCGTCAGTTCAAATGATTTCAGATAGGAAATTTTCATCTTATTGAATATTCATAGATATAAATTCGCAAAATACAATTCTGTTCAATGTTTCTAAATGCCGCCGACAATAGGCATGGATGCAAAATGATAATGTTTTGTATCCTCCTACTATGTCGAAAATCATAACTATTGGACAATTGATAGTCCCTTTATTAATCTTATTTTTAAAGGGGTAGACATTGATCCAATCCAATCCATAGCAGGTGGTAGTGGAATTTTCCTTTATGTAATGGTATAGGATTTTTTCACGCCCGAGGGGGTACCACCCCATACATCAAGGGGCCGGTGAAGGCCCAACGGACGTTTCCGGTTCTGGTGTATGAGTCGGTTTCCCTTATAAGCAAAAATGATGATGGCTCCTCCTTGTATAAAATATTCCGGAGGCAAAATACCCCTCCATTCGGATCTCCGGGAGAGGGGTGTACAGGGGGCGCCAACATCAAGATTTAACATATCCTTTTCGAATATATGTGGCCTAAATTCTAACCTGAACTCCGTCCACCATTTCCTCCAGGCTAACAGGCCCCAACTCCTCTTCCTCACCGAAACCCAAATCAGTGCCAAAACAGCCACTAATCACCTTAATTTCCCGGGGTATGAGCTCCTTACTTCCTTTAGATTGCATGGAGGCGTGTGCGCATACGTCCGTAGCAATCTACCCTGCACAAGACTCCCCAATTTAGAAGCTGGAAGAAAAGACATACTATGGATAAAACTCTCTCTCAGGGCTGCAACTAAATTCATCTGTTGAATTTACCGGTCACCCTCTGACAACAACTTTGTCCAGCTCTTTGACTACCTTTCTGAAAAAACCGACTATCTGATTTCTGAATATCCTTCCTCCGAGGTCACTATTCTTGGCGACTTCAATGTCCATAATAAGGAATGGCTAGGATCTTTAAAAACCGATCCACAAGGGAGAACAGCGGAGGCCTTTGCAGTCAGCAATTCTTTGGCCAATATGGTTTAGCAACCTACTTACTTTCCTCGTATCCCAACACACAGCTCAAATCCATTGGATCTCCTTCTTACTACAAAACCTGAATGCTATAAGATATCAGTCACCGCCCCCCTTGGTCGCTCAGACCACGGCATGGTCACTGCTTCCTGTGCAATGCAACCAGAGGTCACACAGTCATCACACCCACGTATCGTTTGGCACTACAACTCCGCAAACTGGGACGAAATGCGGGATTACTTTTCCTCATTTCCATGGGCGTCTGTCTGCTTCTCTCATCCTGACCCCTCTGATATCTCACAAAACGTCACCGAAATTATCCAAGCTGGCATGGAATTATTTATTCCACGTACACAGAAAACCTCTTCAGCCACTCAAAAGCCCTGGTTCTCTAAATCCTGTGACAAGGCCAGACTTGAAAAGGTCAAAGCTCACAAAACGCTTCTACACAATCCCAGTCAAGAAAATCGTCAAGCATTCAACGACGCAAGAAACCGCTATGTCCACATTCTTTCTGAGGCAAAAAACTCGTTTAATAACCACATCAAAAACAAAGTCCTCTCAAGCTCCAACGGCGGCAAACCCTTCTGGACTCTTGCTAAGTCTATTGGGAATAATTTCTGCAAGAGCACGTTCCCACCTCTTGTCTCAGGGGATGAAATTGTTTTTACCGCCCTGGGCAAGACTGAACTTTTTGCTTCGTTGTTCGCCGGAAATTCTACTCTCAACCCACCTCCAAATGTTCAACCACCAACAGTCCCCAATGTCGCGCATAAAATGACTGATATCATTTTCAAAACTAAAAAGGTACGAAAGATGCTCTCTTCTCTTAATACCAGGAAAGCCTCTGGCCTTGACGAGATCCCAGCAATTGTGGCGATTTGGGTTCTCCAAGTATGCTTATCAGTGCTCATCACAGGTTCCAATGTTCACTTAGTACGTTTAGGAATAAAATAAATGTGTATTTAAAGTGTTGTCTGCAAAAAGAAGTAAGGAATGCATATGTCATAAGCATTGAGTGGTGCACGATTCATTGCTCCATAGATAAATGAATATATATCAAAAAATGCGCACCAGAACTTGCTCCTGTCCTGACTCGTCTGTTTCAGATATCTTACAATAAAGGCATATTTCCTAGTAACTGGAAAACTGCTCGAGTACAACCCATCCCCAAGAAAGGATCCAAAGCGCTTCCTAGCAACTACAGGCCTATTTCTCTCCTTTCAGTCGTCTCTAAAGTGATGGAAAAGTATATAAACACCGAATTAATAAAATTCCTTGAAAAACACAGTCTAATCCACGACAGGCAGTATGGATTCCGTCAGCGCAGATCGACTGCCGACCTCCTTTCCTTTGTCACCCATTCTTGGAACAAGTCTATGGAACAACACAGTGAATCCCAGATTGTGGCTCTAGACATATCCAAAGCATTCGACCAGGTCTGGCACGCAGCGTTGCTAAATAAACTTCCGGCCGATGGCCTATCACCAAAACTTTGTACCTGGACAGCAAATTTCCTCTCCAACAGGAGCATATCTGTTGTTGTGGATGGCCATTCCTCTAAACTGTATCCAATCAATGCAGGTGTTCCTCAACGTTCAGCTTTAGCCCCTACTTTATTTCTTCTCCACATCAATGACCTCCTCTCTAGCACATCCAACCCAGTTCACAGTTACGCGGACGACAGCACCCTCCACTCAAATATACAATATTCTAAGCCTGTCTCTTTAGCCCAATTAGATGAGGATCGTAGACTCATGGAGGGTTCTGTCTCCGTGGATCTCCAAAAAATATTAGACTGGGGAAGTAGAAATCTTGTACAATTCAACCCCACCAAAACTAAGTCTTGCTTTCTTTCTCACAAGAGATACACCAGCCCTAGACCCATCACAATGAACAACCAAGTTATTCAAAGTAATGAGTCCTTTTCTCTTGTTGGCATTTCTGTGGATCGAAATCTTAATTGGCACCAACATGTCACATCAATTGCAGAAGCGGTTGCTAAGAAATTGGGTTTCCTCTTCCGGGCTCGCAAATACTTTTTACCAGCTAATCTCTATACCTTATATACTTCACAAATAAGGCCAAACCTCGAAAACTGCTCCCACATCTGGGGTGCAGCTGCCGCTTCTACACTCGCTATCCTTGACTCCCTTCAAAAGAGAGCTATACGTCTCATCGGTGACCCTACCCTCACCCAAAGGCTGCCATCCCTTGCCCACCGACGTGCTATTGGTGACCTCTCTTTCTCTTTCATAGATATCTGCACGGGCACTGCTCAGAGGAGCTTTCCTCCATAATTCCCCCACCTGCTGCCCCCAACAGATCTACCAGGGGAACAGAGCGAATGCACCCTTTTACTGTCCAGGTCACCAGACATAGAACATCTTGTTATGCCCGCTCTTTTGTCCCGAGGACTTCCAAGTTGTGGAATTCCTTGCCGGCACATGTTTTTCCTTCTCCTCCGAACCTCCAAACCTTCAAGTCCAGAATTAACAAGCTGCCTCTTTCCTCTTTGTCAACACCCACGGTACGATAGTATTTAGGCTGTAAGCCCTCGTGGTGTGTTGTTGACATAAAAAAAAAGTACACAGACATTTAATTATATTCCTCTACCCAGCATAAAAGCTATTTTCTTCTCTAGCCACTTCTGGAACATATAAAATACTTTTACTTGTAACGGAGAATGAATGTAAGAAATAAGTAAAGTAACAAACACAAAGTCATCCTTCTATCTGCCGTAGTTCTTCTAATCTATATGTCAATAAGAAGGCGTAATGGCACGGAAGAAAGCAATATAGTTCTAAATGAAACCACAGCACTGTCTGTAGTGACATTCCCTTTTTCTGTTTGTCAAAAGTAAACAAGTACAAAAGAAAAGAAGGGTTAGGTCCTGGAATTTACGACACAAGCTCGGAATTAGTCGAGGGTTGAATGGTCCCCAAGTCCCCGGGTGTTCGCTAAGGGTGTACATCAATCGTTCTATCATCGCCGGTTCTTTAATTACTTTAATTACAAGAGGGACAGTAGATCATTTGAGATATAAAGTCGGGATTATGTTGTAGGAGTTCTGGAAGAAACACACGATTCGATACTTTACGTAAATCTCCTGATTAATTTCAGGGATACATAAAATGGTTTTCATGAAACAGTGGACCCTGGGGTAAGAAAGTTCAATGATTAAGTTTGCCTTAAATTCTGATGTAAACCAGAGTTAGAACTCATAATGCAACAAGTGTAAAGTAACTTTTTGAGATGATGACACAGTCACTCCTACGCCTGAAAATTCCCTTGCGAATTGTCCTTAATTTAAGAGAAGTCGACTAGGGGGCTTCTCCGGGCTTTGCCCAATTACAAATAAACTTCAGATATATACATAGTGTCGATTTTATTAAAGCCACTTAGAGTATAGTTATTTATTACTGCCCATGGAAAAGGTGCTACCTAGTATAGAATATACAAAAGATACAGAGTGGATCATTAGTTCGGGAAAGTCCAATATCTACCTTATAAACCATACTTGGGAAATTATTTTCATGTGGAATTGGCGTGGTACGCACAATTTAAAAATATTTTCGCAAATTGTAAATACAGGCTGTTTCATAAGTTGAAAACCCTATATATTAACCAAGATTAACATTATCCTCGCTGCGGACATACACTCAATACAAAGTTGTATTACATTATACTGGTTATTTTATAAGATTGCAATATTGTAACTTCTTTTCCTGAATCGTCATTGATCACTATCTATGATATAAGATAAATTAAATTCCAGTTCTATTGTTACTGAATTACTTTCTACTAGTAGTCTATTCTCATACAATGTGATTTCTTTATTCTAATTTCGGCAGACATAAGACTAGATTAGATTAGATTTTATTGTGAGTGGGCTATTTCAGTCCCTCCACCGCGACCTTAGGTATATTGTGGCTCACGTCTAATTATTTAGATTTCACCCATCAATTCCAGCTCCCTGAGGGAGTCGATCTTTTCTTGAGGATGAGAGTTTGTTTGGCAGGTGTACTGCCATCTGAGTAAAGTCGTTTGCCCGTTTCTAAGCTCAAAGAGAGATAACCTCTCTCCGAGTTCGTCTGGATCCCACATCCGTCAGTGTTTGCCTCGAGGCGGTATCATGTAGTCCCGCTCTCGAGCAGCATCTAATCTCCAGTTGTAATCCACCCCTAGAGATCTCAGCTCCTTCCAAACCTGACACCTAACAGTGTTAAGACTCAAGGTAACATCCCATCGAGTCCCGCTCCCGAGCATCACCCCAGCGATTGCGGTGCTATCGGGGCGGCAAGGCCGCGGACGAGCCCTGAGGGAACAAGAAAAAAAAATCACCCCAGCGAGGTCGTCCGTCCGTTTCGTAGCACACAGTATGGGCTCCAAACTCCGGGTGTTTACCACTTATCAGAGATCAGAGCCCCCCGGGACGTCTGGACACACGACACACGCCAGGGCTCAATACAGGGCGGTATCATCTGGAACCCCGCTCCTGAGTAACAACCAAGCGAGGCCAATTGTCAGTCTCTGAGGCCACAGTGGAGGCGCCAAACTTCGGGTGCATATCACTCCCCAGAGATGTCTGCCTCCCCCCAGCCTCAACTGCACCATACCCCCGCCAGTGTTTCATTGACTCGAGGCGGTATCATGAAGTTCCGCCCTCGATCAGCATCCAGGCAGGGTCGTTAGCCTGTATCGATGCTCACAGAGTAGGCCCAAGTCTATCGAGCTTCCGACAGGAGACGACACCTGCGAGGTGAAACTTTGTTTGACAGATGTACTGCCATCTGAGCGAAGTCGCTTGCCCGTCTCAAAGCTCAAAGAGAGATAACCTCTCTCCGAGTTCGTCTGGACCAGACATCCGTCAGTGTTTGACTCGGTGCAGTACCATGAAGTTCTGCATCCGAGCAGCACCCAAGTGAGGGCGTTTGTCCGTTTCGAAGCTCACAGAAGTGGCCTCAACCCTTAGTTGTATTCCACCCCTAAAGATCTCAGCTCTTCTCCAGGTTCGTCTAGACCCGACACCCACATCCCATCGAGCCCCAATCCCGAGCATCGCACAAGCGAGGCTGTCCGTCCGTTCCGAAGCACCCAGTGGGGGCCCCAATCTACGGGTGTTTACCACTCATCAGAGTTGTCAACCCCCTCCGGGTCGTCTAGACACACGACACCCGCCAGCACTCAACCCAAGGCGGAACCCATCCGGAACCCCGCTCCTGAGTAACAACCAAGCGCGGGCAACCATCCATTTCTAAGTCCAGAGTGGAGGCCTCAAAATCCGGGTGTACATCACTTCCCAGAGATATCCGCCTTCCTCCAGGCCCACATGGACAAGACCCCCGCCAGTGTTTGATTCCAATTAGTCGCCTTTTACGACAGGCAGGAGTTACCTTGGGCCTATTCTTTTAGTTAGTCCCCGGTCCCACAGGGGACTTCGACAGACATATACAGGCTGGCTTAAAACGCGAATCGAAATGTTTCTCTTATTTCAAATGGGACCTCTATATTCTTCATCGCTATCTAATAGCCTGCTAGCCAGACAAAGTAATGATCGCGGTAAAATTGAAATATAATCCGATTGAGTTGTCGCAGTTGAGTGACAGCACGGTCAGATCGGTCAGCACTGGCATCGGTAAGGTTGAAGTGGTGCTCGTCAACGCATATACACGAAGTAACGGTTACTCTATCAAAAATAGAGGTTTTTTTTTTTGAAAAATCAGAGAAAACTGACAATCGTGTGGGGCGATTTTAACGCCAAGCACGAGCTGTTCGGTGGTGACAACTGATAACTGACGAAAGGGGCTCTCAGCCGATGAACCTTGTTGGCGAGGATAATTTAGTAATTAAGAATGACAGAGAGTCATCACCCACTTTTCAGACCCTTAACGGAAGGAGCTGGGTAGACGTCACACTAAGTCTGGATGCGACGGTAAAGAATGGGTTGGTACAAGAAGACGAGGTACTTAGTGATCACAGGTCCATTACTTTCGCGGTAAACCGTCAAAGAAGAGCGCGAGTGCCGGCCGGTGAAAAAATTAAGAGCCGTCGTCAGGTTGGCAAACTGGACAGTGTTCCCAGAAGAAATACAAGCGGCTCTAGCAGGAACGTTAGAACATGAAATATCTGCAAAGGACATCTCCGGTTTCAGGAAGCGGCAATCAGCGCATGAGACGCAAGCCTACCTTGGAAAATGAAAAAAAAAGGACAAATGATTGTGTGGTGGAGCCGAGAGCTCCGTAGAAACAGGAAGAGCGAGAGCGAACGCGCAACGGGATCAGAACCAGGAGCGGCGCCGTGAAATCTACGAACGCTTCAAACGGGTCCGGCTTCGATACAAAAAAAGCCATGAAAGAAGCAAAGCTGCGATCGCTGAGGCAAATGACCCCTGCGGGCTAGCTCACAAAATCGTTTCGGCAATAAAGAAAAGAGCACCGATGGCGTGTACGACGGTGCGAAATGCGGCGGGAAAAATTCGACGCAGGAAAGGTGCGAAAAACCAGAGGCACTGATCGTTAAATACTTCCCAGCAGACAATATCGGGTGTGATTCTGAGGGAAACAGAGTAAGGCGGTGCCGGAACCGTAAACTGGAGCGAAAACATGGACCCCGATTTCTTAAAACAAGAACTGTAGGAAATGGTCAGATTAAGATCTAAACGTAAAGCATTGACAGGTTTCTGTCAGCGGAGCTACAACATTTATTGGATGTGGCAGGGGAAGAAGTTTTAGCTGTCTGAAAGACAGTACGGCTTTTGTAAGGGACGCGGAAAAATGATGGGCTGGCTAAGACAGTGAACGGAATAAAAAGGGTGGACGAGGCTGGGCAGCATGACCTGCTGGTAGCGTTGGACATTAAATGGCCTGGTACCCCATACTCAGAAAACTACTGGAAGAATCTGGCTGTCCGTGAAACCTGGTCAAAGCAGTAGCCAATTTCCTGGAGGACAGGAGCGTCACTTCTGAAGGGGTAACGAAAAACACCAGCAAGGGCTGTCCACAACGATCATGTTTAGGCCCGATCCTGTGGCTACTTATGAGGGAGGACTGGTTTAAGGAAATCGATTTCATAGAACCAGAAGGGGAAACAAAAATCGAGGTCCAGGCTTTTGCGGACGACCAGATTATCACTATAACGGTGTGGTCAGGAAGGAAACTCGAGGCAGCTTGGCAACGTACCGGGCAGGCATTCCAGAAGTGGGCATCGGCTCACAGACAGGAATATGCCCCCAAAAAGACGCAGCCTCTCTATAGGGATGCGAGGAAAGGTACCAAAGCGCGGACACAAAAGCACCCGGTCTTCAAAATGGGAGACGTAACCATAAGGCCGGAAGCCAAAATGAAAAATCTGCGAGTGATGCTAGATCCAGGTCTACTCTGTGGGGAGCATACCTGATACGTAGCGTCAAGATAGAAGGCGCGGTGCATAGGGTATGAACGGTAGCGGGAAGGACATGGGGACGGATCCAAAGACCGTTAGAGTCATATATGAGGGTGCAGTAAAGCCAGCTCTCTTGTACGGCGCCGCAATCTGAGGTGAACGAGCTAGAGATTTTAGGGTAACTCAAAAACTTCAGTCGGCCTAAAGAGCGTTTCTGCTGGATATAACGAAGGCCTACTGAACAACTTATAACGCAGCACTGTGCTGGAGGGGTGTCCACCTCTATGGCTGTAGCTGCGGGAGCGGCATATAAGATGGGAATATTCGAAGGTGGCAAATTTTGAGGAAAAACCGACGTACGGAGAACTATCGCACCCGGTGGAGCAGACAAAAACCTGGACGATAATAGAAGGAACGGAAAAGACTGTCGAGATGAACACAGACGTGTCGAGAGCCAGAGTTGCAGTTGGAATAGACCTGGTTGCGAGAAAACAGAACAGTGTTGAAGGTTCCTACCCGTTCAAGGTAACTAGGTCTACCCAGAACGAGGAAATCAGGAATTTCAATAAATGGGTTGCGGAAATGGAGCTGGAGTGGGAAAGGCCGAGTGCAATTGAGACAAACAGCGAAGACAGAGAGAGCGCGGAATAGATCAATAGATTAAATATCGGGAAAAGCGAGAGTGGAGTGAACGTCCGTGTGCATGTGAGAAGGGTTCTATGGGTCTAATGTCTTAAATTACCCGCTGATTTTTGAGTGTGTGGAGGTTGTAGCGGTTCCTTTGAGGGTGGCTTCGTCATAGCAATGTAGAAGGATACCATGGCCTAAAGTCTTCGGACGGGAAGGCAGGGGCTTTGACCTCAAGATCGTAAACTGATCGCCTGCATGCTCCTCTATGAATTTAATTTAGCATTTACTATACCCAACCCTAATAGTTTTTGAGTTATTTGCGTTGTTTTCCAATATCCTGACAATTTATATCTCTATCTGATTGGCTTTAACAGTCCGGATATATAACCATTTTAATCCCCCATCCGCTTTAAGCGATTAGGGGTTCGTGCAATCTAGTTGGTTGTCTACGCTTCGCCAATTCTTGTGTCTCTGTTTTACGGTCATAACTCGTCGGGCGAATTCCATGACCTTTTTCCATGAGTTCCTGTCTTTTAACATTATTAGCGTCAGGTCGTCGATATTACGTATCCCTACAGAGTGGAGGGTGGTACCTTTTATCTCGTCAAACTTTGGACAAACAAAAATGCAGTGTTCTACCGTGTCTTCCCCGCAGTAGATACATCTGCTCTCATTCTCGTCTAACTTTTCCATGCGTTTGGCGTAGGATCTGAAGTATCCGTGGCCTTTAAGTAATTGTGTGAGCCAGAAATGTATTTCTTTGTAGTCGCATTTCATCCAGTCTGTCAGATTTGGAATAGATATTTTTGTCCATTGTCCCTTCGTGGTGTTTTGTGACCATCTTTGCTGCCAGTTCTTCATGGTTCGGCTTATGGCAGCCAGCTTAGCTTCTTGTATTCTCGCTCCCCTCGCCTCATGTAGAAAACATATTTCCTCCACTAAGGCCTATGGGTACGATGCTCGTCAACACCTGAATTGCATGCGTAGAGATGGTACGGAACCCGCACGCCACCCTTAGTAACACTCTGCGCTGTATGCTCTCCATCATCACTTTATATTCCAGTATGTCTATTATTTGATCCCATTCCGGCGCTCCGTACAGTAGAACTGAGTGCACTATTCCGCTGACCAGTAGGCGTTTTGATGATATTGGGCCACGCACGTTGGGCATTATCCTATTTAGTGCTGCTGTTTTTCTTTCAGCCCTTTCTTTTACCATTCGCACATGCTGGCCAAAATTGAGTGACTCGCCGATTGTTATTCCTAGATACACCAGGGTCTTCGCTGGTCTTGTCATGGTGTCCTTTAAGCTAAACGAAAAAACGCCCCTGATTTTTGTATCCTTTATGATGACCGCCTCTGACTTTGCAGGGGCCAGCTGGAGTTCTTTGGCCGTCATCGATCTGCTTGCTCTTCTTATGTTTCGTTCACTCGAAACTTAAGTGTGTATTGTTCTGATGTTTCTATTAGAACTGCTAGGCCATCAGCATAACCAACCAAAGTAAGTCATTCAACCATTTTAAGCTTGAGGATTCCATCATAGTTTATATTCCACAGGATAGGTTACAGAATGGATCGTTGATTAAAATAACTCAAAAAGATGAACGCTATCAATTTTTCCCCTACACAAATGCATTATAATTCGATAAATGCAGAAATGAAATAATATGAGTGTTCAAAAAAAGAAAAAAGAAAAAGAAAATTTGTATCACCAACGATTTATGGGTGATCGTTAAAATAATTGTATAAGATGCAGTTCAAGACACCCTATAATTAGCGTATACAATTTTTTATCTTGTATAATAACGGATACTTTGAGCTTTACCGTAGAAATGCGTGACCCTGTATATATGTAAACAGATAAAAACTAAAAGGAACCCCGGATATTGGTTCTAGGAGTCCTAATTTGCGTTCATTTGACGAAATCTTTTCAAAATTTAAAAGTCGCAGTCTCTTCATTAGCCAATTTTTTCGCCGAAAATTCGTTAAATGTGATTGTAGACTATTTTTTTTCCCGCAGGGCTCGTCCGCGGCCTTGCCGCCCCGATAGCACCGCAATTGTAGACTATTAAGCCATGAACTCTACAACTAAAACTACTGCCAAATCATGAGAGAAAGGGTCTATTTGAAATGAATTTTCTGGAAATATTTAGTAACATGAAGGACAATGACGGTTGAAGCTGAAACTTAAGGGTTTGTAAAACACTCTTCCTGCAAAATTTTCTCCACATAACCCGTATTTGTTTCAGGTTCTTTGCCTAAATGTTGCCAATTTTAACGTTTCAAATCGCGACTTTGACGTTTAAAGAGGAAAACCCCAATTTTTTTCTTTAAATGCCTATATTATAAGTTAGGGATCTCGATTTTGGTACATAGTTCGCTGTTATGATGTAAACCCCTGTACCAAATTCGGTTGCCATAACTTTGTTATTTCCAGAGATATAAAAATTTTCCGGGAAGACCAAACCGATTTTCCTAGCTAACGAAATGGTATTATATATATATATATATATATATATATATATATATATATATATATATATATATATATATATATATATATATATATATATATATATATATATATATATATATATATATATATATATATATATATGAGACATGCTTGGTTCTCGGGTTAAACCGCGTCCAGAATTTATGGAAACTCGACGTTTCGGCTCCTGTTTTGGAGCCATTTTCAAGAGGTAAAGGAAATATGTAAGGACACTCTAAGGCCTCAATCTGCCTACTCCTTAGAGTGATGGACAAAGGTGGGTAAAGGAAATATGAAAGGACACTCTAAGGCCTCAATCTGCCTACTCCTTAGAGTGGTGGACAAAGGTGGGTAAAGGAAATATGTAAGGACACTCTAAGGCCTCAATCTGCCTACTCCTTAGAGTGATTGACAAAGGTGGGTAAAAGAAATATGTAAGGACACTCTAAGGCCTCAATATGCATACTCCTTAGAGTGGTGGACAAAGGTAGGTAAAGGAAATATGTAAGGACACTCTAAGGCCTCAATCTGCCTACTCCTTAGAGCGGTGGATAAAGGTAGGTTGGGTTGTTGTAGCTCGATTACGAGGCCTCAATCTGCCTACTCCCCAAATCTCGCCGGAGATCGTCTGTGAGGTCTCAGTGTATTCAACCCTAGGCCTCATAGAGATCTATATATATATATATATATATATATATATATATATATATATATATATATATATATATATATATATATATATATATATATATATATATATATATATATATAAATTCAAACTGACCCCGGTTATGAGTTTTAGGGGGCTAGTTCGCGCCGCTCATTTGAATAAATGTCTTCAAAATTCCAAAATCGGAATCTCCCCATTAGTGATTTTTTTAAAGAAAATTAACTAAAGATATTGAAATAATACGGCTTAAAATAAAGTAGTGTACCAAACCCCATTGCTTTTATTGTCAATTTACTGGACCACAATTAAGCATAACACCATTACTTCCAAAAGTAATAAACTCATCGAACATCAAACGTTAAAAAACTCATCAATTCGATTCACTGCATCAATTTACTTTTACAGATCACCGGCAGCTCTTTCAAGTGTTCAAAAAGATTAACTTAAATATTTTTCTTCTTCATAAATGCTCGAGTTTTCCTCGAGTGAATATCGATCTGTGAGCAGAAGCCTGTTCCAAATGAAAGAATTCAATTCCCTTGTAACTGCCAATTCATTAACGGGCTCCCTCTCGCAGCTCAGAGAGCTAAGCTTTTCTTCTGGCACGCGGTGGTGGAAGTATATGGAGTCCTTCGTCATCCCTCATTCTTTGTGCCAAGTTGTGTCATTCTGGGGCGCGTTTTGTAAACAGAGAACTGTCGCCACGTGCTTGTTCAGACGATAACTGTAAAACTCGTTTATATGACGCAAATAATGAAATAAAACTTCGTCACCGATCAGACTAGAAAAAAAAAGCATTTTTTTTATTTAAGGTAAATAAATACAGAAGTGTAACTTTATACAGGTGCGTAAATAGTATTGCACCAAATGGTATTTTGCAGACACAGTTTGACATAGATTAGACATTTGATGGGGTTGCATTATCCATAGATACACATATTTTAATGAGTTTGGCTTAGATTTCACATTTGGTGGGGTTAATTATACATTATACAGGGTGTGTTGCCAAGACTTTTAGTTAGTCGTTTGTCAATAACCACTCCGATTAGAAATTTTAAAATTTACAGACATACGACTGAGACAAATTCCAGTTCAGTGGAAATAGTTTACTTTATGTCAGACTTTTCGATTTAACCGGAAGTGACCATCAACTTGCTTATTTTAAATACAACATAGTGATTTTCGTTATATTTTTAAATTCCACATTGAATTTGAGATAAATTATTACCAATATACCATTTTTTTGAAAATTCTCGCGAAAACCAAGGTGAACGTTGCACGCTATCTCTCTGTGGAAATACAACTGAGAAGACTCAGTTTTTGTACAGGTGACCCTCAGATTGGCACCTACACGATACGTTTGATAGCGTTTCTTTTAAATATACAGGGTGATGAGGATTAGCCGTGCCATTTGGTAAAATTGAAATCACAATCACTCGCTTATTTCAAATGGAACATCCTATATTTTATGAGCTATTTCGGTTCGCATCCGGCTTCCCTTTCAACGTGTATTAGCATTCCCTATACCCAAATTCCACCGTTTCCCGAATGTTTCTATTTTATTGGATTCACTTATTTCAAATTGTCACAAATGATTTAAAGCTGGCTTTGGAACTTGATAATATGCTTGTTGACGTCTACATGTCAAGTCCCACCTCTTACAAATGAGAACATAACATTTGTTTGGCCTTCTCGCGTAAAAAAAGAGAACACTTTGTATTTGCATCCAAATCTCTGCACTTCCCTTGTTTAGTTCTGTAAAATCAATGTGTGTTGTCAACTAATTTGTAAAACCAAAATACAACTCAACAAGGTAGGTAGTTATTTATTATAAATGAGTAGAGAACTTCACTAATAACTACTGGAAAACGAAAACACAAAAACAAATAAAAAAATTATGGAACTTATAACAAATGCTCAAAATTACTCCCACTGACATGGAGGCATTTTGTTATTCGTCTCATAATGTTATGGTTCGTAGCCTTTCTGATTTGTTTCGCTATCAAACGTGTTGTGTAGTTGTCAACCTGAGGGTCATCTGTGCAAAGCCTGAGTCTTCCCAGTTTTATTTCCACAGAGATAGCATGCCACGTTCACCTTGGTTTTCGCGAGAATTTTCAAAAAAAAATCGAAAAACTTCGAAAACGGTTGTTGATTTTTCACATATGGTATATTAGTAATAATTTATCTCAAATTTAATGTATAATTTAAAAATATAATGAAAATCACCATATTGTATTTAAAATAAGCAAGTTGATGGTCACTTCCGGTTAAAACGGAAGTCTGACATTAAGTAAATTATTTTCACTGAACTGGAATTTGTCTCAATCGTATTTGTGTAAATTTTCAAATTTCAAATCGGAGCAGATATTGAGAAACGGCTAACTAAAGGTCTTGGCGCCACACCGTGTACACAAATACCCATATTTTGATGAGCTTTTTTTTGTTTGTGCGACTGGTGTTTGTCAGAGGCCGCCATCTTGATTTTTTTAGATGGCAACTTAGGTTTAATTTGGTGTCATATGGCAGGTAAATGATTTAGAAATACAATGCATCATAAGGTTGTTTATTCTAAAATAACGAAGACAATTAAAAATTAGACAAATACTTCATGTGAATGAAATTTTTTTTGAAAATTAGGTTACTTAATTGAAGAAAAACACAATAACTGCTCAAATTGTTGTCCATTCACTTCTTGACAATATCTAAGTCTGTTATCAAAAGCGCCTAATGAATTTTGCAGATATGCTGGAACAATATTTGCGATCGCAGTTCTAATCCAATCGTAAGTGTTCCGAGGGCTTGGGAGATGTAAATAAGACAATTAAACAAAAAATGGGGACCGGGTCAGTTGAAGTCCAGCGGGAGGGAAAATGTGGGAGAAAAGGGAAGACAACCTCGCGAAATGAATCCTTTTTTTTTAATGCAAGCTGAAAGACAAGCTAGGACCTACAGCAAGGCATAGAAAAGGCGGGAGTGAAAATCCACAACTACACAATTCGCAGACACCTTTTGGAGGAAGGAAGAAAAGCTGCGAGACCTCCAGAGAAACAACTTCTAACAGAACAGGGTACCCAGCAGAAATCAAATATCAAATTCCCTGACATTTCCAGGCCCCTCGAGTACATTTTTCATAATACTCGAAATAAAAAAGACATATACCGGAATACTTTATTTATGAACAAAATAAATAAAAATTACGAACAAAAAATTTACATAATAAAGAACATAAGTATGGTTAGCTCTGTTAAATTTATAACATACAGCATGTTCGAGAAGAAAATGTGCAATTTTTTCATGACAAACTTAGCCTCCGGAAAGAATTTTCAAGTGTGATGGAACAAACCAGAAGTCTCTATGTGGCGTAGAAACTTGGCAAACCATGTTGTTCATATATATAAATTTGAATAAGCCTGGGAAATGGGTTCCAAAAGCTCAGATTTGCGCCGATTAATTTGTTTTTGAAAATTCGAAAGTCATTACCTCTCTAAAAGCGAAGCTTTATTTATGAAAATTCGCTGAAAAAATGAAACAAAGATACTGTTTACACGCGCCATTTACAAATCCCAAATATTTTGCAACTTTCAAGATGATTATAAAGGTTAAAATAGAATAAACACATTCACAGCAGCACTGTACCCGGCCAATACATAAAACGCATTTTGCAATTTATGCATTCAAGGAATAACATTCCAAGTGAGATGTACATATGAAACATGTTTGAGATAGATGAAGAAGACGCTATTTAAATGCGCGCATGATGTGGCATACGCTGCGTTCATTGGCGGATTTAATTGATATTGGTACCAAAGGTAAGCCGCATTGTTATCAGATATATTTTCCTAGGTATGAGAAAACTATTTAGGTGAGAAATTTCATATAATATATGTGAAATAAAAATAAAAATGCATCTGCTAGTGATTTCGTTAGGAATTTTACAGATATATAATTTCCAGGTCTACTGAATGATTTCCATGCCATTTGAGTAAAAACACAAATTTCCCTGATATTTCCCTGACATTTTAGTGGGTATTTCACTTTCCCTGATTTTTCCAGTTTTTCCCGGTTTCCCAGGTTTCCCTGGGTACCGTGCAGAAGCTATGATGAAAAATAAAAGTGCGTTATAGTGACGAATTTTCATAGAACTCTTTTTAATGTTGAAAATGTTATTTTTTAAAGGAACACATGAAATTAAGTAGATAGTGTAACCTTTATAGTAAAAAAAATGTACTGTATTTTATCAAACTAATTTTTGTTTGAAAAAGTACAAAAATTTTCCGAAGATAAATTTAAAAATTTCAAAAAAAAAAACTAGTGTGACTTTCCTGGCCAACGAACCTATGCACGTAATTTACACAAAAACTACATCAGCCAAGATACAATTATTCACAGAAAGCTTTTTAACAGGAATTAAAAAAATGTTTACATGAAGATTTGTAAGCAATCTGTTTCATGAAAATTTAACAATTTTTTACAATGATTGACTAAGTAAATTTGAAAGCGTCCTCTATATGGCATATCGGTTTTTTTGGACGAATAATACAATGGAAAACCTCCCTAAATACGCCATTTTCATGGGACTCCGATTTCAATTGGTAAAGACGCCATATCACAATTTCTGATATGTGCCAAAATGTAAAAAGCCTGGACGCAGCAAGTGCGTTATGGTAGTGAATTTTCATAGAAATGATCTGGCACAAAATATTTTATTATAACTTTTTTTCTTGCAACATAGAAATCTAAATTTTGGTGTATAGTTTACTCTTTATATAGTAAACCTACTTACCAAATTTGGTTATCATAGCTTTTTTATTTTTTTATTTTTTTAAAGTTTTTTTCGAATGAAAAAGGAAGGTACAAGCCAAATTTGGTCAAAATCGGCCCATTATTTTTTGAGTTATCGGTGTGATACATATACATACATATATATATATATATATATATATATATATATATATATATATATATATATATATATATATATATATATATATATATATATATAAGATTGAAACTGACCCCGGATATGAGTTCTAGGGGTCCTAGTTCGCGCTCATTTGCAAACATTTTTTCAAAATTCAAAAGTCGGGATCTCCCCATTAGTGAATTTTTTCTACAAAAATTCACTAAAAGTTGCAAAACAATTGAAATAACTCGAAAACGATGGACGATATTAATTTTTTGTCCGTACAAGCATGCATTAAATTTGGATAGAAAATGCAATAATGCTACATTAAAAGGGGTGTTCCATTAAAAAAACTTGTATCACCAACGAGTTCTGGAGCAGCCTGTGATTGTCAACATAATTTTATAAGATGCAGCTCAAAACACCCTATAAATAACTTTTATAATATTTTTCCGTTTCTTGTATAATAACGGATATATTGAGCTTTAAAAATGCACCACCCTGTCGGGAGGGGCTAGTTCGCGTTCTCCTTTCAGGAAATATTTTTTAAATTCTAAAACCGCGGTCTTCTCAATAACGAATTTTGTCTATGAAAATTCGCGAAAAAGTATAGTGGATTAAACCACAAACCCTATAACTGAGACTACTGCCAAAGCATCAGAGAAAGGGTTTATTTGAAATGACTTTTCTGCAAATATTTTAGTAAAATGAAGGACAATGATGGTTGAAGCTGTAACTTACGGCTTTGTAAAACACATTCATTATGACATCTTTTCTACATAACCCGTATTTGTTTTAGGTTCTCCGTCTAAAAATTGAAAATTTTTACGTTTCAAATCGCGACTTTGACGTTTTAAAAATAAAAGCTATAAAATTTTCAAAGTAAGTTTTCTGTTATTTCTTGACCCTTTCAAGAAAACATAATCATTGTCTGTAATATACAATATTTTGTTATCCACACAAAATATTTTGATTTTGTGCATTTCTCTAGTCATTAGTAGCCACCCAAATTTTTTTCTTCAAATGTCTATATATTTTTTCATTTTAACTCAGGTATTTGAATTTTAGTATGTAGGGTAAGTTTAATAGTGTAAACCTGAGTCAACCAAATTTGTTTGCCATAGCTTTGTTATTTTCGAAGATACAAAAATTTTCCGAAAGAAAACCCAAAATTTTCCAGGAAAAACTGGTTGGGTTTTCCTGGATAACGAACTTACTCAAGTCTACAAAAAGAAAGGTACCTACCAAAGTCTATCAAACTCCGCCCATTATTGTTTGAGTTATCGGTACGATATATAAATATATATATATATATATATATATATATATATATATATATATATATATATATATATATATATATATATATATATATATATATATATATATATATATATATATATATATATATATATATATATATATATATATATGAACACGGATCTCCCCATTAGTGAATTTTTCGTAATACGAAATATTCGCTAAAAGACTAAAAAATACTGATTTGCGCAAAAAATTGGCTCATTGAACAGAAGAACACTGAAGAGATGTCTTCTTCTTGGATGAGACACCGTTTTTGATGCAGGGGTACCGATCAACGTTGGTGCGAAAAGGTGTGGACGAAAAGTTTACTGCAGCTCACTTGATCCAGATAGTGAAACATCCAGTCGAAAAGATGTTTTGGGGCTGTTTTTCATGCATGGAAACAGGCTAACTTATACCAATCGAAGACATGATAAACAATGAAAAATATAAAGAGATGTTAGAAACGTGTTGATCCAGAGAACTGCAAAAAGTTCAAGCAGTTGACGAACCAATCTTCCAGCAAGATTCACCACCGTGTCTTGTTTTCAGAAGATGGCGAAACATTTCTAGGACAAAAAGATTACCCTTCTAGATTTCCCTAAAAATTAACCGGACATTAATCCTATTGAGAACTTGCTGTCTATGTGCAAGGCCAGATTGCTAAAAATGGATTGTACAACACAAATCAAAATGATTGAGACTGTCATTCGGGTGTGGTTTTGAAATGACAAAATGAAGGAGAATTGCAGAAACTTAATTGATTCTAAGTTAAAGACGAGTTGAAGCTGTAATAAAAACGAAAGGGGAACATACAGGTACCCTACTGAATAATACTAAAAGATTTATTAACTAGTACTGTTTTTCTTTAAAAAACGATATCTGACGTAAATCTGCACATTAATTTGCACAATAGGTACTGTAGTTTTTACCATAGCATCTAAATTCAATTTTGCCACTGGAAAGTTTTCAGGCTAACTAGATATCAGTATACCCTTGTATGTAGTTATTTCGTGTTGTAATTATACACCAAGTGCTACTGTAGTATCCAATAAAAGGGCCAGAATTCTTTAAACCCATTATGTAAAGTTGCCATTTGAGCTGCAATCATCGTTTTATAAAACTCTCGTAACCGTCCGATAATTTCAACCATGGAAAGTGCTCCTTTAATATTAAACGACACACTCAACTCACATTTCCTGTGGTGTTGTTGGATTAGCATAGCGATTCGAGAAAGTTGTTTCATGACAAACATATGTCTTATTAGTCATACACCTTTTATAGAACCTTCTCTTCGTCTCCCGTTTAATGTTTTATGTTTATCGAAACACCAGTACCTATCACTGTTTATTGCCGGCAGCGCTTCTATAACCGTTCACACACGCTCACACACACGCACACACACACTTGTACATAACGACTTAAGCACATTTTAACAACATGATAATTAGGTCTCCGGTTGATGACCTTTCTTTGTCCTCTAAGCGTTAGCCCGCTCATAATACCGTTACACCTGGGTGGTTGCTCGATTATCCAAGTCGTCTGTATGTCTCATGCTCGATATCGACATCCTCTAGATAATTTGATCATCTTCCGCTGATTTAATTCTCGTTTTTAAATGCGTTAATGTCAACGCTATCTTGCTAGAACATAGAAAATATTAAATAATGCAGAATGTCTTTGGGGATTGGTAATCTTGTTATTATTTGTGTTTTTTCTTGAAAAGGACATTTGAGACAAAATACATGGATTTAAAATGTAGGAGTGGGTGGTGGATGGAGATACAAACAAAAAAATGTTTCACGTTTTTAGCGAATTTTCGTAGAAAAACAGTTCGTTACTGATCCCCGTTATTTCCTAGAGCCTGTGGAATGCATTTGCCTATCCGACAGACATATTACCAAAGTGTAACGTTTGTTACGTCACATTGATCATTTATTTCATCAAGCCAACATATATTTTTACTCTATTGTCTGTAGATACTTTTATTCATAGCGTAGGTAACCCTGTCTCTTTTTAATCCCACTCAGTTTGTGGTTTACACACACTTTTTAATGCCATTCAGTTTTAAGTTTACACATAGTTGGCTGAACTGTCCTCATGCGCCTGCCCTATCTAGGTTAGGACGTTTATAAATAGCAGACATTTTTTCAAGACGCTCCTTTTTAATTTGCAATTTGTACCAGCAAACAATAATCATTCAGAGATAAAGCTACAGCACCTTGCTCATGGGTAATTATGTGTTATATCTTAATTTGATCTGCTTGATTTCATTTCCATGCTTGTATACTTTGAATTACATGTACATAAGCTCTCTGGTATATGATCATGTCACTACTTAACCTGGAAATAAAACATTTTGATTTGATTTAGTTTATTTGTAAAATATAATTACATTAGTTTCTAAATGGACACTATCGTATTACCAGGGGGGCATTATTACTGCTGTGAAAAGTGTGCTAATTAATGCACTCTCTATGACAGGCCCTTCGGAAGGAGATGAAATTAAAACCTTCGGAAAAAGACGCAATTAAAACCTTCGTAAGAATAATTCCAATAAATCGTCATAGAAGACCGTAGTAAATGAATTTAACAGCCATGCAACACTCCACGTAAGATGTAGTAACACATACAGAAGACGCTGCGGCTCGACATCTCAATTCAGCTGGACACGTCATTCGGCTTCAAGACCTAATGGGGTCCTAGTAACTTCAACCTCCTGTACTGGGCAGACTGTCCCGGGCTCAGACATGGGAAGTCAATAATTGACGAACCCAGTTCAAAGAGAGCTATGGATCTGCTAAATCTTAGCAGAGGACAGCTCAGAAACACAACAGGTCTCTTGACGGGACACATGACCGTCAATAAATACCTGCAGACTCAGCGGCGAGGGGGAGGAATCGGCCCAGCACATCTTGTGCGAGTGTAAAGCTCTGGGCCGCAAAAGAGAACTGATTTACGGTCAGTCTACACCGGAGACAGAGCAATACAAAACTTCACCCTACCAATCGCTGTGCAGACAAGTTCAAGGCACAGTGATTTTGGAATGGGTGGAGTAACACTAAGGGTATGCACAATCAACCAAAGGTTGCAGTGCTATCGGGGCGGCAAGGCCGCGGACGAGCCCTGAGGAAAAAAAACTCCAACCTCCCGCCGGATGCTACCTTCTTCCCCAAGATAAGTGTTGGAGGAAACAAATTCACGCTTCACACGTTTTATCAAACTTTTCTGTCATGAACTTGATCCTTTTAAATTTTACACACACACAGATATATATATATATATATATATATATATATATATATATATATATATATATATATATATATATATATGGCAGAGTGCTAATGTAAGTAACCTATCAATTTTATTATTCTCTTTGAGTTTTAGTGAATTTTCGTAGAAAAAATTCACTAATGGGGAAATCCCGACTTTTGAATTTTGAAAAAAATTGTGCAAATGAGCGCGAACTAGGACCCCTAGAACCCATATCCGGGGTCAGTTTCAATTTTTATATGTTTATATATATATATATATATATATATATATATATATATATATATATATATATATATATATATATATATATATATATATATATATATATATATATATGTATGTATCACACCGATAACTCAAAAAATAATGGGCCGATTTTGATAAAATTTGGCATGTACCTTTCTTTTGTAAATGGCTTGGTTAGTCAGGAAAATCGGACGAGGTTTTCCGGGAAAATTTTGAGTTTTCATTCGAAAAAAATTCTTATCTCAAAAAGTAACAAGCCGATTTTAATAAAATTTGTCATGTACTTTCCTTTTGTAAATCGCTTTGACAAGTTTGTTAGTCAGGGAAATCGGACGAGGTTTTCTGGAAAAATTTTGAGTTTTCATTCGAAAAAATTCTTATCTCAAAAAGTAATAAGCCGATTTTAATAAAATTTGGCGTGTACCTTTCTTTTGTAAATGCCTTTGATAAGTTCGTTAATCAGAAAAATCTGACGAGGTTTTCCGGAAAAATTTTGAGTTTTCATTTGAAAAAAAAATTTATCTTAAAAAATAAAAAACCTATGATAACCAAATTTGGTAGGTAGATTGAGGATATAAAAAGTAAACTATACACCAAAATTTAGATTTTTATGTTACAAGAAAAAAAAGTTATAATAAAAAATTTTGTGCCAGATCATTTCTATGAAAATTCACTACCATAACGCACTTGCTGCGTCCAGGCATTTTATTACATTCAAATTCATATTCAAATTTTTAGGTACCTTTGGTACTCATTCTGTCACTACTTTGTAAAACTTTGTATTCCAAAATAAACTGCTTGAATTTGTATGCTTGTTTTTTTTTTTGGTTCCTTGAAGGTACGCACACCGGTTTCGCTTTAATTAGAGCTCGTTAGTGCGGTATACTAATCACACCGAGAGCACACCTATAAAGTAATACTGCTATGGTAGCCAGCGTCCTAGAACATATGTACGTTCGTTAATTATAGATTGGGTATATCATTTGAATTTTCTATATTCTCTAAGCGAATTTTTTGTAAAAAAATAGTTATTTTTCGCAGAAACTTTGTTGTGTTTCGGTAGACATCATTTTTCGTAAGATTTTTCTGGCATTTTGGTAATTAATAATAAATGTTTAATAAATTATTGTAAAAAATGTTTTCAGATTTTGTGAAAAAATTGTTTTGCAAATTTTCAAGCAATTTTTTTTTGGAGTATGGTCGAAAAGCTTTTTGTGAATAATTATATCATGGTAGGTGGACTTGACAAATACTGTGGGCACTCCGCACCATCAATTTCCATGGTAAAAAAGTGGTTTACTGAATTTAGTTGCCGCAGTACAATCACAAATGATGCTGAACGTTCTGGACGCCCAGTTGAGGTCGCTACACCCGAACTATGGAAAAAATTCACGATATGGTGTTGGCCTATTGGAGATTGAATGTGCTGGATGTTGTAAAGCCATAGGCATATCACATGGCTCAGTGGTTTCGATTTTGCATGATCACTTGGGTATGAGAACGCTATCTGCAAGATGGGTGCCGTGTTTGCTCACAATCGACCACAAACGCAATCGTTTGACAACTTCGAAGGATTGTTTGGCGTTGTTCAACCTCAATAGGGACGAGTTTTTGCGCCGTTTCGTAGCCGTGGACGAAACATGGATTTGCCACAACAAACCAGAGACCAAGCAGCAATCAAAACAGTGGGTTTCTCCGTGCGAATCGGCGTCGAAGAAGGCCAAGGTGGGTTTGTCAGCCAATAAAGTCGGCGACCGTTTTTTGGGATGCAAGCGATATAATCCACATTGATTACCTTGAAAAAGGAAGAACAATCAATGGCGAATATTATACCAACTTATTGGACCGATTCAATGATTATTTGAAGAAAAAATGACCGCATTCGGCGAAGAAAAATGTTCTTTTCCACAAAGACAATGCAAGGGTGCACACATATGTACTCTCCATGGCGAAATTGCATAAATTGGGCTACGAATTGCTCCCTCATCCGCCCTATTCTCCGGATTTAGCCCCGAGTTACTAATTCTTGTTTCAAAACTTAAATAAATGGCTCGGCGGAAAGATATTTGACTCCAATGATGAAATCATCTCACAAACAAATACCTATTTTGAGGACCTCGACAAATCTTATTTTTTGGAGAAACGTTGGACGAAGTCTGTAGAGCTCAAAGGAGACTATGTTGAGAAATAAAATGATTTTTTGTCAAAAAACCTGTGTTTCATTTAAAAAGTCACGGACTTATTGCCCGGCCTCGTATATAGGTTATACTGATAACCAAATTTGATGCCTGCTTTCATGAAAAAAAGACATATTTGCTATTAGAAACATTTTAATGAAAATTGACTACTATAAGGCTCTTGCTGCGTCCAGACTTTTAGTGAATTTTCTTAAAAAAAATTCACTAATGAGGAGATCCCGACTTTTGAATTTTGAAAAAATTTCTTCAAATGAGCGCTAATTAGGCCCCCCAGAACACATATCCGGGGTCAGTTAAAATTTTTATATGTTTATATATATATATATATATATATTTATATATATATATATATATATATATATATATATATATATATATATATATATATATATATATATATATTTATATATATATGTATCACACCGATAACTCAAAAAATAATGGGCCGATTTTGATTAAATTTGGTGAAAAAATTCCTTTTGCAAATGGCTTGGATAAGTTCGTTAGCCAGGAAAATCGGTCCAGGTTTTCCCGGAAAATTTTGTGTTTTCTTTCGAAAAAAATTTATATCTCCGGAATTAACAAAGTAAGGGCAACCAAATTTGGTACATAGACATCCCTATAGGTAAGCCACCTACCAAAATTTAGCTCTGTAGGTCAAAAGACAAAAAAGTTATAGGCATTTAAAGAAAAATAAATTGGGGTTTTCCATAAAACGTCAAAGTTACGATTTAAACGTCAAAATTGGCAACATTTAGGAAAAGAACTTGAATCTAATACGGTCTATGGAAATAAAATGTCTCAAGAAGGATGTTTTACAAACCCTGAAGTCTTAGTTTCAACCGTCATTGTCCTTCATTTTAATAAAATATTTCCAGAAAATTCATTTCAAATAGACCCTTTCTCTAACGCTTGGCAGTAGCCTTAGCTACAGAGTTTATCGTTTAATGGTATATAATTTTTGTAGAATTTTCGTAAAAAAATCAATAAAGCTCAATATATCTGTTACTATACAAGATATGAAAAAGAAATGTATATATTAATTATAAGGTGTCTTGAGCTTCATCTTAAAAAAATAGTTCTACAATCACAGCGTGGCCCATAAGTCGTTGGTGATACAAATTTTCTTTTTTTTTTTTAATCAAACACGCCTTATGTTATTGCATTTTTGCATTTTACATCGAAATATAAGGCATGTTTGTAAGAAAAAAAAATTCTGGACGCAGTAAGTGCGTTATGGTAGCGAATTTTGATCAAATGCTTAATATTTGAATAGCTCAATTTGCTATTAACCTATAAGGTTGACCAAGTAACGAGTTTTTTCGGGAACACTTTAAGTTTACTTTCAGGAATTTTTGTACATTTTCAAGCAATAAAGTTATTTTGATGAAACATGGCACATTGTTTTTACTATATAGGTTATACTGGTAACCAAATTTGATGCCTGCTTTCTTAAAAAAACACACATTATTGCTATTAAAAAATAGTTTTATGAAAATTCACTACCATAACGCACTTGCTGCGTCCAGAGTTCTTTGTAATGTTATATTTTGTTTTGGTACACAAAAGATGATGAAGAGTCGATCTGAACAAGGAAATAACGCGTTTACTGATATGAAGGCAGTAAATTATAAGCATCTATAGGCAATTTTGACCGAAACTACCGATTTCCATTTAAGCATAGGGGGAATATAAATGAAAGGAGTGCCCATATTTCACCTGTCAAAACGGTGTCACCAATGAACTGAGATTGATGGTTATGCATTGGCGCGTTTTATCACTGCGTTGGTGATAAACTTACTCAGAGATAGGGAAAATGGAATACCCTTGGTTGTAAAATTTGCATGGAAAATAAATGCACTTATCAGAATGCATGACGGAAAATGCATCATTCTACGAGGAAGAGGGATTCTAGACTTTCAATAAAAATATGTATAATTTAGGAGTCCATAAGGTTTTATGGCAATCTATCAAATTTTAATAGGTTTTCAACGTTCAGTTACTATTTGTCATAAATACTGTTTTAGTAACTCTGTCAGCAATCCAGAATCTAACGACCGTTTTATATAATTCGTTACTCGTTAGGGGGTGTTGCGCTTTAAAATCACACACACACACACACACACACACACACACACACACACACACACACACACACACACACACACACACACACACACACACACACACCCACACCCACACGCACACGCACACGCACACGCACACGCACACGCACACGCACACGCACACGCACACGCACACGCACACGCACACGCACACGCACACGCACACGCACACGCACACGCACACGCACACGCACACGCACACGCACACGCACACGCACACGCACACGCACACGCACACGCACACGCACACGCACACGCACACGCACACGCGCACACACACACACACACACACACACACACACACACACACACACACACACACACACACACACACACACACACACACACACACACACACACACACACACACACACACACACACACACACACACACACACACACACACACACACACACACACACACACACACACACACACACACACACACACACACACACACACACACACACACACACACACACACACACACACACACACACACACACACACATGTAAGTGAGCGCTGATATCTCCCGGATAGATAGACTATCTTCTTCTGTGCATAATCGATATAAAAGGAAACCAGTTATTGGAACTAACAAAACCTCTAAAAGCATGAAAATGAATGAAGTTCAAATGGGTCACATTCATGTTTTTCGCTTGAGCCCCGAGATACAGTCGGAGGACATATTGGCGCACATTGCACAAACTGCACCAGGAATTTGAGTTAGTTGCGAAGATGTCACAGGAAATAATCACTCTGTCTCATTCAGAGTTACTTGTCCTATAGTGTTAACCAGTGAAGTATACGAACCCGAGATCTGGCCAGAAGGCACTGCCATCAGAAGGTATTTTTTCAAAATTAATTCAAATTTTTACCAGGAGGGCTCGTCACGCAATCTAATTCCAAAGTAAAGCTTGGCTTGGATAAGATGAGTGACTGAAAAACAGTAAAAGCTTTGCACTACAATAATTAAAACTTGAGGAGCAAAGTTGTTTTGCTTATCGTCTATTGATGGTCCTTGTATAAAAGCTACACCAATGTCTCCAGTTATTGCCGTCAGAGACATATCCATGATGGCTCCAGTATTTTTAGTGAATTTTCGTAGAAAAAATTCACTAATGGGGAGATCCCGACTTTTGAATTTTGAAAAAAATTTTGCAAATGAGCGCGAACTAGGACCCCTAGAACCCATATCTGGGGTCAGTTTTAATTTTTATATGTATATATATATATATATATATATATATATATATATATATATATATATATATATATATATATATATATATATATATATATATATATATATATATTTTACACCGATAACTGTAAAAATAATAGGCTAATTTTGATAAAATTTGGCATGTACCTTCCTTTTGTAAATGGCTTGGATAAGTTCGTTAGTCAGGAAAATCGGACGAGGTTTTCCGGGAAAATTTTAAGTTTTCATTCGAAAAAAAAATTATCTCAAAAAATAAAAAAGCTATGATAACCAAATTTTGTAGGTAGGATTACGATATAAAAAGTAAACTATACACCAAAATTTAGATTTTTATGTTACAAGAAAAAAAGGTTATAATAAAATATATTTTGTGCCAGATCATTTCTATAAAAATTCACTACCATAACGCACTTTCTGCGTCCAGGCTTTTGTTAAAGTCGAGATTATACAATACTGTATGCCTCTTGTTTATGTTCATGTACTTTCTGCAGATTTTGTATTTGAGTGTTCCGGTATCCGTTTTAACAATTGTACGGGAATATTTGTAATCTATAGATCAGCTAACAGTGACTATTAGTTATTTAATGACAAACTGAATAAACTACTGAGGTTTGATAACAGTAGGTTTACAAATTAAGTAATATGTGGCGATTTTAATGTAGACTGCAGTAAAATGAAAGGAACAATAAACTCTTTATTGATTTAAATTTCTCAAACCAGTTAGTAAACTTGGTAGTTGAACCTACACCGATATTTAAAAGCAAGTCGGGTGTTAGCTGCAGGATGATTGATTATGTAATAACCTACATAAAAAAAGATTTAAACTGTATAGTTATTGATCCAGGTTTGTCAGATCATATGGCACAGGTCAAGTGGTCTGAACAAATAAAAAAGCCCAGGGAGTCAGGTTTTCTAACAAGATTATGCCGTTGGTTCATTTATGATGCTTTTACAGAATTTCAAATTATTTTTGCATCTCAATACATATCTTTCGAGGATACAGACTGTCAAAATATCGATGACTTGTTCGATGTATTTTTCGACCATTTTTCCTATTCTTACAATGTTGCGTTTCCTGAAAAGTCTCAGAAAATATATAGTGGAGCTAAGAAATATGACTTCAGAGCACCAAATGAGTTGAAAACTGCGTTTAAGAACTTAACATTCTTTAACTCTTATAGAAGATTATGAGGATAATAATAGTAAGTACAATTTAATGAAAAAGCAACTTGAACATAAACTTAAACAAGAAAAACATAATTATTATGCTGGTATAACTTCATAGTCTGATAACAAAAATAAGATACTCTGGTAACTTGTGAATACTCATCTAAATAAAATACCTAAAAACAAAACAGAGATTACATTAAAAATAAATAACAAAATAATGACTGCCAAGCGTTTAATATGTAATTCATTTGCAAAGTACTTTGCCTGTGGTGTCAAAGAACAATTGACTGCTCATTTTGGTGTTTTTAACTATAAAGAGTGTACAACCTCCATAATGGTGCGCGATAGTTTTTATTTTTATCCACTGATAGACACTGAAATGACAAACGTTATTCATAAACTTAAAAATAAAATATCTACTGGCTTAGATGATATTGCAGTCACGGTGATTAAACCACTTTCTAAATTGATATCGCGTTATCTAACGGTAATCTTGAATATCTCGCCAGTTTCCCTTGAAATTGAAAAAAGCCCAAGGGGTACCAATATATAAAAAAGATAATCCGTTGTCAGTGGAGAACTATCGATCTATAATGGCCTTGAGTCCGTTTTCCAAAATTATGGAAAGAATTACGCATAACAGGATAACGGACTTCCCAAGTAAAAATAACGTATTATCTCCTAGTCAGTACTGTTTCGCGTGGGATGTTCCACAGAACTCGCCTGCGCGGACATCGCACCGCATATTGCGGATTGTGTTGATAAAATGCATCACACCGTGGTCATATTTTTTGACATGTCTCGCGCTTTTGACACCACTAATTGTAGTTTCCTCGAAAGAAAATTAAATGCGGTCGGACTTAGGGAACCCTGTTGATGATTGGCTTGTGTCGTTTGTAATAGCCAGGCGATTGGTAGTCGCGGTGGACGGTGTTAGATCTGATGAATATCATGTAAAGCTGGGCGCTCCGCAGGGAAGCGTCCTCGGGCCGCTTATGTTTATGTTGTACGTAAATGATCTTCCCAATTATCTGACAGGTGGAAGGTTGTTTATGTACGCGGATGAGATAGCAATCATAGTTTCGGATCCCCTATTGTCTGAGGTATTGTAAGGTGGATAGTATTTTGTCACACTTTGGTCACTGGTACTGCAGCAATCACCTGAGTGTAAATAGTTCTAAGACAGTTTGTGTAGAGTTTACTGGAAGATGTGGAGATAGATATTAATTTTAAATTTATTGATAACTATATTACCTTAAGTACCTCCACCAACTTTTTAAGTTGCATTTTAGATAATAGGCTTTCATGGTAGACTTAAATATAAGGTATATCGAATAAAGTGGGTAAGGCTATTTTTGCGCCATGAAGCTGAAGAACAGCCTTAGTGAAATTTTTTCATTAATGTGTATTTTGCATTGGCGTATAGTGTGCTGGCATACACCATAATAATATGGGGGAATGCAAATGATATACACAGGGTTTTGTATAAAGAGAATCATGCAGGACTACTTTTTAAAATGTCGACTGTCACAGGGGTGTACTTGTATAAACTCTTAAGTTTCTCATATCCACGTAGGAACAGCTGTATTAAAGTGCACTTCACAACTACACTACCCGGGCAATAATTGATATCCACTTGCCAAATTACCAGTATACGATCTATAAGAAATCACCTGCTGGCTGTTTTTATTTTAATACGCTTCCTCAGGAGGTTAAGGCTGCAGATACACCGAGCTACTTTAAACATAAGTTACAATCATTTTTGGTTAACAATTCTTTTTATATTATCAGTGAATTTACTGAAACGTGTACAGGTCCTCATAAGCGGAGAGAATGATAATAATGGTTGTAAAAATAGCACCGTTGTGACTGTAAATTTAGGTTTAATGTAACCTGATTTTATATTTTTGTAGTTGCTACTGTATGTAAAGTGGTGTTGTTATTTTTTGAAATCTGTTTTTGTAATTATTTATTTACTGATATTTTATGTTTATCTGTTTCTTTGACATGCCTGTAGTATGTATGTACTTGATCAAAGGCTAATAAAATTATCTATATATATATATATATATATATATATATATATATATATATATATATATATATATATATATATATATATATATATCCTATAAAAATTGGGAGAGGAGTACGCCAGGGAGATACGATGTCTCCAAAACTGTTTATCAACGTCCTGGAATATGTGTTCAAGAAGCAAGATTGGGACCAGAAAGGTCTAAGAATAGACGGCCAAAGTCTGTCAAACCTACGGTTTGCAGACGACATTGTATTACTGGCTGACAACTTGGAAGATATTCGAGTGATGCTACAGGAACTTTAGGAGGTCTGTGCAACAGTAGGTCTCAAAATGAACATCGGAAAAACAAAATTGATGACAAACCTCGTCCCTAGTAACAACCTGATTATTAAAAACTCACATATTTGGGCCACGAGATAAGCATATCCAAAGCCAACCAAACATGCGAGATAAACAGGAGAGTTATACTCTCTCCTGGGCGGCTCACGGCAAACTTCGAGACATTTTCAGAGGCAACCTTCCAGTATGCTTGAAAAGAAAAGTTTTCAACCAATGTGTTCTACCCGTTATGACCTACGGCGCCGAAACACTAACCCTTACCAACGCTTCTGCTAAGAAACTAAAAGTAGTACAGCGCAAAATAGAGAGGTCGATGCTTGGCGTTTCGTTACGTGACCACATTAGAAATGAAGAATTACGCAGAAGAACAGGCGTGACTGATGTGGTCGTACATGTGGCAACACTCAAATGGAAGTGGCTCGCATGCAAGATGACAGCTGGACAAAACGATTACTTGAATGGAGACCCAGATCCGATAAAAGAGACAGGAGGAAGACCACCAACTCGCTGGACAGACGACATTACAAAAATTACAAAAAACTGGATTCGTAGCGCTCAAGACAGAAAACAATGGACTCAACTAGGGGAGGCCTATGTCCAGCAGTGGACGCAGAGGGCTGACTGATGATGATTATATATATATATATATATATATATATATATATATATATATATATATATATATATATATATATATATATATGGTTTATAATTTTCGTACACAAATTGTGTAGATCATTTCTATTAAAATTCGCTACCATGACAAACTTACAACGCCAGACTTTTTTATTATTAGCTTAATTTTTTATGTATATGTATATGTATTATAATAAAATAACATGCATCCTTACTTTAAAATGGGTTTGCCAGAAATCAAAATATCGAAAATAGAAGAAATAATTTGAAAATTTAGAAGTTTGAAAAATTATATAGAAGATTCAAGTAAATCATTTATAGAAAATACGCATTCCAAGCAAAAGAAAGTAGCCGGCATGCTTAAAATAAGAGACAGTATTTTGAAAATATTGGGCAAATCTGTCTTTTAAAAAACTATAAACGCCACTTTTCACTCATTAAAATATTATTATTCTTTACTTTTATCTTCAGTTTGGTAATCAACCCTCTCCACAACAAGCACAATGTTCCCGCGCGGTGCTAAAATTCAAAATATTATATTTTTATGAAATACCAAAATATAAAAGTATTGCTTATATATTTAGGATAGAAGATACAACAATTTTAGTTGAATATAGAAAACATCTATTAACGTTTGTTTTATAAATATTCCAACGAATTTCATATTTTGCAATTACTGTGGAGGTTTGCGTTAAAATTGTTTTGCCCTCAGAATGGTAAATAGCCTATGAACTGTTTTAACTTGTCCAGTAAAATCAATATACGCTTGAAAGTCATAATATCGATGCCATTTAAATTATAATGGAATAAGTTGCCATGTATTCTACACATATGGGTTTAAAACGTAATTTATTATAATTACAAATTTTAATTATTACAAACCCAATGAAATGTGCAAAACAAATACATTCCACGTTATGGCTATTAATTCAGTTTTATATATAACTTTGGAACAGCGCTATTAAAGTTGGGTTGCCATTTTTGCATATGAATTGCCTGAAAACATCATGAGGTGATACGTTTAATATTCATGCAAATTTATTTTAAAATATAAGGGAGTCAATATTTTTCCAATTGTTTTCGCATTATAAATACGCTATGCGCTAAAATAAAATTGCATTTGTGATACATTTAACATACAATACAATATTTACTTGCGCTGAAAATTGAAAATCAAATTTGCTGCCGCCAATATCATTTTTCGACTAAAGGGTTATTTCTCGACATGTTTTAAATCATTTCGATTAATTTTTACCGACCTCAAAAAGGAGGAGGTTCTATGTTTGTCTGTATGTATTTTTTAAATGTATATTTAACGATATTTTCGTCAATTGTCGATATTTCTTTTTTTTTAATTTCAACAACACACCACGTGGGCTTACAGCCTAAATACTATCGTACCGTGGGTGTTGACAAGGAGGAAAGAGACAGCTTGTTAATTCTGGACTTGAAGGTTTGGAGGTTCGGAGGAGAAGGAAACACATGTGCCGGCAAGGAATTCCACAACTTAGAAGTCCTCGGGACAAAAGAGCGGGCATAACAAGATGTTCTAAGTCTGGTGACCTGGACAGTAAAAGGGTGCATTCGCTCTGTTCCCCTGGTAGATCTGTTGGGGGCAGCAGGTGGGGGAACTATGGAGGAAAGCTCCTCTGAGCAGTGCCCGTGCAGATATCTATAAAAGAGAGAGAGGTCACCAACAGCACGTCGGTGGGCAAGGGATGGCAGCCTTTGGGTGAGGGTAGGGTCACCGATGAGACGTATAGCTCTCTTTTGAATGGAGTCTAGGATAGCGAGTGTAGAAGCGGCAGCGGCACCCCAGATGTGGGAGCAGTATTTGAGGTTTGGCCTTATTCGTGAAGTATATAAGGTATAGAGATTAGCTGGTGAAAAGTATTTGCGAGCCCGGAAGAGGAAACCTAATTTCTTAGCAGCCGCTTCTGCAATTGATGTGACATGTTTTGAATGGGTATACTCCTGAGGTGGTCCCACTTTCACCAAGTCAGGATCTGATGATGGCATCTCAAGGAAATCCAGGGAAATACTCAAAAAAATTGTTACGTATGTTCACCGATATTTTCGTCAATTATGGACTAATTTTAAAGTACCCTTTATTGTTGAGGTTATACTCCCATTTTCACCAAGTCAGGATCTGATGATGTGAGCTCAGGGCAATCGAGGGAAATCCTTTTATAATCTATGTTACTTAAAGTTCTACTGTAATACGGCACTTTGACTATATTATAGCAGTTTTCTAATGCCGTACTCACTACAATAAAAATGGAAAAATAAATAAGCTGAAATTTTTTTACCGACTTTAAAACAGGCACTAAAATGCAAAAATAACTGGATTACAAGTTTTAATCCAAAAGATAAAAATAATTTAAATGAAATATTATTATGTACGCTACCTACCTATCTGTTTGAAATTACTGGGACCTCTAAAACCGATCCGCAAGGTCCATTTAAATTTAAGGACTTAGTATATATATATATATATATATATATATATATATATATATATATATATATATATATATATATATATATATATACCAGCCCTAGACCCATCACAATGAACAACCAAGTTATTCAAAGTAATGAGTCCTTTTCTCTTGTTGGCATTTCTGTGGATCGAAATCTTAATGGGCACCAACATGTCACATCAATTGCAGAAGCGGCTGCTAAGAAATTAGGTTTCCTCTTTCGGGCTCGCAAATACTTTTCGCCAGCTAATCTCTATACCTTATATACTTCACAAATAAGGCCAAACCTCGAATACTGCTCCCACATCTGGGGTGCTGCTGCCGCTTCTACACTCGCTATCCTGGACTCCATTCAAAAGAGAGCTATACGTCTCATCGGTGACCCTACCCTCACCCAAAGGCTGCCATCCCTTGCCCACCGACGTGCCGTTGGTGACCTCTCTCTCTCTTTTATAGATATCTGCACGGGCACTGCTCAGAGGAGCTTTCCTCCATAGTTCCCCCACCTGCTGCCCCCAACAGATCTACCAGGGGAACAGAGCGAATGCACCCTTTTACTGTCCTGGTCACCAGACTTAGAACATCTTGTTATGCCCGTTCTTAGGTCCCGAGGACTTCCAAGTTGTGGAATTCCTTGCCGGCACAGGTTTTTCCTTCTCCTCCGAACCTCCAAACCTTCAAGTCCAGAATTAACAAGCTGCCTCTTTCCTCCTTGTCAACACCCACGGTACGATAGTGTTTAGGCTGTAAGCCCTCGTGGTGTGTTGTTGAAATAATAAATATATATATATATATATATATATATATATATATATATATATATATATATATATATATATATATATATATATATATATATATATATATATATATAAATTCAAACTGACCTTTGTTTTGCGTTCTAGAGGCCCAAATTCACACTCATTTGAAAACATTTTTGCAAAGTCTGACCATCGATACCTTACTATTACCGATTTTTTCAAATAAAAATTCGTTAAAAAGTACCAAAACATTCCCGAAAATAAACTTAATATGTTTTCAGAAAAACTGGTCTGATTTTCCTAGCCAACGAACTTCTTCAAAGCATATGTCCACCTACCAAGATTTAATTATTATTCACAAAAAGCTTTTCGATAAAACAAAAAATAAACCATTTTTTAAAGAAAATCCGACAACATACTCCATTAACTTAGCTCACTGCAGAGATAATTTCTTCTATTAATAAATTTAAATATTTTTCAGCTGGTAGATTTCCCTCAATGAAGAACGGACCAATAATACTGCTGTCTTGTATACCAATCCATGCATTCTGTTTTATGGTCGCTTGATATTCTCGTTCTATTAAGACGGCGGACGAGTTCGCATATCAGCTAAAACGGACATTTTGCCCCCTAAAAATATACAACAATTTTTTTGATAACGCTATATTTTTGTAAGTATCTGAGTAACTGAAATGAGACTTTACATAATATGTAAAGGTATATATATATAAAGATTGTGTACCAAATTACTTAAAATTCACAACATATTATGTTGTGAATTTTAAGTAATTTGGTACACAATCTTTAGAGTTATTTTAATGCCTGACAGACAGAGTTAACTGTCAAGCGCAGATTGATTTATACAACCGAGACAAACCATACATCAACCGTAACCAAGCTAAAGAAATAACAGGCATAAAACATACTACCCGAACCAACAATCGTTAAATCTCGGCCACAAACATCGCAAACAACATCGCAAACGGCAGACGACATGAAATTAAAAATTTGCTAAATGATTGTTATGTAACTAAGAGATTGAATCAAGGGTTGCGGTGCTATCGGAGCGGCAAGGCCGCGGACGAGCCCTGAGGGAAAAAAAGGGATTGAATCAGTTTTTAAAATACACTATATTTGTAGCTTGATGAACGGCCCCAAATACAGTTTTAGCACAGCATCGTTATATTATGTTGTGGTTTTAGACTGAAAGTGTAGCATAATGTTGTAGAAATGTAAACAAAATCAAGTAAAGCCTCTATAAAAATGATTCGAAAATAGTTTCTTATATTTTTGAGCTTAAACATAAGACGTCATATAAGACCGAAACAGTCGTTGAATGTGGTTCAATGGTAACTCTACTAATTCTGTAATTAATTGTTACGTATACTTTTAATATAATATTCCGGGCATGAAGCCGGTGTCAAGTATCATGTAAACAAAACCTTAGTTAACGTATCCTTAGATAGCTCAGTGGTAGCGTGCTTGTATTCTACGCAGAAGATTGCGTGATCGATTCCAGCTCGACGAATGTATGGTTTTCTTTTGTTTTATTTTGACATTTCGAGAAACAATAGCGCACAAGTTTCATATGTTTTGAACAAGATCTCATTTTTATTTAAAACGCCTGAATAACTTTGCCACCTGTCACCTTTGAGTCTGAAATTATAATTTTCTGCAGACATTTTGTTATTGTTGATATTGAAAAAAATAGGTTTGAACAGGCTGAACAAAACGAAATCATTCTGGCGATCAATAAGGAAAAATAACTGCTACGTTTATAATTTGGCAGATACTTTACTTCTAAATAGGAATTAAGTTTCCTTCTGGAAATATTTGGTAACTCTAATGAAATTTGTAAGTTTCTTTTATTCTTCTTCTTCCCTTAAAGAGACTTACACTATCTACATATATAGCAAAATTAAAATTTTTAGCTTCATAGAAAATGGAGTTTTGAGCATTTTTCTCAAAAGGAGTTGGAGCACAATATTTCTTTGATAATAGAAAGATATTGATGGTAACACTTTCGGAAGAATTTTTCAAATGTGCGCGTACTAGGACCTCTAAAATCGATCTTCAAGGTCTGTGTAAGGTTAAAGTATTAATATATGCCGTATCATAATAGTGTACAATTCTTACGAAAATTCACTACTATAACGCAATTGCTGCGTCCCATTATTTTATTTGTAATTTGTCATTTTCTGTAATGTACAATATGCTAGCTTTTGTTGTTTGTTTTGTTGCTTATATTTAACAGGTCAGTTTAGTCGTTTGATGTCTCATTTGCAAGGTTTAGTCTTTTTAGCTTTTGATATTGCCTTTTAGTGAATTTTCTTAAAAAAAATTCACTAATGAGGAGATCCCGACTTTCGAATTTTGAAAAAATTTCTTCAAATGAGCGCTATTTAGGACCCCCGGAACCCAAATCCGAGGTCAGTTTCAGACTTTATATGTTTATATATATATATATATATATATATATATATATATATATATATATATATATATATATATATATATATATATATATATATATATATATATATATATATATATATATATATATATTTATGTGTCACACCTATAACTTAAAAAATAATGGACCGATTTTGATAAAATTTGGCACATACCTTCCTTTCGCAAGTGGCTTGGATAAGTTCGTTAGCCAGGAAAATCCGCCGAGGTTTTCCCGGAAAATTTTGTGTTTTCTTTTGAAAAAAATCGAAAAAAATTTATATCTCCAAAATTAACAAAGTAAGGGCAACCAAATTTCATACGTGGGTTTATATAACTAGAAGCAAGTTACCTACCAAAATTTAGCTCCGTAGGTTAAAGGACAAAAAAGTTACAGACATTCAAAGAAAAATAAATTTGGGTTCTCCTCAAAACGTCAAAATCGCGATTTTGAACGTCAAAATTGGTGAGTACCTTCCTTTTGCAAGTGGCTTGGATAAGTTCGTTATCCAGGAAAATCCGACGAGGTTTTCCCGGAAAATTTTGTGTTTTCTTTCGAAAAAAATTTATATCTCAAAAATTAACAAAGTAAGGGCAACCAAATTTTATACGCGGGTTTATATCATTATAGGCAAGTTACATGCTAAAATTTAGCTCTGTAGGTCAAAGAACAAAAAAGTTATAGGCATTTAAACAAAAATAAATTGAGGTTTTTCACAAAACGTCAAAGTTGCGATTTAAACGTCAAAATTGGCAACATTTAGGAAAAGAACTTGAATCTAATACGGGCTATGGAAATAAAATGTCTCAAGAAGAATGTTTTACAAACCCTGAAGTCTTAGTGTCAACCGTCATTGTCCTTCATTTTAATAAAATGTTTCCAGAAAATTCATTTCAAATAGACCCTTTCTCTGATGCTTGACAGTAGCCTTAGCTATATAGTTTATCGTTAATAGTATATAATTTTTGTAGAATTTTCGTAAAAAAAAATCAATACAGCTCAATATATCTGTTATTATGTTATTGCATTTTTGCATTTTCCATCGAAATATAATGCATAAATGATTAAACATTAATTATGACTAAAATAATTAAAACGCCCGCTGGAATACGACATTAAAACAAAGCTCTAACAACTGACTCGTTGGTCTAGAGGTATGAGTTCCGCTTAGAGTGCGGGAGCTCCCAGGTTCAAATCCCGGACAAACCCAAATACCTTTTATTTGCTTTTTTTTAACCGACTTCAAACAAGGACGAGGTTTTCAATTCGCCTGTATGTTTTTAGTGAATTTTCTTAAAAAAAATTCACTAATGAGGAGATCTCGACTTTTGAATTTTGAAAAAATTTCTTCAAATGAGCGCTATTTAGGACCCCTGGAACCCAAATCGGGGGTCGGTTTCAGACTTTATATGTTTATATATATATATATATATATATATATATATATATATATATATATATATATATATATATATATATATATATATATATATATATATATATATGTTTATATATTTATGTGTCACACCTATAACTAAAAAAATAATGGACCGATTTTGATAAAATTAGATGAGTACCTTCCTTTCGCGAGTGGCTTGGATAAGTTCGTTAGCCAGGAAAATCCGCCGAGGTTTTCCCGGAAAATTTTGTGTTTTCCTTCGAAAAAAATCGAAAAAAATTTATATCTCCGGAATTAACAAAGTAAGGGCAACGAAATTTGGTACACGGGTTTATATAGGTTATTATAGGTAAACTGCCTACCAAAATTTAGCGCTGTAGGTTAAAGGACAAAAAAGTTACAGGCATTTAAAGAAAAATAAATTTGGGTTTTCCTCAAAACGTCAAAGTCGCGATTTTAGACGTCAAAATTGTTAATATTTAGGCAATGAACCTGAAATTAATATGATCTATGGAAGGAAAATGTCTCAAGAATAATGTTTTACAAAGCCTGAACTTTTAGTTTCAATCGTCATTGTCCTTCATTTTACTAAAATATTCCCAGAAAATTCATTTCAAATAGACCCTTTCTCTGATGTTTTAGCAGTAGTGTTGGCTATAGAGTTTATCGTTTAATGGTATATCATTTTTGTCGAATTTTCGTAAAAAATCATTAAAGCGCAATATATCCGTTATTATGCAAGTTACAAAAAAAAGTTGTATACATTAATTGTAGGGTGTCTTAAGCTACATCTTAAAAAATATTTCCACAATTACAGGGTGGCCCATAGGTCGTTGGTGATTCAAATTTTTTTTTGTGATTTTTTTAATCGAACAGCATTTTTGTATTTTCCATCGAAATATAATACATCTTTGTAAGAAAAGAAATTCGGGACGCAGCAAGTGAGTTATGGTAGCGAATTTTCATTAAATGCTTCAAATTTTGAATCAATTTGCTATTAACCTATAAGGTTGACCATAAAACCAGTTTTTTCGGGAACAATTTAAGTTTACTTTCGGAAATTTTTATACATTTTCAAACAATAAAGTTATTTGGATGAAACATGGCACATTGTTTCTAATATATAGATTATACTGGTAACCAAATTTTGTGCCTGCTATTTAAAAAAACATTTTTATGAAAATTCACTACCATAACGCACTTGCTGCGTCCAGAGTTTTTTTACCTTTGATTGTGTCACTTTTAAGTTATCCACACTTGACTAAAACATTAGTCTTTTAATCTTTGACAGGCTTGGTTTTTGTAGTTGTTAGATTTTTATATCTTTGTGTTATACTTAGAATGCTACTTAGAAGAAATTTGCTTCCTAACAGACCACTTTTTTTATTTATAGGTAGTGGTCCCATGAATATGGTTCAACACAAAATGAAACGGTAGAGATTTTAAAAGAGTTTTGTTTGAAAGTATAAGAGTTCTAATTCAACCTTAAAGTATGTCTAACCCAGACGTTTTGACGTTTAGAAATTATATACCAAACAATTTTACTTTAATTTTGAATTGCATTTTCAATACCAAATGCACGATTGAATAAATGATTGAGTAGCCTTTTGAGCGACATGGCTTCGCTTTTTGCCATTTCAAATTTTAAAAAGGCTGATCTGTTTAGGAAGATGAAGTAGTAGTTTCGACATTCGCAAAAAATGTGTCCTCTCAAAAACAAAATGGACCTCCCCAAGGGTTTTTAAATAGATAACTGTTTATAAAAAATAATTAAATCAAACTTTCAATTGACGGTCAATATATTTTCTTTGAAATAGATTAGCCAACATTTTAAAACATTAAGCTGATGAGGTTCTTTTTATTTAAATCTTTATTCATGGTCTGGTTTTATACTAACAAGAGACATAATCACCTAACACCTGCTGTCTTGTTGTGGCTCTCTTTCATCTCTCGACCTATTTCCGTTCTCAGTATTCTGCAAGACGGTTATGTCGAGTGTGACTCAGGTATGATGACTCATGCGGCCATTTGTCATCACACGGATGCACACACCACTCTCGCAAATACGTATAACATAAATAGAATAACCTCTCAAAGAATTCTTGTATTCTAATCATGCTCTGCTTTAAATTTACATAGGATTAAGTATGTCCGGATCATCCAAACCTGATTTTTATCTAAAATACTGTTGGATTTTTATAGATACATAATACATATCTACAAGGGCTCCCTCAACTATGTAAGAGGCTATATGCAAATTAGTTAGGTGGCTTAATGAAATTACCATTACGAAATTTGGTATGAAGTAGTGCTGCAACGATTCTCGATAATAGAATAATCGATTAATCAACAAATCGCGATTTTTCACACCGCAGAAATTTGAAAAAAATCGAATAATCGAATAACCGATACATAGAATGACCAAAGAATCGATTTTCTTGAATGTACGCTATGTAAAAATCACGATAGAATAATATAATAAAACTAATCATTGAACGGGTAAACAGGAGACTGAATCAGTAATGATTGCTAATTGTTTCAAAAAAATTGTTATGTCAGGTACCAGTTTGTTTCGTTGTTATTTAAATAGTAAGCAGTTCTATGAGAAAACAGCAAGAAAATATGCTTGTCATTTAAAAAAACTTATGACGCCATCATTCAGAAATAGATGACGTCATAGATGTAATTTTTACGTAATAAGTTGGCAATTGAAAAGATAAAATTAACCGGTCCCTGCGATTTTATTGAAAAAAATTAAATAACGCATTTATGGATTATGTTTCAAACTTTATCACCACACTGTATATGTGGATCTTCTTAATACAGAATTTTATAACGCAAAGTCTTATCACTACCGTGACTTTTCAAAGCCAAAATACTAGCGACCAACACAAATAGATATGAATAAACAATACTTTTATTAAATTAATTTAATAACACTAACACAATTTACATAAAATAACCCATAACGTAACAAAGGACCAGACAAGGTCGCAATATAGAACCACATTCAATATACTATTTCACACATACACACCGAATAAGAAAATTGGAGAGAAAGAAAGCCGTTAACATAATATCCGGGAGAAATGAGAGAGATGGGAGAGTCGGTTGGAGTTTAAAGATTGATAAGTTGTTTACAAAGAAAGTGGCAATGGAATTGGGCCCGTCTGACAGCCGCAGCAAACTAGAGTTACTGGGGACTCTCCGTTGTTGCCAAACTTAAGAAAACTAACTCTTCACGTTTCTATGGGTTCACTTCGAATTTAGGATCTCTGTTTACCATAAATCATAAAGGAGTTACTAATATTTGGGACCCAAAATTCATAATAATGCGAGCCCTATTGTTTGAGCTATACGTTCCCCGATATACAATATAGCGAAATGTTTAACAAACGAATTTAAGGCTTACTTCTCAAACAAAAAAGTTTTTTAGTGTCAATTCACTTGAATTTATTCATCAAGTTAAAAATATTAAATTGGTTCAAGCCCAGATTTTAATATCATTTGATGTGACTTCGTTGTTTCACAGTGTCCCCATAAAAGATGGACTTACGTATTTAAATAATTTGTTAAAAATGAATAACGTAGATGAAGAAAACTGTAAAGAATATATAAATTTAACAAATCTTTGCGTGAATCAGAATATTTTTCAATTTAATAATGTTTTTTTATTAACCCATGGCGCAACAATGGATAACCATTTCCCCCATTAGTTGAAAACCTTTTACCATGAGTTTGTTTCTATGTTCACTAAAATGGGGGCATTCGGCAATAATATGGTTCACTGTAAGCCTGCTGATGCACATCTGACAAATGAGGGGTTCATCCAATACCATCTATATAGGTGGTATTGGTTTATCACGTGTAAAAAGAAAACAGTGCGTCAATCTGGTACGGCCCAAACAAAGGGGGAAGTGTCGTTGAGCCAGGCAGTTTGCCTTTACGCAATTTTGTTGTGTTGTTGTTCCAAGACAATTCGCTATATTCTCATTAACTAATTTTCGTTCTACTTTCTACGAACATTAGCTAAAAAATGCTTTAGGATAAACACATTACATTGACAGACTGATTAACTTGGGTTATATTTCACAGTGCTAGAAATCTCGCAAAATACAAATTACAAAGATTTTTGTCCAATTTCACAAAGCTCGGTTAAATATTTAACGGCCGGTTAGTTAATCAAGGCTTCAGACAACCATTCACAGACTATGATTCGGATTTTTGCCATGACAACCAAATATCTTCAAGCTGTGATTGATCCTCTGAAGCCTTGATTATCTAACCGGCCGTTAAATGTTTAATCAAGCTTTGTGAAACTGGGCAATTGAAAATTAAATCAACAAAATTAAACAATAACGCCAAGTGGCAGTACAATTAGGTATGAAATGGCAACATCGCTTAGTGCCTGTAATCTAAAGGCCGCGCAGGAAGGGCTAGGCAGAGGCAGCAGGGTAGTTGTCGTTGTCGTGGGAGGTGCAGGCTGGCAGGGTAGACATAAGAGAAGTGTACTGGAACGAGAGAGAGAGAACGCTAAAGTTGATACTTACCGGTTGCTGTTGATGGTGTGTCTGAAGCACAGCCGACCGCGACCTCCTGGGGGTGATGCCCACCTCTTCCCCGCGCATTATCGACTCCACAACTGTGAACAAACATTCAACATTAGTATCTCTGATAATAAAGGGACACATAAAGAGATGAACAAGACAATAATCGAAATATAATTATCACAAAGTTTATAAGATGGTTGTGATGATGACGCATTTTGAAAGCTCAAGGTGGTGTACAAAATATCCACGTTTTTGTGGTAATGCAACTTTTTTTGTCGAAATTAAATAAAAGTCTGGACGCAGTAAGTGCGTTATTGAAGCGAATTTCCATAAAAATCTTTCAAATAGGAAAAATTCTCGAAACGAATAAATTTAGTTTGATGAATTTCATATATGTTGCCTTTATAAGGTTTTGGTTACCACATCCTATCTAGAGAAAATTAGTTTATTAAAACTTGAACAAAATTTATGAAAACGCGCTACCAATACTCACTTGCTGCTGCAACCTACTGCTACCAGTATATCTGTTTATCAATTTATTGACTAAAGAGAGGAATTGTTTCAAATTTATTTTTTAAATGAAAAATTATAGCACGTCCTAATTACCAACTCTATAAGTTAAACTGCTGCTATAAAATCGCAGACAGGGTCTATTTCACATAAATCTAAAAACAAATTAGGAACAACAGCTTTGAAACCGAAATGTAAGAGCCTGGTTAAGCATACTTCTTTTAGTGTTTATTTTCCAAAATCCGCCTTCGTTTTAGAATGTCTGTTTAAAAATCAACAATTCTGAGGTTTCAAATCGCAAGTTTGGCGTTTCTCAAAGAAAAACCATAAAAATTTGAAAGCATTTTTCATGTACTTTTTGACTTTTCTGCACCATAAAAAATCGATCTACGTCTGTAATAGGCAATACATTTTATTAATCACATATATTATTTTGATATGTTGACATCCTTTGACTTCCAGTGCAACCGAGAATATTTTTCTTTAAATCCCTGTATCTTTTTTTATTTGTTGCTAGAAACTAAAATTTTGAGACCCAGTACACGCTATATATGTGCAACTTGCGCACCCAATTGGGTTAAAATATCTGTGCTGTTCTTGAAGATACAAAAATTATCCGAAAGAAAACCCAAAATTGTCTTAGAAACACTAGTCGGATCTTCCTGGTAATGAACTTGTCCAAGCCATCTACCAAAGGAACACGCGTGCTAAGTTTTATTAATATCTATTGATTATTTTTTGAGTTATCGTGGTAACACACACACGCGGCCAATTGTATACTATATACAAGGAGACAACCGCATACAGGAGTTTCAAGCTTATTAGCTCTCATCAGTGTGCTATAGCCAGATGAGATGGGAACACGCTGGGAGAAGGAACGAAAACATACGGAGTCACCACAATATATATATATATATATATATATATATATATATATATATATATATATATATATATATATATATATATATATATATATATATATATGAGGGAGAAGCCAAAATTTCCCGGCCTGACATAGATCCAGGGTAGCGTGGCGTGTTAAAATTTGGTAAGACTTTGGTTCAACTCTTATTAGCTTTGGACAAAACAAAAATGAATTTTATGTCAATTAGGTTTCTTATAACTCACATTTGTTCATCACGATGTTAGCAGTCACAAAAATTGAGTATAAAGCTGTTATTAAAATTCGTTACTCGAGAAGGTCTTTCACCTCAAAGCATCAAAGATTGGCTGGGTGGGGTGTACGGTGCAATTTCTCAGTATTATTCTGTAGTAAACGAAGTTAGTGCAAGGTGGGTCCCCAAACATCTGAAAGCAGTTCAGCGCTAGCGTCGTGTTGAATGTGCCCGATCCTTTTTGAACTCTTGCGAAGTAAACCCTGTGGACGTTTTGAAAACAATTGTCACAGGGAATGAAACTATGGTTCTTCACTATTATCCTTGGTACAAAAGGGAGTCGATGGAATGAAGGCGTAAATGGGAAGCACCGCCAAGAAAGTTCAAGGTCTGTCAATCGACAAAAAAGTAATAGCTATGATTTTTTGGGTGTGTGAGAATATTTTTCTTATAGACTTCAAAGAACGCAACAGCACAGCCAACGGGGCATATTATGCAACACTCCTGTATAAATTGCGACAATATATTTTGGCGAAAAGGCAAAGTTTTCTGTGGGTGAACGGTCACTCACGATAACGCGAAGTATAATATGGGACTTGTGGATTTTCGGACGACTCTATTTTCTAGTGATGCGAGACGACTTTCCGCGGAGGATTAGTTATTTTTTGATGCCAAGACTGAGTTGGGAGTTGTTGATGATAGTTTTGGTATTCTTCTCAAGGGTAGGATCTTCTTGTAGGGTCGTTAGGGATTTTGTTTATAGTGTGTGCTTTTTAGTAAATTGTCTATCTTTTTCATGCAGTCTGTTTTAGCGAGTATGACTGTGGCGTTGCCTTTGTACGCTGGTAGGGGAATTATTTCTGTGTTTCAGGTTAGGTCGCTGATTGATTGTCGTTCGTCAAAAGAAATGTTAGAAGGTTGCGGTTTATCAGAACGTAGGAACAGTCAGAGCATTTTCAGAAAACCAGTAGCACGCTCACTTAGAATAACGGACGACTGCGAAATGCGAACTGTAAGAGATTTAAGGAGGAAAGATTGTTTGTATTTAAAAGCATATAAAGGCAACAAAAATGTTATTCTTGATAAGGTCGAATACTTAGATAGAGTAGAAGAGCTCATCAGAACGGGAACTTATCGGGATATAACAAAAAAAAACCTTCCTGGTATGACAACTCGGTTCAAAAGTACAGTCTAGAGTTGCATTGATCTAATAGATTTAATACCCGGAGGAGGGGCACCTTATCCAATCCAATTGTACCTTGCATGTATTGTCTCCCGAAGGTCCATAAACCGGGGAATGAAATAAGAGCAATAGTCTCAGGTATCGGTTCGAAAGGGCCCAGTACATTGGAAATTCAACCTCATTAATATAATCAAAAATATTAAGTTAAAACCAAATGAAGTATTAATCTCTTTTGATGTCATGTCGTTGTTCACCAGCATCCCTATCGATATAGCTCTTCAGTATCTTCGGGACATGCTTCATAAGAACCAGCTATCGGACATGCAGGTCTGAGAGTTTCTTTCGAGTCGGCGGAAAGTTTTATCGGCAGGCGGAGGGCACCACAATGGGAAACCCATTGTCTCATTTCATTTCCAAACTAGTCTTGAGCCAATTGGAGAGTGACTGCTGGAGCGCTGAAACATTTTCCGAGGGTTTAGTTGAGATACGTTGACAATAATTTTGCCATATTAGACTTCAGGATAACATCAATAACTTTGCTAATAAGTTGAACAGTAGATTCCCTTCAATCAAGTTTATCTAGGAAATGGAGAACAACGACCAATTACCCTACCTTGATTCTCTTGTCATCAAAACTATAGATAGGTTAGAATTTGACATTTATAAGAAAGAAACTTCTACAAATCTCTTCATACCATTATATTCAAATCATCCTTTCGGTCAAATCTCGAGTTTGAGCTTTCTTGTTCGGAGGTTACTCAGCTTTCCTTTGAGCAGTAAACGATACAATTCAGATATGAACAAAATTATAGATATTGCGATTTGTAACAGTTTCTCTCCAGACATTGTGTATAGATTAGTTACTAACCATGGGTGGAGACTGTCGATAAGTAACATTACGATACTGAGGCCTGAATCCAATGAGCCACCCATAAAGTTCGCTGTACTTCCTTTATATCCTTTTCTTACCAAAGGGCTAGCGTAAATATTTAGAGATAACGACTTGTGAGTTGTTTATAAAGTTGATAATTTGTAGAACCTGTTGGGTGGGCCAAAGGATATTATTGACTTTCAACAAAATCGGACATTAATCAAATATCTTGTAATAATTGCGAGAAAATGTATATTGGGCAAACACGGAGATGAATAACAACAAGATCCGAAGAGCACATAGCTCATTTCAGATTCAATAGAACAGAAAAATCTAGCGTTGCCCAACATACGATTAACTCGGGACATAAGGTAGGTTATAGTAATATTAAGTTGTTGAAGGCAACCACGGATTATCGCAAGTTAGATGCTTTGGAAAGTTTGGCGAACCCATAGAATATGATGAATTCAGACAAGGGTCCGGTCAATTCGGCACTTTTTAAAACAGCACTATGGTTGCTTTTAACATCGACACAACCAGTTGGGCGTATCCACTGACACAACAATAGTCCTTGAATTACGTTACCCGGTGTTAGGTAATGCCGGGTTACATCATCCGGTATCTGATATTGCATCATACGGTGTTGCATCATGCGGTATTTCATCATCCGGTATTGCATCTCTCGGTGTTGCATCATCATCTGGTATTGCATCACCGGGATTACATCATTTTTTGTGTATAGTTTAGGTATATAAATAGGATAATTTTGCCCATACAGTTAGTTTAGCGACAGTTACTGATAGAGACAACTTCGTTGTCGAAATACGTATGTAGCGCATAACTTTGTGTTATGATTTTGTGGTTTTTGGGGTCATTCTGCTTTTTGTTTCCTAGAAGTACCGTTACGAAAGCACCTGACTTAATAGACCTCGACTAATTACAGCGATGACGGGGCAGGTAGACGAAACGTTATAAATTTCACAAGACTTAGTCTCAGCTTTCTCTCAGGTCTAGGGTTGAACACACTGAAACCTTTGAACCGATCTCCAGCGGGATTTGGGGAATAGACCGATTAAGGCGCCGTAAGCGAGCTACAGCAACCCAACCTAACCTCATTCACCGCTTTAAGGAGTAGTCAAATTAAAGAAATGAACTCTAAGGCCTCAATCTACCTGCTGCTTAGAGCGGTGGATAAGTTGAGTTTTTGTATGGAAATTAAAGGCTTTTACTACCAGACAAACTGATTTATTCTCAAAACCCTACGCGTTTCAACACATTAACGTTTATAATAATAAAAAAAAGCGTCTTTTGCATTCATCCTCTGATTTCTTCAAGTTTTGTGATGTTCCTGCCTTCCTGTTTTACGCAGTTTCTGTTTGGTATCCTGAGGACAATGGATGAAAAGCCAAACTTTGACAACATTTCATACAGCATCTTTCTGTAATTGAGACAGGAAATTTGTCTAAACCCCTGAAGGCATGGCGGGAGGAGACGCCGGGCATGCCACGGGACGCGCTCGTCTGGTTCACGGACGGATCTGGCGGGGAGCGTGGGACGGGGGCAGGTGTTTACTCGGAAGGACCGAGGGTAAGTCATAGTATTTCCCTCGGAGCCCATGCAACGGTGTTTCAGGCCGAGATGTACGCCATCCTGCACTGTGTGCGGGAGAACGAGAGGAGGGGCTACACCAACAAGCGGATCCTCATAGCCACAGACAGCCCTTAAGGCACTAAGTGGCCCACGGGTAAATTCCTGGCTGGTGAGTGAGTGCCGAGACGAGACGAGCGACCTGGCTGGGCAGAATGAGGTGACCCTCAACTGGGTGCCGGGTCACTCGGGGGTTAAAGGCAATGAAGAAGCTGACAGTCTCGCGAAGAGAGGGTAAGCAGAACCATTTATGGGACCAGAACCGGCTCTGGGCGTGTCAAAGAGCACTGCCAGGGGAGCCATTAAGTCCTGGGTCAGAAACCAACACAAGGTGTACTGGGCGGACTGTCCAGGGCTCAGACATGGGAAGTCAATAATTGACGGACCCAGTTCAAAGAGAGCTGTGGAGCTGCTAAACCTTAGCAGAGGACAGCTCAGAAACACAACAGGTGTCTTGACGGGACACATGGCCGTCAAGAAACACCTGCATAAAATGGGGCGGTTCGAAGGGGACCTCGCATGCAGACTCTGCGGCGAGGGGGAGGAATCAGCCCAGCACATCTTGTGTGAGTGTATAGCTCTGGACCGGAAAAGACAACTGATCTACGGTCACTCTAGACCGGAGACAGAGCAATATAAAACTTCACCCTACCAATCGCTGTGCAGACTAGCTCAAGGCACAGTGATCTTGGAATGGGTGGAGTAAGACTAAGGGTATGCACAATCAACCAAGGGTTGCGGTGCTATCGGGGCGGCAAGGCCGCGGACGAGCCCTGAGGGAACAAAAAAAACCTGAAGATGGCACGTTAATGTGTTGAAACGCGTAGGGTTTTGAGAATAAATCAGTTTGTCTGGTAGTAAAAGCCTTTAATTTCCTTTAACCATGTCAAACTCAGACGTTATGACGTTCAGAAATAATGAGTTGTTGTAGTTCGATTACGGGGCCTCAATCAGCCTCTCGCAAAATCTCGCTGGGGATCGTGTCTAAGGTCTCCGTGTGTTCAACCCTAGACCTAAGAGGGATCTGATCTGATCTAATCTAAGAAAATTCACTATGGTCGTCCTGTTCAAGGATTTTTCCTAAAAAAATATTTTTTCGCTTTTACTTTCATTCCTACATTTCATACTTTAGGCGAGCACTGTGCAGGGGAGAGCGAATGTAATCAAATTGATTTAAAAAAAAACAAATATCGAACTTGCAGTCAGAAATGCATAGAAGGTTCTGCAAACAGATTATCGCAAAACCTGCATAGAATCAGCTCGTATCAGATTTTAATGATAGTCTATAATGAAACATTTGCGTGTAACGAATACGTAAGGAAAAATAATACATGAAAACATTGGTTAATATACTGTGTACAATATAAAGATAATTAACAACCAACATAATTAATCATTTTATTAATAAAAAGCTCGGGACGCAGCAAGTGCGTTATGGTAGTGAATTTTCATAGAAATGATCTGGCACAAAATATTTTAATTTATTATAACTTTTTTTTCTTGTAACATAGAAATCTAAATTTTGGTGTATAGTTTACCTTTTATATCGTAAACCTACCTACCAAATTTGGTTATCATAGATTTTATATTTTTTAAGATAAAAAATTTTTTCAAATGAAAACTCAAAATTTTTCCGGAAAACCTCGTCCAATTTTTCTAAAAAACGAAGTTGTCAAAGCCATTTACAAAAGGAAGGTACATGCCAAATTTTATTAAAATCGGCTTATTACTTTTTGAGATATGAATTTTTTTCAAATGAAAACTCAAAATTTTCCCGGAAAACCTAGTCCGATTTTCTTGACTAACAAACATGTCAAAGCCATTTGCAAAAGTAAAGTATGTGTATAAATTTTATTAAAATCGGCTTATTACTTTTTGAGATATGAATTTTTTTCTAATGAAAACTTAAAATTTTTCCGGAAAACCTCGTCCGATTTTCCTGACTAACAAACATGTCAAAGCCACTTACAAAAGGAAGGTATGTGCCAAATTTTATTAAAATCGGCTTATTACTTTTTGAGATATGAATTTTTTTCGAATGAAAACTCAAAATTTTCCCGGAAAACCTCGTCCGATTTTCCTGACTAACGAACTTATCCAAGCTATTAACAAAAGAAAGGTACATGCCAAATTTTATGAAAATCGGCCGATTATTTTTTGAGTTATCGGTGTGATACATATATATATATATATATATATATATATATATATATATATATATATATATATATATATATATATATATATATATATATATATATATATATATATATATATATATATATATATATATATATATATATATATATATATATATATATATATATATATATATATAAATATATATATATATAAACATATAAAAATTGAAACTGACCCCGGATATGGGTTCTAGGGGTCCTAGTTCGCGCTCATTTGCAAAAATTTTTTCAAAATTCCAAAGTCGGGATCTCCCCATTAGTGAATTTTTTCTACGAAAATTCACTAATAAATGTCTGGTTTTATAAGAATATTTCAAGGTAACTTTCGTGGCTTAACTGGTAATATATTGCAAAAGAACGATACATTAATAAGAATTAGCGAGCGACACTGGGAAAACTTATAACAGCTCACTTTTTAAGCTTGTTTTTAAACTTCGTGAGTGTAATTAAAAGTTTGATGGGATGAAAATTTAGCGAATAAAACTGAGATATAACTTCGGAAAGTTTTACTGTTGAAAGTTCAAGGTACAATAAAATTGTTAAAAATTCATTTTATGTACAATTTTGTGTCATATCACGGTTCGTAAACTTTGGGAAACTTTTCTCCTGGTTTTCACGCTGGTATACTAAAAAGGGAGAATGCTTCTAAATTAAATTTTATTGCTCAAATGACTTTTTATCAAGACTTTTATAAATCTAATAAGCTTGAGATTGTTGAAAGTCTATGCGTGTTAGTTTATTATTTTTGTTCATAAATGGAAATGCTGATGTTGTCATTTTTAGCAAATTTTCCTAGAAAAAATTCTCTATCGAGTGTAACGTAAGTTTGAAACATAATCTTCAGTAGAAACTGTAACATCTGATATTTTGTATGATACTTAACGACACTGCGAACGCAGGGGAACTCAAGTGTGTTAAGGGTCTATCAACCACCTAATCTTTATGCATAGATAACATAAAGAAACTGAAACGTTTAATGCATCTGAAACTAGAAATGTTTCACGCATTTACTAGTTGAAAGAGAGTCAGTTAGGAAGGGCTTGTTCGTAGTGCATTTTATAGTAAAGAATAATTATAGTTAATACAGTGCATTCTAGTTTATGTGATAACTGAATTTTGCAGTTCAGGTGAGTACCTACTCGCTAAGTGTCTTGGTTCCTTATAGCTAATAATATAATTCAGGTAGCATTAGGAGAATATACCTGGGTTGGTTATTATACAGGGGGATTAAATATTTGCTGACAATTGCTAGATATTTAGAAATTATATTAAGAGCCACGTGTGCTGTAGTTATATGGTTACTAATTAGACTGTCTCACGTAGTTATAGTGATCGGGTCTCGAATCTGCTTTGTCTGGCCGGCAGGGGTCAAGTGGAGGACCCCCGGGCGGGGCACATAAATGTAAGACCTGGATTGGTCTGTAAGGTGCCATAACCTCTGGGTATGTAAAGTTGCGGGTACGTTTGGACAGCGTGTCTGGTCTGCTGCACCCAGGCCGCGCTACCTTAGGCCTAAGGTAATGGCGGGGGCAAAGCAGGGCCCTTTTGTATTAATACTGACATGATAAGCTTTATTAATTAGTTGTTGCAATTATATACATATAAAGACAGTTGTTTTAGTACCATGTTTAAGGGATATTTAGGATACTGAACATGTCTTGATTTAAATTGGGGATATAGATTAGACAAGGTTGAGCTGGACACTTACAGTGGTTTATCTTTTATTGCACAGGTTTAGAAACTACAAGCACGTCCTTCTCTTCTGTCAACTAAAGCGGTAAGTGTCGATTAATATGTGTTTGTTTACTTAAAAAATAAATAATATCCTGACGGCCCTCTATCTGTGACTTGTCGTGTGTTACACGAGATATGTACTTATACATTTTAGTTTGAGTTCGGGTAAGGTAGACAGTAAAAACTGCATGTCACAGAAATGACTGTTTTTGATGCTATTCGGTGGATTCCCGACGCACATAAACAATTCCAACCTGCTTGTGTCATCAAATGTTTCCAGAAAGCTGGATTTTTATTTAATAGGGAAATATTAGAAACAACGCCGACGAAGTCTGTTGATTTTACAGGACATAGCCAACTTGATCGACACTGCAGGATAAGAAGGTGTGGCACCAATAGAATATTTTTTATATATTTTTTAACGTCGGTTTATCTCCCCGACTATGGCCAATCACCGACGCCAGGGAGCAGTTTGACGTCACTATCCTGGAAATTTTTCCGAACCCCTGCCTCTCTGTAAGGAGGGTAAGGATAATTAACGTGGACGCAAGACTGACGACTATTACGCCTCCTCTGAAAAGCGGAACGTGCAGACATTAAGTTGCTCAAATACGATGCCACAACCTCGGTTGGTGTTATTAGACAATTTGCATGGATTTTGTATTACATGAATTTAACATTTACCCAATAGTTTCTCATACATAGAACATTTTTACATGCATGAAAATACCCAAAAATTATATGCAGTGGGCAGAAAAAGACTTTTAAAATCAAAAAAATACTTGGATAGTGAATAAATGACGTGTTTACATTTGCCTTATGGTATAAATACGGGCACTTGTTTCTCAACGTCGTGGTGAATTTAATTCGTTCATTGTGTTTCTTCTAGTTGGATAGTGTAAAGTGCGCGTAATAAAATGGGAGACAAAGGTTTTCAACTAGCACAATCAGATAATTTTCCAAGATTTGACTCATTTATGAAGCAAGCTCATTCCCATTGTTGACATTACCGTCCAGTGACGTCACAGATCATGCCGGCAAAATAGTGGTGTTTTAAATCGGTTATGACATTCGCATTTTCAAATATTTTTTGCATCGTTACTTTTGTAGTATTTGAAATGAAAAAAATATTATAAATCATCTTTGTGGGATGTCTATCAAATGTTATTAGAAAAAAGAAACATGCAAATTGTCTATTGTACAGTATGTACTGAAAAAGTGCTGGAAGCAAGAGAGTCATGGTTGCGACGACCAAGTGCATCGCCTTTAGATTGTGATGATGATGATGATGATGATGATGACCATGATGATGATGAGGATGATGAGTGATGATTCACACGATTGATGTTAATTTGTGTTCTGAATATCCCACCTAACCCAATTTCTAGATTTAGATACTTTCACGGGTTAAAATTTTACAGAATACCAGTGAAAGGTTAAAAGAAGATTTCAGCAGCTGTTTTATAAACATTTAATTTTAAAAATAATGTTCCTAGCTTGAATTAACACAGATGTGGAAAAGTTGTTGGTTTTTAAAGCGTATCCTTTCCATCTCCTCTTTCCGTTTTGAATGATGCATAAAAAACCGGGAGAATGAACTAACGAGAATTTTCCTCACGATGGAACGATTACGAAACGACCTTGTTTTGATACGACCCAGAGATTTCTATTAAGCAGCTCAAAGTGGCCGAAAGAAATTCATCACCCGATGATGTATGCGTAAAGAATAAGGAACGAGCTTGAGAAGTTGAATGGCAGAGAGCGGGATATAATTGGTTTTTTAAATATGTAAAGGTGTTTTTAAACGACGGAAGTTTTTACCGTTATAGAGGTCCTAAAAAATTACGAACAAAAGATCGATGAAATTTCTTCGAAAAAACCTACCATAAATAAATTAAAAAGTGGGGAAGACCCATGTAGCAACATAATATTGGGCATTTATTGGTTCAATATTTTTTATTGGCTCAATATTTCCAATTCCAAGCCAATATTGCATTAATATTTTTTCGCTATATAATAAATGTTGAAATCACTATATCACGGCAATATAGGTTTTCGCTCAATGAGGTGGCAGAAAGTCAGTGCACATGAACAATATGAAGCCAATATTGCATTAATATCATTTTTTTTTCGGTATATATTAAATATTGAAATATTATATTTGTCTACGTTTGAAGAAATATTAGTTTTCGCACAAGGAGAGAGTAATGCAGTGCTATCGGGCGGCAAAGAAAAAAAAGGAGAGGGGTAGCACTTCATGACACAGCAACGGTATAAAACCAATATTGCATCAATATTTTTTTCAATATATATTAAATATTAAATTCATTATATATTACACAAATACTTTTTCTTCAAGTACCTACATAGTATGTAGTAGGGATGGGCACCTAACATCGATGTTTTTGGAATATAGATGTTTTCCATTGAACATAGATGTTTAAAACATCGATGTTGTAATTTCGATGTTATATTTTTAACATCGATGTTACTTGTAATCATCGAAACATCGTTACGTATCCCACAAATCCTGTTGCAAATGCATATCGTTTGCAAATTAAAAAAATTGTCTTGCTATTGTTTGATGACAGATATATGGACAGATATGCAATGTAGAAGTTTTATTGGTATTACTATGCACTTTGAAGATAACAATTCCATAAATTCTGCTGACTTAGGTGTATATCTTTTAGATGAACGGCATACAGCCGAATACATTTCAGGGGTGTTAAAACATATATGTGAGGAATGGGGTATCCTAGAAACTAAAGTTACTACTGTTGTTATGGATAGAGCGGCCAATATGACAAAAGCTATTGAGGAAACGTTTTCCAAAAAAAGGCACATTCATTGCTTCGCTTATCAAATAAAATTTAGTTGCTGACAGAGCTATAAAATCTATTTCGGAATTGTGATCAGTTATATCTAAATTAAAACAATTGTAACGTGGTTTAGGCATTCAGTAGTAGCTGCTGATGAATTACGGAAGGCACAAACAAGCGACCATAAACCTGAAAAAAAATTTATACAAGAGGTGTCCACCCGCTGGAATTCCACATACTACATGATTAATCGTTTTCTTGAACTGCGGAAATACATAAATACCATAGTGAACATACATCCTTCTGCCCCTACAATGGTTACAGCCAAGGAAGTTTTTGAACTGAATAAAATCATTGAACTTCTAAAGACGTTAGAAGCAGTAACAACAGAAATTTGTGGTCAAAAGTATATTAGTTCGAGTCTTGTAATCCCTCTCACGTATAATTTGGAAAAAGAAGTTTCACACATTGAATGTGATGTAAACGACACCTTAGGTATTTCACTAAAAGAAGCACTTCTCCAAGAATGTAGGAAACGATTTTCTGCTGTTGAACAAGTCCAACAATTAGCCGTGGCAATCTTGCTGGATCCGAGGTTCAAAAAGACTTATTTTAAGAGTCCTCATAATGTTGCTGCAGCAGTTAATCTCATACAACAGTTATCACTGTTAGCAGAAACGCAAGGAGATGATGACCACAATCGCGAAATAATAGAAAGTGAAACGACAATTAATAAACAGGACACGGGTAAGTAGGCTAGATTGTCACAATGATGTTTGGTAAAAATTTTAACATAATTATAGTTACTCCAAAGGGCAATATATGGGCGCATCATTCTCAGTTAGTTCAAAAGAGTGATTCACAAGAGAAAGAACAATTAAGCGAAATGTCTTTGTATTTAAAGAATCCTCTAATTAACCTTACCGCGAATCCACTGAAATGGTGATCAGATAATAAAAATGTATGTCCCCATTTATACCCTGTCGCGAAAAAATTCTTGTCCATAGTGGCGACTTCTGCACCGGCAGATTTTTTTTCCAAAGCTGGACAGACAGCCACGCAAGAAAGAAACCGTTTAACTGGAGAACACTTGGGCAAAATATGATTCCTTCAGTCCATTGACAGAGATTACTGGAGTATATAAAACTGTATGGTGAGATTATCAGTATTATCACTAATATTGGTGAATATATATATATATATATATATATATATATATATATATATATATATATATATATATATATATATATATATATATATATATATATATAAACAGGGTTATTAACAGTTTAGAATTAAATTTGAAGTTTACTTTTTATTATTAAAGTCATCAGAAGTTAAGTTTTTCTATTTTTGTTTTACACATTCTTTCTTATTTTATTGCAATACAATAAACATTTATTTATTTTTGTTACCACTTATTTTTTGTATTACTTGCACCTGTCATAATCTGCATCGGAATATGTTTCCATTTTCTAATGCCTACAAAACTACAAACTATTTTTTTTCTCGAAAGAACATAGAATTATAGAATTGGTAAATTCACAATTATTTTGAAAACATCGATGTTTCCCAACATCGATGTTTTCCAGCCGATGTTTTTCCTACCAACGATAGTAGGTTTCGATGTTAAACTACGATGTTAACATCGATGTTTTAAGAAATGTGCCCATCCCTAGTATGTAGTAGGTAGCTAAGTTTTATGACAGCTTTCCAAAACATGCAGTCAATTAGCGGATATTTGCGTGCTTGAATGATTCCTAATATTTCTGAAATATTATATAAATATTTAGACTTCTATACCAATTACTGCAATTGTGTGGTTCCAGTTAACGTTTCCCCACTATGTATTTATTAAGCACGCGTCCCCCGTGACCAACAGGTCCAGCTGGTATTGTGTAATGAAAAATATAGGTTATGTGTACGTGCATGTGCCTAATACCGCCAAGCAAGACATACTTTTGTGTGTGTAATATACTTATAGGTACTAGTGGAAAATGTAGGTACATAATCATAATAACTATTATAATAAACATGTATTTATTTCCTTTTCTCTTTTGTTTGCTTCGACTTCCTGTGCTAATGTGATTTCCAAATTACACAACTCTCATCTGTGGCCGTAGCATTTGAGTTGATATATTACCTGCTAAATACTAAATAGTGTGTGCATGCAATAACATATTCTACGTATAAAATTGAATATTCTGCAATTCCTATACATACTACACATAAAACAGTACAGAATATAATTACAAAGAAATTAGTAATCGAGTAGGCGCAAATATTTATTCTATATTACACGAATATAATACCTATGAAATGAATCCAACTGCGAGTATTCAACATATAATGCACCAATATTATTGTTACGTACCTATCTAAAATGAGAGACCATCTCATGTTTTCCACTTCTGTGTCAGTAGTGGCAGTGATAGGGAGGCTAACGCCAAGCAAGTAGGCCACAATGGGCCCTTTTTGCCAACCCCAGCAACCCAGCAACCATCCTCTACACTTCCTCGGTTCCGTCGCCAAACCGCCTCGACCACGCAATACAGGCCGTGACGGTCTTCCATTGGACGGTACTCACCTGATTCCTCTGCAGAGTCCTCGAACCGAACAATTCTGCTCGAACACTCCCAAAAGCCTCGCATTCACACAGGTAGTGGTAAGACGTTTCTTCATCCTCGCCGCATTGCTGGCAAATGGGATCCCTCTCTACGCCTATCAATGTGAGGTGTCTTCTAAGGGCGCACGGGCCTGAGAGCATCCCAAGGATGCGGCGAAGCGTAGGTCGACTCCTACCGAGTAAACATATTTCTCGGGGCTCATCTTGTCTATTGGCTACAGACAGGATAGCGTACACCCCCGTTTCGAATGCCGTGGTATATGCGCCCAGAGCATAACTCTCGCGCACCCCCCAGGCTCTCGATGTATATTCCTACAGACCAGGCTTGCGGGCTGGAATGTAACCTCATTTTCCTTCCACTGATCCCTACTGGGGATACTGAGGGTATATGGCCTAGTCAACCTAATATCGTCCTCTGCATTCCGTACCTTGATGGCGGAAATCGGAATCTCCTTTTCCACCTCCTTGGCGACTCTTGCATGCCCTATTACTGCTCCCTCTCCGCACCAGTTTCCAGAGTCTCGCATTCAAAGATGCGACGCCATAGTCTCCTCTCTGATACATATGGGAAGCGGTGGCAGCATCAGCAAGACCTCTAGCGCGGCTGAGGGTGTCGTCCTTATAGCGCCTGTGATACCCAGGATTGCCAGCCTTTGGAGTTTGGCCAGCTTCCTGGTAGTAGTTTAGTTCACACCACACCACCAGATCAACGCCCCATAGAGGATTCTCGGCCTGACGATTGCAGTGTAAATCCAATGAAGGACCCGAGGGTTAAGTCCCCAGGTCCTCCCTAGCACTCGACGCAGCTGCCAGAGGGTCGCTACTCCCTTCCTCACTACTCGTTCTATTTGCGACCCCCATATTAATTTGGAGTCTAGGACCAACCCCAGATATTTGCCTCCCGCACTAAAGCTAAAGGTTTTCCATCCATCACGGGCGCCCTGAACCCCTAAATATTTCTCTTCTTGGTGAATAGGATCATCTCCGTCTTCGCCGAGTTTACGGAGAGTCCCAGCTCACCACACCACTTTTCAATTATGCTACAGGCAGCTTGCATGCACTCACAGACGACGCCGAGGAATTTGCCGGTGACTAAGACCAGTCCATCATCAGCGTACGCCTGGGCGTAGAAGCCATTTTCGGAGAGCCGCTCCAAGAGGCCGTCCATGACCAGACACCATAGATGAGGCAAAAGGCAGCTGCCCTGAGGACAGCCGCCCGTCACCCCAACGTCCAGCCCCCGGCCCTCAAGGTCAGCGAGACTCTCCTATCCTCCAGCATTCTCGCCACCCAGCTTATTATGGTCCTCGGCGATCCCCTGTCCTGCAGGGCGGCACAGACCGTATCCGTCCTTGCCCTATCAAAGGCCCCCTCCACATCGAAGAACAAGCTAATGTGCTCTCCCCGTAGTGTAGGGCCCCCGCTGGTACGCGTGATGACTTTTATGGAAGGGGTGATCCCTGAGGATCCCTCCCAACATACACCTATCTACAATCTTTTCCAATACCTTAAGCAGAAAGGATGTAAGGTTGATTAGCCTGTACGCCTTGGCCAGCGTGTAGTGCTCCCTTCCCGGTTTGGGAATGAAGACCCCCCTAACCCGGCGCCAGGCCTTTGGGACATAGCCCCATGCCAGGCTGGCCCGGAAAACCTCCCTTATGTTGGGAAGCAGTATATCCAGGCCCCTCTGGAGCAGGGCCGGAAAGATCCCATCACAGTCTGCGGACTTGAATGGAGCAAACTCGTTCACCGCCCAGGTTATAGAGCCATCTGTAACCACCCCCTATGCTAGCTGACAGTCCTCATTCGGGACCGTCCACTGGCCCAGGTCGGCAGCGCCCGTGACGGTCCACCGCCCGCAAGGTGAACTTCGGCGAGATGTCGCAAGGTTTCCTCGCCGGTGTTAGTCCAGCTCCCGTCCGGTTTCCTTAAGGATCCCACAGTACTACCTGACTCCTGTTTGAGTACCCTTACCAGCCTGGCTGCGTCCGGCAGGGAGTTAGCTTCCCCGAAGTACGCGCGTTAACCAGCACGTTTACTCCGTCGTAATTCCCTCTTCTGTGTCAAATTAATACATTTTTATCGACACACATTCTTCGTTTCACTCTTTAATGAAAATGAGTATTATGTATATATCTATCTACCAATTTCACTTACCTGACCTGACCTGACCTAACCTAAGCAAATTTAAAAGAATTTTTTCTTTGGACTCTTCAGTCATTTTGCTTAGTATCATATTATTACATATTATTGTCATTGGGTTTATATGCGTACCACGCTTCAGCCTATTACGATAACGAAAACTGGTTCAAATTGCATTTTCAAGATTTGTGGGGGACCAACAACAAGCCAGTTAAATAAAAGCTTGTGATTATTATGTCCTGTTTGATTTTTTGCAGATGCAGTACAGCTTATTATGGACCTCGGCGATCCCCTGTCCTGTAGGGCGGCACGGACCACAGACCACACAGCCAATTATATATATATATATATATATATATATATATATATATATATATATATATATATATATATATATATATATATATGTATATATATGTATATATATATATATATATATATATATATATATATATATATATATATATATATATATATTCCATAAGTGTGAAACACACTTATGGAATAAAACTCATTATTTAGTTTTTCTTATAATCATAGTTAAAAAAATTAAACTCCCAGCATTTTACCCCCACCACTTTATCTATTTCTTTAAAATAAACCCTACATTTTTTCATCACAATTCCATGGATCACATTTTTCTGAATGCGAAGATATCCCATATGTATGGTCTAATATTACAGTTTTCAATACAGGGTGGAAATTTGACACCGGAATATTAAAACTAAACAATTTACCCTGAAATTCAAATTTCGGAAATAAACTTAATAAAAACGTCTCTTTCTAATAATAAATGTTCAAAATGTTCTCCATTCACTTGCACACAACGAAATATCCAGCTCTGGAATTCTTCACTGACTCTTATCTTTGTCTTTTATCTAAAACGTACTTGGTATCATTAATCGTTTCTTATTAACTACTTATTAATGTTTGCAGTGTGGAAGGTGAGATTTAACGGTTCTGTTTTATTTTGTGGTGTATTGTGTTGAATGCACGGTCTCCTAATAAATTAGTCGTAATTTTGTTCCGATAATTTCAATTAATGTTTGGTTTAATAATGCGACATTTAACTGAAACTTTGCCAACCGAAATATTAATGATGATTGGGTATGGTGATATGTGTAGAACACAGGCACAAGTTGTTAACCTATTTAATGAAAAACATCCAGATTTGCCCCCACTAACCCAGGGAACTGTGTCTAAGATACATTCACAGTTTCGTCGTTATGGACACGTTAAACCACTGCCTAGGAGACCCAAGTTTGTTGAAGAAGATGTAAAACTCAATATTTTATTGACTTTTCAAGAAGAACCAACAACTTCTAGCCGTCAAGTTGCACGTGAAAATGATGCTAGTCAATCAACAGTTTTAAGGTGTCTCAAAAACGAAAAAATGCTTCCCTATAAACTTCAACATGTTCAAGAGTTGATTGACGGTGATTCTGATAGAATACTGCAATTTTGTGAACAAATGCTGGACATGTTACATAGAAATGTTATTTCTTCTGCTGACGTTGTGTTTTCCGATGAAGCACAATTTTTTTGAAAGGCGATGTAAACAGGCAAAATTGCAGATACTGGGCTGCCGACAACCCCCACTGGATACGACAAACACACACTCAGCGTCCTCAGAAGTTGAACGTTTTGGCTGGTACCATTGGTGATCGCCTAGTTGAACCTGTTTTTATAGAAAATCTAAACAGTCCAAGATATTTAGAAATGATAAGAGAACAGCTTGTCCCAATGTTAGCAGAATTGCATCCAAATGTAATGGAACCTAATGTTTCCCATGAAAGGACATGGTTTCAACAAGACGGTGCACCGCCCCACTTTGCTCTTCAAGTACGGGAGTATTTACACGAAGTCTTTCCACAAAGATAAATTGGACGTTTTCGTAGAAGGGGCTGCTAGATCACCAAATCTTACACCTCTGGATTTCTTTTTATGGGGATATCTTAACAACAGAGTGTTTAAAACGCAACCTGCTGACTTAGATGATTTGAAAATGGAAGTAACAACAAAAATTAGGAACGTAACGCCTGACGTGTGGAACAGAGTTAGGGAAAAATTCCAGAGCAGATTATTTTGTTGTGTGCAAGTGAATGGAGAACATTTTGAACATTTATTACAAGAAAGGGACGTTTTTAGAAGGTTTATTTTCGAAATTTGAATTTCAGGGTAAACTTATTTAGTTTTAATATTCCGGTAATAAATTTCCAGCCTGTATTGAAAACTGTAATATTAGACCATACATATGGGCATTCAGAAAAATGTGATCCATCGAATTGTGATGAAAAAATATAGGTTTGCGATTTAACAAAAAAATGGACAAAGTGGTGGGGGTGAATTTTATTCCATAAGTGTGTTTCACGCTGTATGTATATATATATATATATATATATATATATATATATATATATATATTTGTGTGTGTGTGTGTGCGCGTGCGTACGTGCTGTGTGCGCGCGGGTGCGTGTGTATGTGTGTACTGACCCCGGGGGCAGTAAAAGTCAAGATCTCCTCATTAGCTTAATTTTTTTTAAAAGAAAGTTCACTAAAAAAGAAAAATATTAGAAATCTGCGTAACAGGAGAACGTGTATACGGAGATGTATGAATGTAGAAGAAGCGAAAACAGCATGTGAGGACAGAAGTGCATGGAACAATATTGTTAGACAATAGCATAGGCTTTATGGTGTGCCTATGGGTATGGCGTGACGGGTAGTAGTAATAGCAGCGAGCCGCGTTTTGATTTAAAATTTCAATTCACTCTCTTCATGCCAAGTTTAATCACAGCGATAAAACTATTATCATCGTGTTGTTGAGAAAGGTGTTCCCGCTGTTAAATTCATTTTATTTTCTTTTATTAATGACGTATAAGTGGGTACAAATTGCGTTTATGACATGATGGCTCGTACACATCGTATGTCCATAATAAACTTGGCTGTGCATTAGCTACGGGTTTATTTTGAACCGGTATCTGGAGTCATTGTACTGAGTGGTACAAGCACACAAGGCACAAGGCACGGGCACGACACCACGGCAGTAGACACAGCCGTTCTAGTAGAGACAGGTGTGCCAACACGCTGTTAACGACCAGTGTTTTCCGGAACTTCAAAGACACATGCACACATCAAATTACATGTCTATCAAAGGGGGTATTGTTCTATTAGTTTCAATAGAGAGCAAGCTACAAAAATATACACACGTCTTTTCTCCTATCTAAAACACACAAAGATGTATTTCTCTGTAATTGGCGGATTCGATGTGGTTTAGCAGAGTATAGAAGAGGCATTAGAAGGTAATTGGGATTTCAAATAAAATTGAACAATGGGAGTTGAAATGTATTTCCTTTAATTGCTCTATTTAAAAAATCTGTATTTTAATAAGTCAAGATTGGAACCTGTGATTAGCACTTATAAGTAAAATTTGGAGAAGCCAATTTATCACAATACAGTTTTCAGACCTGACTATCGTTTTGCTAACAAAGTTTGAATGAAAAGGTCTTCAATGAATGGGGAAGGGGGGTTGCCCATTTCTGTGCCATGGGTTTGTTAAAAAAATGTATTATTAAATTGAACAATATTCTGATTCATGCAAAGGTTTGTTAAATTTATATTTTCTTTTTTTTTTTCATGAGTAGATGAAATGAAAGTAGAAGCAAATGAAAATGACTATTTTCCAAGAGTATAATCTCGTTAGGTAGACGATGTTTTCGCAGTATTTAATACAATGTATGCAAAGTACATGCTTTTATTGCCAAATTAAACAGTAAATTAGACTACATTAAATTCATCTTGAAATATAAATTAATAGCAAACTACATTTACTTGATGTAATAGTCATCAAAAATATAGACAATTTAGAATTTCACATCCACAGAAAAGAAATCACTACTGTGAGTTACATTTAGATTGACTCACCACAGTTTTCCACACAAAAAAACCCAGCTAGTTTCAATTTCCTGGTTCATAGATTGATACAATTTTCCTTATTAAAGAAAGATACATCAGATAACTGGACTATATTAAGAATGTAGCTAACTATAATAGTTACTCTGTCTGCATATTGGAAAAAAATAGTCAATAAACATAAAACAAAGAAAATGTTAGCGGAATCTACGACTTTCAGGAAAGAGAAAGCAGACTAATCTGTGGTCTGGTCAGACCATCGTTAACATATGCGGCACTGGTCTGGTGGCCTAAGGTGACACAATCCAGTGCCAAACAAAAACTAGGCAAGATCCAAAGGATGGCTTGCCTAGGCATCACAGGGGCCATGTCTTCAACCCCAACAGCCGCCATGGAGGTGTTGCTGGATCTACCCCCCCTACACTTAGTTATTATGGGAGAGGCCAGGCTAGGACTATACAGACTAGCCTGCAATGGTAGACTGAAGATCAACCCAGGCTTCAGGGGCCACTGCAAAATTCAGGAGATCGTGAAGGAGCCCATGCTTGAAATGAGGTCAGACTTCGCGAGCCCGCGAATGTGCAGGGAAAACAACTTTACAGTGGAAATCCCTGATCGCGAGGCATGGCGGGAGGAGACGCCGGGCATACCACGGGACGCGCTCGTCAGGTTCACGGACGGATCTGGCGGGGAGCGTGGGACGGGGGCAGGTGTTTACTCGGAAGGACCGAGGGTAAGTCATAGTATTTCCCTCGGAGCCCATGCAACGGTGTTTCAGGCCGAGATGTACGCCATCCTGCACTGTGTGCGGGAGAACAAGAGGAGGGGCTACACCAACAAGCGGATCCTCATAGCCACAGACAGCCAGGCAGCCCTTAAGGCACTAAGTAGCCCACGGGTAAATTCCTGGCTGGTGAGTGAGTGTCGAGACGAGACGAGCGACATGGCTGGGCAGAATGAGGTGACCCTCATCTGGGTGCCGGGTCACTCGGGGGTCAAAGGCAATAAAGAAGCTGACAGTCTCGCGAAGAGAGGGTCAGCAGAACCATTTATGGGACCAGAACCGGCTCTGGGCGTGTCAAAGAGCACTGCCAGGGGAGCCATTAAGTCCTGGGTCAGAAACCAACACAAGGTGTACTGGGCGGACTGTCCAGGGCTCAGACATGGGAAGTCAATAATTGACGGACCCAGTTCAAAGAGAGCTGTAGAGCTGCTAAACCTTAGCAGAGGACAGCTCAGAAACACAACAGGTCTCTTGACGGGACACATGGCCGTCAAGAAACACCTGCATAAAATGGGGCGGTTCGAAGGGGACCTCGCATGCAGACTCTGCGGCGAGGGGGGAAATCAGCCCAGCACATCTTGTGTGAGTGTATAGCTCTGGACCGGAAAAGACAACTGATCTACGGTCACTCTAGACCGGAGACAGAGCAATATAAAACTTCACCCTACCAATCGCTGTGCAGACTAGTTCAAGGCACAGTGATTTTGGAATGGGTGGAGTAAGACTAAGGGTATGCACAATCAACCAAGGGTTGCGGTGCTATCGGGGCGGCAAGGCCGCGGACGAGCCCTGAGGGAACAAAAAAAAATCTGTGGTCTGATTTAACCGCAAATCATGAGCGATTTTAATAACATTTTAAAAAAAGCCAATTTACAGCTAACATTTTCAACAGAAAATACGTTAAACCATTTGTTAGGTAACCCGGGGGATAAAGATAAAACTACAGAAATATCGTGAATCTATGAAATAAGTTGTAAGGATTGTGAACTTAGTATGTCGGGAAAACTAAAAGATCTATTAAATCTAGATATAAAGAACATTTAGCGCCACTAAGATATGGCACTATTGATAAATATCTATTAATGCAGCATGTTTGGGGTAATAATCATCGTGTAGATAAAGAAAATCTCAAATTATTCAGAAATGTCAGGCAAACGCGACAGTTAGACGCTTACGGAAGTATATATGTTGTGTTCTAATATTGTCCAATATGTTAATACCAACGATTCCAACCCTCCCTTGAGGCCCACAACAGCTATTAGGACGCGCCGGTACCAACTGTGGCGCCATCGGACAAGTATCACCTAGCGGCAACAACACATAGAAGCAGCCAGATGGAATGCAAAAACACTCTTACTTCCTCGTCGTTGAGCGTCCTGTAAGGGTGGTATCAAGAACAGCTGAACCCCGAGCGGTAGTCATACACAGCATACTAGTTGATTATGCTGTTGTCATACGAAACTTAAGGTCGTCTAGAGGTCAGGAGCAACGTAGGAAGATCGCCTAACCCGCGACCCGTAATCAACACATATTCATCATCAAGATATCGAACCCCACGTTTGTCACCTTGACACGATGACAGGTCAGCGCGCCTCGTTCGAGGAAGAGCCAGTCTTCCAACGAGCGGTCGGTCCGTGATTACGAATCCATTTGACCGCATGCAAGCGGCATCAAGACAACTTTGGCCCCCTTGAAAAACGCCCCCAGATACAGGCGACATCCTCCACGTGCTGGTTACGAGAACCTACTTATATTTGTAAGTCACTTTTCCCTGTATTAATCAATGTTGAATCACAATTCACCCATTAATTTTATGTGTAAATTGGAAGTTTGTAATGCTAAAATTGTTTTTGTTTTAACGCCAAGTATATTCATTATAAGTACACGCAACAAACAATTACTCTGGTCCTTCTTGAGTTATGTAAACAGGGAAATTTGAACCAGCATTCTAGTCTTTCGGAACTAATTAATCTCATTCTCATTTTAACTTAATTTAAGCACTTTGATCCGGTCGACCAGATCTGAACAAACCATTTAGTCTTTTCGTGTCAATATATTTGGTCTTTCGCGACGGATCAGAACAATACTGAACAATATATATATATATATATATATATATATATATATATATATATATATATATATATATATATATATATATATAGTGTGTTAATGGTTGCCGACGTTATATACATCCATATACGATGAGTCCTGCGTCGGTGTGTATTCTTCGGCGCTCTAACTAAATGGGAAACTTCAATGTTCAATGCGAAATGATCGACTATCTTCGTCAAAAACGACCAAATAAGCAATCCCGTTGTGTGACTTAAAATTCCACACTTGCAGCACAGCATAATAAGACCCAGCACCGAATCTTGTAGGGCGGCCCTTTGATGTTGTGAGAATATAATATTTGACCTTGCCCACATCGCTCCAGCTTAACGGACCAGGGTGGGACTCGGCATACAGTTATGCTGTCGCCAGGACCGTATTATCTTTCTTAAAGCAATGTTATTATTGATTTGTATACAGGAAAATATTACGTAATTGAAACAACGATAATTAAATATAGGCTTATATAGTGTTAGTAGAAGGAATATAACTACGATAGATTAGATCCTCGTGAATAGCACGTCGAATGATCGACTTAATGCGCTAGCAACGTTGGCAATAAACAGGGACTTTGTATTTGAAATACCGAACTTTGATGAAAGAGTTTTAGAACAGTGTGTGGCTATCAAAAATAGACGTATGGATTTTTCGTTTAAGGAATTAGTATAAGTCTGTTATGTTATAACTTATAAACTAAAGTAAATGCTGAGTGTTGACAGAATTGTGATTTGTGTTAGTAATTATCAAAGGAAATGACTTTTTAACTACTACAACCTATAACTAACTAGAGGAAACTTGGTAAGTAGTTAATAATTATTAAGTTTAGTAAGTAGGTTTTTTATAATACATTTTCGGGAAACAAAGAGGGGAGCCCTTCATTTTTTTTCTTGCGCACCCTCAATGCATTAAGGCACGAGCCGCTACTGGTATGTAATTTCATAAGTCTTTAATAGGAGTATTTCACATAAAAACCATATTAAAGACGTCTCTGAATTCACACCAGATTGCCATATAGGAATTTACTCATGCATTGAGCAAATCCAACTAGACATATTTGGAATGTGTAAGCTGTGTTATGTGAAAGAGAACCTCAGACATCTATCTCCGTTAACGTGAACGTGTCTGCAAGTCTGATTTCACCTGGCGCTACAATCCGAAGACGCTTTTATGCAAGTGTACACACACATTTCATTGTTCGTTCAAGTCCATACGTAGGTATAGCAATGTTGCCAGATACATTAATTACATAAATTGTTTCTATGACTTCTAATAGAACTTTAGAAAGAAAGTATCTAACGTTTTAAGTTTAGCGCGTGTTAGCAGAAAACGCTCTTAGTGCGATGTTCAGCTTTTATTTGGGAGCTTGGGTTTTTGCCTGCGATTTCTAAAATGATTTATAAGAGTCTGGACGCAGCAAGTGCGTTATGGTAGTGAATTTTCATAAGAATGTTTTTAATAGCAAATATGTGTGTTTTTTTTTCAGAAAGCAGGCATCAAATTTGATTACCAGTACAACATATATAGTAAAAACAATGTGCCATGTTTCATCAAAACAACTTTATTGTTTGAAAACGTACAACGTAAACTTAAAGTGTAACCGAAAAAAACCGTTTCTTGGTCAACCTTATAGGTTAATAGCAAATTGAGCTTTTCAAATATGAAGCATTTAATCAAAATTCGCTACCATAACGCACTTGTAGCGTCCAAAATTTCTTTATTTACAAACATACATTATATTTCGATGGAAAATGCAAAAATGCAATAACATAAGGTATGTTCGACTAAAAAAAGAAATATTTTTATCACCAAAGACTTATGGGCCACCCTGTGATTGTAGAAATAATTTTTTAAGATGTAGCTCAAGACACCCTATAATTAATGTATACAAATTTTTTTCATATCTTGTATAATAACGGATATATTGAGCTTTGATAATTTTTTACGAAAATTCGACAAAAGTTATATACCATTAAACGTTAAACTCTATAACTAAGACTGCTGCCAAGCATCAGAGAAAGGGTCTATTTGAAATGAATATTCTGGAAACATTTTAGTAAAATGAAGGACAATGACGGTTGAAGCTAAGACTTCAGGGTTTGTGAAACATTCTTCTTGAGACATTTTCTTTCCATAGCCCGTATTAGATTCAAGTTCTTTGCCTAAATGTCGCCAATTTTGACGTTTTAAATTGTCACTTTCACGTTTTGAGGAAAACCCCAATTTATTTTTCTTTAAATGCCCATAACTTTCTTGTCTTTTGACCTACAGCTAATTTACCTATAGCGATATAAAACGATGTACCAAATTTGATTGCCCTTACTTTGTTATTTCCGGAGATATGAATTTTTTTCTAAAGAAAACACAAAATTCTCCAGGAAAACCTACGCCGATTTTGCTGGCTAACGAACTTAACCAAGCCACTTGCAAAATAAATGTACTCACCAAATTTGATCATAATCGGCCCATTATTTTTTGAGTTATCGGTGATACACACACACACACACACACACACACACACACACACACACACACACACACACACACACACACACACACACACACACACACACACACACACACACACACACACACACACACACACACACACACACACACACACACACACACACACACACACACACACACACACACACACACACACACACACACACACACACACACACACACACACACACACACACACACACACACACACACACACACACACACACACACACACACACACACACCACACACACACACACACACACACACACACACACACACACACACACACACACACACACACACACACACACACACACACACACACACACACACACACACACACACACACACACACACACACACACACACACACACACACACACACACCACACACACACACACACACACACACACACACACACACACACACACACACACACACACACACACACACACACACACACACACACACACACACACACACACACACACACACACACACACA